>CM061537.1:51230877-51750490 GCA_030545055.2 Neoaliturus tenellus | reverse complement strand
ATTGCGTCGTGATGAAAAGTATCGTTCACAACTCGTCCGGAAAGCCCTTTTCCAGGCTCGATAGTGTTTTCCACGCTCGGCTTCGCCTCGCGCGTAAAACACTATCTCGCCCATAAATGGGTCACTTTCCGGACTAGTGGTGAAATATACTATTAATTTAAAATTAAAAATAAAATTTTTGAGTTATTCATAAAGAGTTTTGATATGGGTGTAATTACAATAATTTTAAATTAATACACAATTACAAATATTTCAAAATTTTTATTTGTGAGTGAGGCCTTTTGCCAGCCATCATCAGAGCTTGAAGTTTGTGAGTTGTCTGATGACAACTCACATTAGTTTTATTTTTAATCACCCAAATGATTTTTTCCCCACTGCTGGCAAAAGGCATCACAAATAAAAAAATAAAAATCTTGGTTATTGTATTTTAATTTCAAACTGTTGTAACAATTTTGAAGATTAATTTGTCTTTCTTTGGCAGGGAATAAAAATTTGCTTTAATATAAAAACATTATGTTTTTGTTGCTTTATAAAAGTTTACCAAAATAATGAACTTACAATATAAAATTAGTTTTCGTTTTCAAAATGCCTCATTGTACACATTGAAGTTTACATGAGGTCTTCGTTAAGGTAAATTTAGGTTTACCTATGTATCTTACTTAAATGTGGACTTTCCTGGGCTTAGGATGGTTCCTCATGTTAATGGATTTTAATTGAGGTTAATGTTAGTTTGTTAGAATAAATTTTGTCATGGTACGTGAAATTTTGTATTTTTCACAGTCATTTTCAATCCTACTCAATTGATATATCGATGTATATTTTCATTCAATAGTAGTGTAGGCGCTGTATGAAACTGTACCCACAACAACAATACCGGTATTAAGGTAAGAAATAGGCCTACGAACAATCAAACTTAAAAATCTAACCGTAAGCCTCCTTCACTTTTATGGAGAGCAATATTTTTAACAAACAAACTGGCTGGGTAGCTGAGTGGTTATAGTGCTCGCCATTGAATCTAAAGGTTGCCGGTTCGATCCTGGGAAAAGTTAGTAGCTTTTTTAAGGTTTGATTCCGGACCGAGTTGCCATTTGTCATTGGGCCATCAATTAATGATGCTTTCTAACAACTGGTCAAGGTTCTTTAGATAGTAACTTAACAAGACTGGGGTTTGGACAGTTCCCAGTCAAAACGCTAAGAAATGCCTCTGGCGTAGTTACACCAAAAATAAAAAAATAAATAAAACAAATCAATTGTTTTTGGAAACATTTAAAAGGCATATTCCCTCAATACAATTTGGTAAAAAATACTTTACTGATTGGTATTTAGCAGCATATTTGTGTGACGACGCTATATTATGAAGTCTGCATCTCTTGACAATTAAGGCCTACAAATAAAAACTTAGGTAACATGGTTTGTTTTCTGTTTTCCTTTAATGTAATTAGGCTACATTACTTAAAATTAATAGGCTACTTGATTTGGTTATTTTCGGTTACTTGTGCACAGTATATTATTTTTATTGTCGCAGGACATTTTTAGAAAACTGAATCAGTGTACCTAATGAAATCGTAACTGTATCAGTGATTGCATTACCTATCCATAAAATAGCAATATTATCGCAAATTTTGAAATTTTAACCATTGATAAAAACTATGGAGTAGGATAACGAACTATTACCGATCTATCTAGGCCTGTCTCTATTTATCCACTCAAAACATACTATCTTCTTAGGCCTCAAGTCCTTCACATAACACCCAAAACAAGTTGTCTTCCGTATTAAGTTACTGTACTTGACCCTTGAACCGGGACTTTTGGTTAATTTGAAAAACAAAATATGTTACATTAAAATAATTGTTGCAGATAATTGGTTTGGTTAACTATTAGCAGATTCACAATTGTCAATTAGGCCTAGCGCTTCTGAGTTACTTAAAAAAGTGAATTAATTAGCCTGACAGTATGAAAATTACAGGAATGATACAAACATAGCCTTTACGGTATCCTTCTGTAATTCATGATTTATCTGCTTTTTAAGGTGTACTCACTAAAATCCAAAATGTAATGAATACACATTGATACACAACATGCACTTGAAACTGAAATTGACCCTAAAAGGCTTAGCCTACCGGTACCAAAAGTTGTTAACGTCAATAAATAAAACAATCTAGTACTTACTGTTCAAATTTTACTTCATAATACACTTTTTTTAAGAAAGGACATTAATTAGCTGTGTATACAATGTAGTTGGTTTTCGTTACTCAAATTAAATTTAATTAGAGCCGTCAATTTCATATTTGTCATAACCTCTCAACATCCAACTTTGTTTATGTTTATGCGACTACTTCACCCCATCACCCCGCTCCCGGACCCGGACTGGACCAATCAGAACGTCTCAGTCTTGATCGTTAAGACTCGCAAAGACGTTGCTAAAAAAGTAAACACAGCACCGACCACTAAAAATGTCTCCAATGCATTTCTTATGGGAAAAATGAAAAAGTCACATTTTAAGATTATTTTATTAATATCCAACCAACTACTTTCAAAAACGCATCAGCACTTAACAGTTGCATAAAGAATCTTCAACTGAAATTTGAGGCCAATCTGTTACTTCTATCGAGCGTAATCGTGGAGCAAAGAATAGCTATATGAGACTCTTAGTCACTCTAGGTCTATTCTTCGAATAGACAATTAAAATTAAAGGACGATTAAGTGTTTTACTTTTATGACATCACGTACCTACCACTTTGAATTTATCTTCAATGTGTCGACTCAACTATGTATGATAATACTCAAGGAACTCTACAAGATTTCATTTGACCACTTCATTAATAACAAGCAGTTAAAAATTACAGTAACACCAAAGAAATCGATGTACACAGAATAAACACCGAGACTAACCCCAATGCAGGTTACAAACAATGTTAATGCAGACTAATTGCTATAAGTGAGGGAGAAAGGAAAAAGGGACCTCTTCGCGGCAAAGTAAAAATTACAGTATGGGCAGTTTTATCGATTGAGGTAAAAAAATATCGATTTTTGGTTGTTTGCATTTTAATATGCTCCATTTCGTCCTTTACCGGTTGAAATATATTAGAAAACACTTGTAATGGCATAAAACATTCAAAATAACGGTCGATGTCTAGCTTGTGAAAAGGTACCTCTTCGCGCTTATGGATAAATAACATTGCCGCGCCGCGAACAGGTCCCTTTTCAAAACCAATCTAAAAGCTATGCTACACTCTTAAAACTGCACTCTGACGAATTATATCAGCGACGAGGTGAACTACTACGAGATAATTGTAAATATAGAACATCTTTCAATAAATAAAAACCATAAAATGCTGGCCAGAGGTCGCATATGGCAGTTTTGCAATTCGTTATGGAGAAATAACATAGGACCGCGAAGAGGTCCCTTTTCTGAAATATCAAATTTTCACTACATGCTTCAATAAAAACATTTTTTCTTGAAAACTACTGTGAGTTAAGACAAAAATAGGCGTTCCCATTAAAGAGGACATTTACAGCTTTCTTTTGGTACCAAAATCGTTTTTTTTAAATATGAAAAATAAAAGTTTTATGCTAAGTTGAGTTTTCAAACAGATTATATCTTTAACAAAAAAATCGTAGACTTGCAGGACTTGCGCAAAATTGTTAGGAATTAAATGAGGAATTCAAAAATATGAATAACTAAATATAAAAAATTACCACGAACAGGTCCCTTTTTCCTTTCCGCCTACATATTTCTCACCTCTAACTCTCTATATATATTTTTGTGATATTTTAAAGCATTTTTAACTATGCATTTTCCTGATTTCGAGTGTTAGTGTCAAAACAATAGATCTTATAAAAAATCTAAATAATATTTTTGAAAAATATTTATACAAACTACAGTTTTGGTCGTATGACTCTGCCTTATGTTCGCTTGTTAAACCTCAAAACCAAATTTAATGGTATCAAAAATATTTCGTTTTTATTATTTTTTAAGTTAAGGTCCAGTGACTATGTGGTTGGTCCAATAGAACAATCTGTGAGGTTTTTTGGGAAGATCTTAAAAGAGCTACAGTTCATATAGGGAAACTTGCTAAAAGTAAAATACCCTCATCGCAGCAGATCTGCTAAACTCAGTGAATTTGGAAAGGAATTTGATATTTTGTATTTTTCCCATAAACACCAAACAAATGAGTAATGTATATGTTTACTGTCATGGGATGTCGTTGAAAATAAAAAAATTCGGCCATATGAAGCCATATACTAAGTTTCATCAATATCTGTTCATAAATAAAGGAGTTTGCCTATTCTGCATAAACATTATCATTAACATGGAAAAAGAGTATGCAGGGTTTGCTGCCATAATAATTACAAATACTTCCGTCGCAGCAGACCTGCATACTCAGAGAATTTCCTACCGAATTTTGATATTTTATTTTTTCCACAAATTCCATTGTGGTGAGTATGTTGGTTTGCTGCCATATGGGTTTTGGAAGCATGTATTTAAGTTGTACCTTTCCTAGCGAATTTACATACCAAATTTTATCAAGCTATGCCAATAAATAAGAAAGATAGAGGGTTTTTTTATTTCCCTAAGAATGAAAACTTATTTTTGGATTTTCTCCATAACCATTTGAGCTATTAACCAGATCAAAAATTCAAAATACTAAATTGTTTGATTTTTAGATTTTTTAAATGGTTCTGGTTAAATTTTTGGAATTTGATAAATTAAGGCAAAAAAAGCCAAAAACCTATTTTAGACCCTTTTGAAAACCCTTAAAACCCTGTTAACACTGTCCCATAATTCTGGTTTGCGAACTCGATAAAGTAAATGCTGCCTTACACTTCCTTTATCAAATTTGATCAAAATCTGAGATTTTGTTCAAAAGTTATCACATTCACCGACACTTATCTATATTCATAAAAGAGAGAATATACGTATGTATGTATGTTGCCTATGGACTCCGAAACCGCTCGACAGATTGTAATGAAACTTTCAGGCATTATTAAGCATTATTCAAGGATGTTTGTGTGTAGTTAAGGTGCAAATCTGTCCAAAGGGCTGTGACCAAGAGGGCATACAATAGTTTGAAAAAATCTGAAAATCTATATTATATCTATTTTTATTGGTTGCTAAGAAACAAATTCAATGAAAAATTCTAATTTCCAGTGATTTCTTATATATAAGGTTAGAGTAACCGCGAGTGAGATTAGCGGATGAGCTAAACCTGACGGCGAGTGAACGTAGCGAACAAGCTTAATTACCAATAAAATCAATTCAATCACGAGCGAAGCTGTAACGGGAAACAGCTAGTATAAATATATATATATCTCCATTCCTAGGGTTACCATACGTCCTCTTTTCCCCGGACATGTCCTCTTTTTAGAACATAAAAAAACGTCCGGGCGGATTTTTGAGAATCATTCCATTTGTCCGGCTTTTTGGAAGCAGTAAAATGAATAGCTGTTTAAGTTTTTTACCAACCACTAAGAAGATTTTATTATTCCCCCAGATTGTAGGCCTAATCAAATTGTAATTTATATTGTTTAAAATGTCAAATCTATTGTTAAAAGTAATACCACATTTAATTTACTTTTACTCTAATGACACAATTTGTAGGACATTCCTTTTAGTTAGACGTCACTGACAGATTACGCGAAGTGGCCGGGTTGTATTGGGTGAGAAAGTAAGGTTATGTATGTTTTAGCAGATATGTGATCGGCATTCCATTCATACAGGCTTCAGTTTGATTAATACGACCTTTCTTTTTTACAAGATTAGTTGTTTGTGTCTGAGAGTAGTCTTTTTAAGTCACTGATTGTGAAAGTGACTGACCTCGTCTTTGAAACTAAATTTCATTTAAGGTGAATCTTGAAAGAACTAATCTCCATGGACGTAATTAAAAAGGTTAAAATTTTTATTTTTCATCCAATTAATATCAATTTACTTGCATATAGCATTAACAATGTAATAAATTAGCCTATGTGCTCTTGACAATTTACACTTTTCTCATTTATGTTTTTTTTGGCAGTTCTTAAAGAAGTATACTGTATAAAATATAACCAACAAAACGGAACCTACTAATTTTTAGGGCTTAAACCATCTTATTTTTTTCCAAATATTAAATTGCATTAAAAAAAATGCACCTTATTTAGTATTTTTCGAAAAAAAGTGTATTATTTTGAAAAAAAGTTAAAATAATCTATTAATTTTAATTTTAAACATTTGTTTGTTCCTCGCTCTGTGATATTTATATGGGGGGGGGCAGAAATTCAGATTTTTATGACTTATTATAATCCAACTCGTGATGAGTACTTGGGTGTCCTCTTTTTCATCCCGGAGGGTATGGTAACCCTATCCATTCCACTCACTAAAATGGTCAGTTACGCATAAATAATTTTTTACAAGTATAGTAGACAAATAATAAAATTTGTAAAAATTTTATGTTATTATGAAAAATATGATCTTAAAACATTATTTTAAGACATTTTTATTCATGAGTATATTTTATTTAACTGAATGGATTAGGAGAAATAATCAATTAAAGTTAGCCCCATGTTATATTCTTGTGGGACTAAAAATTAACTTCAATTGCCTGTAGCGTCCTAACTGTTAAGTTTAGAGAAAAATGTCAACGAATGAAAAAATCTTCAAATTGCGTGATAAATCCAAAAATGACATTGTAATTGGGGGTTCATATTTGAAATTTTTTAGTTGACTGCCATATTGAAAAATGGCAGCCATTTACATAAAATTTATTTACTTAATTTTAAACTTCTTTAAAAACAAAGGATTGTTCCCCATTTAAAGTTTACTGTAAGATTTATATTTTACAAAATACCTCAAAACAAAAAAAGTATCATGGTCCAAGGGGTAGGTCTAACCGTAACTACTACCGTAATAGCGTTTTCCCTACAGGGAAATTCGCTAAAAACCTAGATTTTTTACCATAAATAGATGGATCTCAACCAAATGAAGGTAGGCCCTACCAAACTAAATACTAAAACTTTTTAATATCTCGGTAACCAATGGATATGGAGCAAAGTTTCAATGTCCTATATTGTGTGTTTTTCAAGCTAATTCCTGTGTGGTAAAAATCAAAATTTAAAATTTTGCAAAATTAAAAATGAAAAACAAAAAAACCTATTTTTGAGAAACAAAACCATCCAAAATTACTCTTTCCGGTAGGTGCGATGAACTCATCTTAATAATAGTAGGATTGCACATCTCTACCTAATTTGGTCCAGATTGGACTGTTTTTACGAGAGTTATCGTGTCTAGGGACAAATATACATATATATATATGTATAAATTTTAATGACCATTATTTTTGGTCTCGGGGCACCACAAAAAAAGTAACATGGTTCCGTGATTAGATTTTACCATGAGACCTACGGTAATAGCTTCTCTCCTATGGGAAATTTGCTAAACAAATATTTACTATCAAAGATCCTTTATTCATAATAATGTAACAAGTACATTGCATAGCATTGTAGCAAAAAAGTTGATAGCCTACTGTATTTTACAACTGCACTTAAACTTACTAATACTGTAATAGCATTTTTTAAATAAAGAAGGAATAAAATAAATAAGATTCTTATGTTTACTCGGCGTTCAAATATTTATCAAACGAGTACGGATAGAGCTGCAAGAGTTGCATGGATGTTACATGGTTAGTGAGTTTGTAAAAACCGATCCAACTACAGAAAAGCAGCCTTAATATTGATGGAATAATGTCCATTAATTATTTTAAATTATATGGAATATAAACAATAAGAATTGGAATTTTATGATGAATTGTTTAATAGTTATAGCCTAAATAGAAGGTAAATCATATTTGTGTTTGATTGTCCGAACCACCCCCTGTCCTGGTTAGTATGGATTTAGATTTGCTCTCTACTGCATATAAATTGACTTTAAAATGTCAAATTTGCAAAGTATAGAGCAATAAATTAATGCCAAAAACCCATTTTATACCCTTTTGTAAACCCATAAAAAACATTTTTGCGTGGTCCAATCATGCTGGTTTTAGAATTTCACCAGATAAATGCTATCTTACACTGGTGTACCAAATTAAAAAAACAAAGTGGAGGTTAAGTTCAAGAGTTATTGTGTTAAGGGAAACACAAAGGCCTAGAGCCTACATAAGCTTACAAATCTACAAGTCTTTTTTTTTCTTCTATTATTCTCAAAACGAAAAGTACCATGGGCTTATGTCTCAACGTAGGCCTAAGCATAATTCCTTGTAAAAGGAAAATTCGCTAAAATTTGAACAAACGCTGTTTTTTGCTTTTAGTGACTTCAAAATGAAAAGTAGGCTATCTTGGCTCCTGTCTTAGGTTTTACCCTGACTACTATAATGATAGTATTTTCCCGAGGTCAATATGTTATTGAAATTTGCTACAAACTATTTAAGTTAGGCCTAAAAATTACTTGAGGAGTAGAATGGATAGGCCTAATGACAAGGAATACCGGTATAAGTTCGTTATCGTACTCCATTGTTTTTATCACTGGATGAAATTTTGATTTTGCGATGAAAATTGTGCGATGAAAACAATCAAATCAACAAGTTTCATAAAGCGCCTACACTAATATTGAATGAAAATATCTATAGATCAGATGGATATATCTATCATATCAACAAATTTACCAAATCAATCAATAGATAGCCTAAATAATAATCTTATACGATCACAATTAGTAATTACCGTACCCCTATTTTGTTTACATTTCTGAGGGGAGCGAGCGAAGCTCCTATACTACACTCTGGCTTTTTATTTACACGTACTCCTCCTGAACAGCTGGAGTGATCCTCACGAAATTTTGCTCGGTCATAGTAACCATCTTTGGGAAGGTATAAATCTGAAATGGTCCAAATCGGACATAAGGGTTCTGGACTACGGCCCTTTAAATTTACCATGTTATTTTAATAGGAGAAATATTTTATTTGGTTTCTTTACTGTGTGATGATTAAATACAGCTGTTAAATATAAGGATCAAATTTAACTGCAGACTGTTACTATTAGCTGTTTGTGAATACAGTAGACTCCCTCTTAACCGTCCATCTCGGGACCAGGCCTTGGCCGGTTAATGATTAGGCCGGTTAAACCAATGTACATTTAAAAATTCCAACCTACAATTTCATATGGCCTAAATGCAATTATGGCTTGAAAAACCAACTATAAATATATTACTCTATATAATTTATAGCTAACATCCGACACCAATGAAATCAGTGACCAAAAAAAAACTAATAAGTCGTTTCCTATATTATCTATTGGATAGCAGGTCCAAACACATCCACTTCCAGTGGCATACACTTAAGTCCAGGACAGTACATTTTAGGTGGTTTGAGAACATCATGATATAATGTGGAATTGAATGATACATTAGATAAGAAAACAAAGATTCCCACGAAACATGGCCGGTTAAAGCAATGTTGAGATAAAAAATGGCCAGTTAAAAAGACGATGTGTTCGTGGCAGAGTAGGCCCGTTAAAGTGGCGACCGGTTTAAAGGTGGCCGGTTAAGAGGGAGTCTACTGTACAGTAGTTTTATGTGAAATTGTTGTTTTGTTTATTATAATGTGTTTTTACGTGAATGAAATGCCACGTTTACAGAGAGGAGGTGCAAATCTTGGACGACACACCATTTAAACATATAATAGCCCGTTGCAGCAAACCTGCGTAGTAAAAAATTATTAGAGTATTGCAGACTTGTGGCGAGTAAGCGCAGCGAACAACCTAAATCTGACGACAAGTTTACAAGCGTAGCGAACGAGCTCACTTGAATTACCTATAAAACATTTGCTATTGTTGATTTTAAAAATAGTCGCTCCCCTCAATATTGCAAGCAGACAACTGCATTGTATACCTAGTTATTACCACATCAATAAAAAACAAACCATTTAACCTAACATAATCAACATTAACAAAACCAAAACACAACTTAATCATAATGACAAAATAACAAACGTAGAATATAAGAACAATTAGACCTACCTATGTATCTTACTTAAATGTGGACTTTCCTGGGCTTAGGATGGTTCCTCATGTTAATGGATTTTAATTGAGGTTAATGTTAGTTTGTTAGAATAAATTTTGTCATGGTACGTGAAATTTTGTATTTTTCACAGTCATTTTCAATCCTACTCAATTGATATATCGATGTATATTTTCATTCAATAGTAGTGTAGGCGCTGTATGAAACTGTACCCACAACAACAATACCGGTATTAAGGTAAGAAATAGGCCTACGAACAATCAAACTTAAAAATCTAACCGTAAGCCTCCTTCACTTTTATGGAGAGCAATATTTTTAACAAACAAACTGGCTGGGTAGCTGAGTGGTTATAGTGCTCGCCATTGAATCTAAAGGTTGCCGGTTCGATCCTGGGAAAAGTTAGTAGCTTTTTTAAGGTTTGATTCCGGACCGAGTTGCCATTTGTCATTGGGCCATCAATTAATGATGCTTTCTAACAACTGGTCAAGGTTCTTTAGATAGTAACTTAACAAGACTGGGGTTTGGACAGTTCCCAGTCAAAACGCTAAGAAATGCCTCTGGCGTAGTTACACCAAAAATAAAAAAATAAATAAAACAAATCAATTGTTTTTGGAAACATTTAAAAGGCATATTCCCTCAATACAATTTGGTAAAAAATACTTTACTGATTGGTATTTAGCAGCATATTTGTGTGACGACGCTATATTATGAAGTCTGCATCTCTTGACAATTAAGGCCTACAAATAAAAACTTAGGTAACATGGTTTGTTTTCTGTTTTCCTTTAATGTAATTAGGCTACATTACTTAAAATTAATAGGCTACTTGATTTGGTTATTTTCGGTTATTTGTGCACAGTATATTATTTTTATTGTCGCAGGACATTTTTAGAAAACTGAATCAGTGTACCTAATGAAATCGTAACTGTATCAGTGATTGCATTACCTATCCATAAAATAGCAATATTATCGCAAATTTTGAAATTTTAACCATTGATAAAAACTATGGAGTAGGATAACGAACTATTACCGATCTATCTAGGCCTGTCTCTATTTATCCACTCAAAACATACTATCTTCTTAGGCCTCAAGTCCTTCACATAACACCCAAAACAAGTTGTCTTCCGTATTAAGTTACTGTACTTGACCCTTGAACCGGGACTTTTGGTTAATTTGAAAAACAAAATATGTTACATTAAAATAATTGTTGCAGATAATTGGTTTGGTTAACTATTAGCAGATTCACAATTGTCAATTAGGCCTAGCGCTTCTGAGTTACTTAAAAAAGTGAATTAATTAGCCTGACAGTATGAAAATTACAGGAATGATACAAACATAGCCTTTACGGTATCCTTCTGTAATTCATGATTTATCTGCTTTTTAAGGTGTACTCACTAAAATCCAAAATGTAATGAATACACATTGATACACAACATGCACTTGAAACTGAAATTGACCCTAAAAGGCTTAGCCTACCGGTACCAAAAGTTGTTAACGTCAATAAATAAAACAATCTAGTACTTACTGTTCAAATTTTACTTCATAATACACTTTTTTTAAGAAAGGACATTAATTAGCTGTGTATACAATGTAGTTGGTTTTCGTTACTCAAATTAAATTTAATTAGAGCCGTCAATTTCATATTTGTCATAACCTCTCAACATCCAACTTTGTTTATGTTTATGCGACTACTTCACCCCATCACCCCGCTCCCGGACCCGGACTGGACCAATCAGAACGTCTCAGTCTTGATCGTTAAGACTCGCAAAGACGTTGCTAAAAAAGTAAACACAGCACCGACCACTAAAAATGTCTCCAATGCATTTCTTATGGGAAAAATGAAAAAGTCACATTTTAAGATTATTTTATTAATATCCAACCAACTACTTTCAAAAACGCATCAGCACTTAACAGTTGCATAAAGAATCTTCAACTGAAATTTGAGGCCAATCTGTTACTTCTATCGAGCGTAATCGTGGAGCAAAGAATAGCTATATGAGACTCTTAGTCACTCTAGGTCTATTCTTCGAATAGACAATTAAAATTAAAGGACGATTAAGTGTTTTACTTTTATGACATCACGTACCTACCACTTTGAATTTATCTTCAATGTGTCGACTCAACTATGTATGATAATACTCAAGGAACTCTACAAGATTTCATTTGACCACTTCATTAATAACAAGCAGTTAAAAATTACAGTAACACCAAAGAAATCGATGTACACAGAATAAACACCGAGACTAACCCCAATGCAGGTTACAAACAATGTTAATGCAGACTAATTGCTATAAGTGAGGGAGAAAGGAAAAAGGGACCTCTTCGCGGCAAAGTAAAAATTACAGTATGGGCAGTTTTATCGATTGAGGTAAAAAATATCGATTTTTGGTTGTTTGCATTTTAATATGCTCCATTTCGTCCTTTACCGGTTGAAATATATTAGAAAACACTTGTAATGGCATAAAACATTCAAAATAACGGTCGATGTCTAGCTTGTGAAAAGGTACCTCTTCGCGCTTATGGATAAATAACATTGCCGCGCCGCGAACAGGTCCCTTTTCAAAACCAATCTAAAAGCTATGCTACACTCTTAAAACTGCACTCTGACGAATTATATCAGCGACGAGGTGAACTACTACGAGATAATTGTAAATATAGAACATCTTTCAATAAATAAAAACCATAAAATGCTGGCCAGAGGTCGCATATGGCAGTTTTGCAATTCGTTATGGAGAAATAACATAGGACCGCGAAGAGGTCCCTTTTCTGAAATATCAAATTTTCACTACATGCTTCAATAAAAACATTTTTTCTTGAAAACTACTGTGAGTTAAGACAAAAATAGGCGTTCCCATTAAAGAGGACATTTACAGCTTTCTTTTGGTACCAAAATCGTTTTTTTTAAATATGAAAAATAAAAGTTTTATGCTAAGTTGAGTTTTCAAACAGATTATATCTTTAACAAAAAAATCGTAGACTTGCAGGACTTGCGCAAAATTGTTAGGAATTAAATGAGGAATTCAAAAATATGAATAACTAAATATAAAAAATTACCACGAACAGGTCCCTTTTTCCTTTCCGCCTACATATTTCTCACCTCTAACTCTCTATATATATTTTTGTGATATTTTAAAGCATTTTTAACTATGCATTTTCCTGATTTCGAGTGTTAGTGTCAAAACAATAGATCTTATAAAAAATCTAAATAATATTTTTGAAAAATATTTATACAAACTACAGTTTTGGTCGTATGACTCTGCCTTATGTTCGCTTGTTAAACCTCAAAACCAAATTTAATGGTATCAAAAATATTTCGTTTTTATTATTTTTTAAGTTAAGGTCCAGTGACTATGTGGTTGGTCCAATAGAACAATCTGTGAGGTTTTTTGGGAAGATCTTAAAAGAGCTACAGTTCATATAGGGAAACTTGCTAAAAGTAAAATACCCTCATCGCAGCAGATCTGCTAAACTCAGTGAATTTGGAAAGGAATTTGATATTTTGTATTTTTCCCATAAACACCAAACAAATGAGTAATGTATATGTTTACTGTCATGGGATGTCGTTGAAAATAAAAAAATTCGGCCATATGAAGCCATATACTAAGTTTCATCAATATCTGTTCATAAATAAAGGAGTTTGCCTATTCTGCATAAACATTATCATTAACATGGAAAAAGAGTATGCAGGGTTTGCTGCCATAATAATTACAAATACTTCCGTCGCAGCAGACCTGCATACTCAGATAATTTCCTACCGAATTTTGATATTTTATTTTTTCCACAAATTCCATTGTGGTGAGTATGTTGGTTTGCTGCCATATGGGTTTTGGAAGCATGTATTTAAGTTGTACCTTTCCTAGCGAATTTACATACCAAATTTTATCAAGCTATGCCAATAAATAAGAAAGATAGAGGGTTTTTTTATTTCCCTAAGAATGAAAACTTATTTTTGGATTTTCTCCATAACCATTTGAGCTATTAACCAGATCAAAAATTCAAAATACTAAATTGTTTGATTTTTAGATTTTTTAAATGGTTCTGGTTAAATTTTTGGAATTTGATAAATTAAGGCAAAAAAAGCCAAAAACCTATTTTAGACCCTTTTGAAAACCCTTAAAACCCTGTTAACACTGTCCCATAATTCTGGTTTGCGAACTCGATAAAGTAAATGCTGCCTTACACTTCCTTTATCAAATTTGATCAAAATCTGAGATTTTGTTCAAAAGTTATCACATTCACCGACACTTATCTATATTCATAAAAGAGAGAATATACGTATGTATGTATGTTGCCTATGGACTCCGAAACCGCTCGACAGATTGTAATGAAACTTTCAGGCATTATTAAGCATTATTCAAGGATGTTTGTGTGTAGTTAAGGTGCAAATCTGTCCAAAGGGCTGTGACCAAGAGGGCATACAATAGTTTGAAAAAATCTGAAAATCTATATTATATCTATTTTTATTGGTTGCTAAGAAACAAATTCAATGAAAAATTCTAATTTCCAGTGATTTCTTATATATAAGGTTAGAGTAACCGCGAGTGAGATTAGCGGATGAGCTAAACCTGACGGCGAGTGAACGTAGCGAACAAGCTTAATTACCAATAAAATCAATTCAATCACGAGCGAAGCTGTAACGGGAAACAGCTAGTATAAATATATATATATCTCCATTCCTAGGGTTACCATACGTCCTCTTTTCCCCGGACATGTCCTCTTTTTAGAACATAAAAAAACGTCCGGGCGGATTTTTGAGAATCATTCCATTTGTCCGGCTTTTTGGAAGCAGTAAAATGAATAGCTGTTTAAGTTTTTTACCAACCACTAAGAAGATTTTATTATTCCCCCAGATTGTAGGCCTAATCAAATTGTAATTTATATTGTTTAAAATGTCAAATCTATTGTTAAAAGTAATACCACATTTAATTTACTTTTACTCTAATGACACAATTTGTAGGACATTCCTTTTAGTTAGACGTCACTGACAGATTACGCGAAGTGGCCGGGTTGTATTGGGTGAGAAAGTAAGGTTATGTATGTTTTAGCAGATATGTGATCGGCATTCCATTCATACAGGCTTCAGTTTGATTAATACGACCTTTCTTTTTTACAAGATTAGTTGTTTGTGTCTGAGAGTAGTCTTTTTAAGTCACTGATTGTGAAAGTGACTGACCTCGTCTTTGAAACTAAATTTCATTTAAGGTGAATCTTGAAAGAACTAATCTCCATGGACGTAATTAAAAAGGTTAAAATTTTTATTTTTCATCCAATTAATATCAATTTACTTGCATATAGCATTAACAATGTAATAAATTAGCCTATGTGCTCTTGACAATTTACACTTTTCTCATTTATGTTTTTTTTGGCAGTTCTTAAAGAAGTATACTGTATAAAATATAACCAACAAAACGGAACCTACTAATTTTTAGGGCTTAAACCATCTTATTTTTTTCCAAATATTAAATTGCATTAAAAAAAATGCACCTTATTTAGTATTTTTCGAAAAAAAGTGTATTATTTTGAAAAAAAGTTAAAATAATCTATTAATTTTAATTTTAAACATTTGTTTGTTCCTCGCTCTGTGATATTTATATGGGGGGGGGCAGAAATTCAGATTTTTATGACTTATTATAATCCAACTCGTGATGAGTACTTGGGTGTCCTCTTTTTCATCCCGGAGGGTATGGTAACCCTATCCATTCCACTCACTAAAATGGTCAGTTACGCATAAATAATTTTTTACAAGTATAGTAGACAAATAATAAAATTTGTAAAAATTTTATGTTATTATGAAAAATATGATCTTAAAACATTATTTTAAGACATTTTTATTCATGAGTATATTTTATTTAACTGAATGGATTAGGAGAAATAATCAATTAAAGTTAGCCCCATGTTATATTCTTGTGGGACTAAAAATTAACTTCAATTGCCTGTAGCGTCCTAACTGTTAAGTTTAGAGAAAAATGTCAACGAATGAAAAAATCTTCAAATTGCGTGATAAATCCAAAAATGACATTGTAATTGGGGGTTCATATTTGAAATTTTTTAGTTGACTGCCATATTGAAAAATGGCAGCCATTTACATAAAATTTATTTACTTAATTTTAAACTTCTTTAAAAACAAAGGATTGTTCCCCATTTAAAGTTTACTGTAAGATTTATATTTTACAAAATACCTCAAAACAAAAAAAGTATCATGGTCCAAGGGGTAGGTCTAACCGTAACTACTACCGTAATAGCGTTTTCCCTACAGGGAAATTCGCTAAAAACCTAGATTTTTTACCATAAATAGATGGATCTCAACCAAATGAAGGTAGGCCCTACCAAACTAAATACTAAAACTTTTTAATATCTCGGTAACCAATGGATATGGAGCAAAGTTTCAATGTCCTATATTGTGTGTTTTTCAAGCTAATTCCTGTGTGGTAAAAATCAAAATTTAAAATTTTGCAAAATTAAAAATGAAAAACAAAAAAACCTATTTTTGAGAAACAAAACCATCCAAAATTACTCTTTCCGGTAGGTGCGATGAACTCATCTTAATAATAGTAGGATTGCACATCTCTACCTAATTTGGTCCAGATTGGACTGTTTTTACGAGAGTTATCGTGTCTAGGGACAAATATACATATATATATATGTATAAATTTTAATGACCATTATTTTTGGTCTCGGGGCACCACAAAAAAAGTAACATGGTTCCGTGATTAGATTTTACCATGAGACCTACGGTAATAGCTTCTCTCCTATGGGAAATTTGCTAAACAAATATTTACTATCAAAGATCCTTTATTCATAATAATGTAACAAGTACATTGCATAGCATTGTAGCAAAAAAGTTGATAGCCTACTGTATTTTACAACTGCACTTAAACTTACTAATACTGTAATAGCATTTTTTAAATAAAGAAGGAATAAAATAAATAAGATTCTTATGTTTACTCGGCGTTCAAATATTTATCAAACGAGTACGGATAGAGCTGCAAGAGTTGCATGGATGTTACATGGTTAGTGAGTTTGTAAAAACCGATCCAACTACAGAAAAGCAGCCTTAATATTGATGGAATAATGTCCATTAATTATTTTAAATTATATGGAATATAAACAATAAGAATTGGAATTTTATGATGAATTGTTTAATAGTTATAGCCTAAATAGAAGGTAAATCATATTTGTGTTTGATTGTCCGAACCACCCCCTGTCCTGGTTAGTATGGATTTAGATTTGCTCTCTACTGCATATAAATTGACTTTAAAATGTCAAATTTGCAAAGTATAGAGCAATAAATTAATGCCAAAAACCCATTTTATACCCTTTTGTAAACCCATAAAAAACATTTTTGCGTGGTCCAATCATGCTGGTTTTAGAATTTCACCAGATAAATGCTATCTTACACTGGTGTACCAAATTAAAAAAACAAAGTGGAGGTTAAGTTCAAGAGTTATTGTGTTAAGGGAAACACAAAGGCCTAGAGCCTACATAAGCTTACAAATCTACAAGTCTTTTTTTCTCTTCTATTATTCTCAAAACGAAAAGTACCATGGGCTTATGTCTCAACGTAGGCCTAAGCATAATTCCTTGTAAAAGGAAAATTCGCTAAAATTTGAACAAACGCTGTTTTTTGCTTTTAGTGACTTCAAAATGAAAAGTAGGCTATCTTGGCTCCTGTCTTAGGTTTTACCCTGACTACTATAATGATAGTATTTTCCCGAGGTCAATATGTTATTGAAATTTGCTACAAACTATTTAAGTTAGGCCTAAAAATTACTTGAGGAGTAGAATGGATAGGCCTAATGACAAGGAATACCGGTATAAGTTCGTTATCGTACTCCATTGTTTTTATCACTGGATGAAATTTTGATTTTGCGATGAAAATTGTGCGATGAAAACAATCAAATCAACAAGTTTCATAAAGCGCCTACACTAATATTGAATGAAAATATCTATAGATCAGATGGATATATCTATCATATCAACAAATTTACCAAATCAATCAATAGATAGCCTAAATAATAATCTTATACGATCACAATTAGTAATTACCGTACCCCTATTTTGTTTACATTTCTGAGGGGAGCGAGCGAAGCTCCTATACTACACTCTGGCTTTTTATTTACACGTACTCCTCCTGAACAGCTGGAGTGATCCTCACGAAATTTTGCTCGGTCATAGTAACCATCTTTGGGAAGGTATAAATCTGAAATGGTCCAAATCGGACATAAGGGTTCTGGACTACGGCCCTTTAAATTTACCATGTTATTTTAATAGGAGAAATATTTTATTTGGTTTCTTTACTGTGTGATGATTAAATACAGCTGTTAAATATAAGGATCAAATTTAACTGCAGACTGTTACTATTAGCTGTTTGTGAATACAGTAGACTCCCTCTTAACCGTCCATCTCGGGACCAGGCCTTGGCCGGTTAATGATTAGGCCGGTTAAACCAATGTACATTTAAAAATTCCAACCTACAATTTCATATGGCCTAAATGCAATTATGGCTTGAAAAACCAACTATAAATATATTACTCTATATAATTTATAGCTAACATCCGACACCAATGAAATCAGTGACCAAAAAAAAACTAATAAGTCGTTTCCTATATTATCTATTGGATAGCAGGTCCAAACACATCCACTTCCAGTGGCATACACTTAAGTCCAGGACAGTACATTTTAGGTGGTTTGAGAACATCATGATATAATGTGGAATTGAATGATACATTAGATAAGAAAACAAAGATTCCCACGAAACATGGCCGGTTAAAGCAATGTTGAGATAAAAAATGGCCAGTTAAAAAGACGATGTGTTCGTGGCAGAGTAGGCCCGTTAAAGTGGCGACCGGTTTAAAGGTGGCCGGTTAAGAGGGAGTCTACTGTACAGTAGTTTTATGTGAAATTGTTGTTTTGTTTATTATAATGTGTTTTTACGTGAATGAAATGCCACGTTTACAGAGAGGAGGTGCAAATCTTGGACGACACACCATTTAAACATATAATAGCCCGTTGCAGCAAACCTGCGTAGTAAAAAATTATTAGAGTATTGCAGACTTGTGGCGAGTAAGCGCAGCGAACAACCTAAATCTGACGACAAGTTTACAAGCGTAGCGAACGAGCTCACTTGAATTACCTATAAAACATTTGCTATTGTTGATTTTAAAAATAGTCGCTCCCCTCAATATTGCAAGCAGACAACTGCATTGTATACCTAGTTATTACCACATCAATAAAAAACAAACCATTTAACCTAACATAATCAACATTAACAAAACCAAAACACAACTTAATCATAATGACAAAATAACAAACGTAGAATATAAGAACAATTAGACCTACCTATGTATCTTACTTAAATGTGGACTTTCCTGGGCTTAGGATGGTTCCTCATGTTAATGGATTTTAATTGAGGTTAATGTTAGTTTGTTAGAATAAATTTTGTCATGGTACGTGAAATTTTGTATTTTTCACAGTCATTTTCAATCCTACTCAATTGATATATCGATGTATATTTTCATTCAATAGTAGTGTAGGCGCTGTATGAAACTGTACCCACAACAACAATACCGGTATTAAGGTAAGAAATAGGCCTACGAACAATCAAACTTAAAAATCTAACCGTAAGCCTCCTTCACTTTTATGGAGAGCAATATTTTTAACAAACAAACTGGCTGGGTAGCTGAGTGGTTATAGTGCTCGCCATTGAATCTAAAGGTTGCCGGTTCGATCCTGGGAAAAGTTAGTAGCTTTTTTAAGGTTTGATTCCGGACCGAGTTGCCATTTGTCATTGGGCCATCAATTAATGATGCTTTCTAACAACTGGTCAAGGTTCTTTAGATAGTAACTTAACAAGACTGGGGTTTGGACAGTTCCCAGTCAAAACGCTAAGAAATGCCTCTGGCGTAGTTACACCAAAAATAAAAAAATAAATAAAACAAATCAATTGTTTTTGGAAACATTTAAAAGGCATATTCCCTCAATACAATTTGGTAAAAAATACTTTACTGATTGGTATTTAGCAGCATATTTGTGTGACGACGCTATATTATGAAGTCTGCATCTCTTGACAATTAAGGCCTACAAATAAAAACTTAGGTAACATGGTTTGTTTTCTGTTTTCCTTTAATGTAATTAGGCTACATTACTTAAAATTAATAGGCTACTTGATTTGGTTATTTTCGGTTATTTGTGCACAGTATATTATTTTTATTGTCGCAGGACATTTTTAGAAAACTGAATCAGTGTACCTAATGAAATCGTAACTGTATCAGTGATTGCATTACCTATCCATAAAATAGCAATATTATCGCAAATTTTGAAATTTTAACCATTGATAAAAACTATGGAGTAGGATAACGAACTATTACCGATCTATCTAGGCCTGTCTCTATTTATCCACTCAAAACATACTATCTTCTTAGGCCTCAAGTCCTTCACATAACACCCAAAACAAGTTGTCTTCCGTATTAAGTTACTGTACTTGACCCTTGAACCGGGACTTTTGGTTAATTTGAAAAACAAAATATGTTACATTAAAATAATTGTTGCAGATAATTGGTTTGGTTAACTATTAGCAGATTCACAATTGTCAATTAGGCCTAGCGCTTCTGAGTTACTTAAAAAAGTGAATTAATTAGCCTGACAGTATGAAAATTACAGGAATGATACAAACATAGCCTTTACGGTATCCTTCTGTAATTCATGATTTATCTGCTTTTTAAGGTGTACTCACTAAAATCCAAAATGTAATGAATACACATTGATACACAACATGCACTTAATGAAACTGAAATTGACCCTAAAAGGCTTAGCCTACCGGTACCAAAAGTTGTTAACGTCAATAAATAAAACAATCTAGTACTTACTGTTCAAATTTTACTTCATAATACACTTTTTTTAAGAAAGGACATTAATTAGCTGTGTATACAATGTAGTTGGTTTTCGTTACTCAAATTAAATTTAATTAGAGCCGTCAATTTCATATTTGTCATAACCTCTCAACATCCAACTTTGTTTATGTTTATGCGACTACTTCACCCCATCACCCCGCTCCCGGACCCGGACTGGACCAATCAGAACGTCTCAGTCTTGATTGTTAAGACTCGCAAAGACGTTGCTAAAAAAGTAAACACAGCACCGACCACTAAAAATGTCTCCAATGCATTTCTTATGGGAAAAATGAAAAAGTCACATTTTAAGATTATTTTATTAATATCCAACCAACTACTTTCAAAAACGCATCAGCACTTAACAGTTGCATAAAGAATCTTCAACTGAAATTTGAGGCCAATCTGTTACTTCTATCGAGCGTAATCGTGGAGCAAAGAATAGCTATATGAGACTCTTAGTCACTCTAGGTCTATTCTTCGAATAGACAATTAAATTTATCTTACTCCCTTAAATTAAAAAAATCGACATTTTCAATCCTTTACAATTTATTTATTTTACACGATTTCAATCAGCTGATTGTAAACACACGAGGTATTTTGTCTAAATACACAGTGGATGAACAAAAGCTCATGAAGGATTTGGTTTATTATGGCCAGTACCTAAAAACGTTTACAATTATTATGATGTACATTTATGAGAAGAAAGTTGCTTATAATTAACGTTATCTTACTCCCTTAAATTAAAAATGTCGACATTTTCAAACCTTAACAGTTTATTTATTTTACACTATTTCAATCAGCTGATTATAAACACACGAGGTATCTATGTACAGGGTGTTTCAGAACTCCCTACCAATATTTTAGAGCATTGTTCCTGGGTTAGAAACATATGTAAATATCATATTTAAAATTAGTTACTCACACAGCCGCCATTTTGTTTTTTTTCGCATAGTAATTTTTATATCCGTAACGGAAGGTTGTATTTTGTTAATATTTAGTATGAATCTTTAACATACTAATGTACATTTCGAGGAAAAAAATTAATTTTTTCTACAGTATATTTTCAAAATGGCGGCCATTTTAACTTTTCAAACGCAAATATCTCAAAATCGGTAAATATTATAAAACTTTTACAAGACATAAAAAAGTTGCAAAATTACATTACCTAACCAATGGTACCAAGTTTGTAAGGATCTGACAACAAATAACGGAGTTATTGCGATTTTTCTTCGTAAAAACATTGTTTTTTCATTAAAACCAATGAAAATTATGGCAGTTTTATCAACAAAATCAATGTTTTTATGAAGAAAAATCGCAATAACTCCGTTATCTGTTGTCAGATCCTTACACACTTGGTATCGTTGGTTAGATAATTTAATTTTGCAACTTTTTTATGTCTTGCAAATTTTTTATAAAATTTACCGATTTTGAGATATTTGCGTTTGAAAATTTAAAATGGATGCCATTTTGAAAATATACAGTATAAAAAATTAATTTTTTTCTTGGAAATGTACATTAGTATGATAAATATTCATATCAAATATGAACAGAATACAACCATCCGTTACAGAAATAAAAATTACTATGTGAAAAAAACGAAATGGCGGCTGTGTGAGTAACTAATGACTTCTGGACAATTTAAATATGATATTTACATATGTTTCTAACCCAGGAACAAAGCCCTAAAATATTGGTAGGGAATTCTGAAACACCCTGTATATAATTCTGTAAGCGAAATTTTCTGTACTGTTGTTATAATAATTTAAATTGTAAAAAAAAAAAATTTAAATTACTGAGTGTGTATGCAAATTATAAAATACATTCTGATCGTAATAGGGACGCAATGGGTAATGAATTGTGGTTTGAGAAACGCCTAATTAATTACATTAAAACATGTTTTGGTTTTATTTTAAGACGAAAAGGGTTAAATGATCATGATGAGTGACGATGATACATTACCTGAAACTTAAAGTGTAGGCCTATCATTCAACGAAGTGTTATTTTTGTTATCAGTTGTCTGTGTTATTCCGTCATAGCTCAAAGGAATTATGACCTCTTTTAAAATTTATTTTTCATAGATCGATATAAGTTTAAAACCAGACAAAATGAAGCTTTTATACAAACGGGTGGCCTAAAAGTACAGGATTTTAAAGGGTCCTTTGGGGGCGATGGTCTGTTTAAACGGTATTGTTAAAATACTATTTAAATTAAAATTTTCTAGAAACTTTCGTAGTGAAGAACTGGTAATCCGCTATGGTTCATGCCATTTTAATTTTGATTAGGGGCTTTTGCCCCTATGAGTCACTAGTTTTGTCTAAATACAGAGTGGACGAACAAAAGCTCATGAAGGATTTGGTTTATTATGGTCAGTACCTAAAAACGTTTACAATTATTATGATGTATTATCCTTTAAATGGAAAGAAAGTGGCTTAATTATGTAAAATAGCTGATTGCTATGAAATTAAGACTGAATTGTAAAGGTTCAGTTTAAATAAATTGTTTACATTTGTATTAAAAGAAACGGATGTATCGAAAATTCGATGTGCAATCAATTTATCGGTTGCCAGGTTGTAATGCTTTACATTTCTCCCAATTACCAATGGAATTTGTGGTACAGTCGGTAGCTTAACTTTAAACAAATTAGAAGACCCGGGTTCCAAACCGATCTCCTCAAGTATACTTTTTGTAATGTGTCTAACAACGGTGTCACTAATGTTTTACTTATGGTATCGATATTTACTTTAAGCAAAATAGAGACATTAAAATATTTATGGGCCTTTTCAAATTCTCAAAAAACTTATTTATTAAATTTAAAAAATTAATAAATACAACTTGATGGTTTATGCTTGCTTATTTCTTATGTTTTGATTAGGCTACTAAGGTTTAGGCCTAAGTAAACAATGGATTTGTTATGTTTAAAAAATACTAAAGATTGTCTGTGTTACATAGTAAGGGTGCAGCATTATTGTTTTTAAGGAATATGCCTATAGGCCTACTTTAACAGACACTCCAACTAAAATTATGTAATTTTCTGTGAAATAAATTTGTATTCTTTAAATTTGGATAGTTATTGAAACTTGCGCACTACAGCATAAATATTGCGATATGAAAGTGGTTATAAATGGTTTCTCTACGTTCTATCCTACCCTAATACCAATATTTGTTAAAGCCAAGCCAACCATCATAAGTTACAACATTAGGCCTTTCCTAATTCTTTAAAAAATTGTTAAGAACAATTTATCTAATAGGCCTACAAGTGGATATTGGTCTACTTATTTCTGATGTTGTTGAACCTAATAGAACGGTTTCCTTAGGCTAATTAGGTTTGCGCCTACCTAAACAATCAAATTGACATGTTTATAAAATAATAAAGTGTAGGGCCTATAAGTAAGGATGCAACATTATTGGTTTTAAGGAATAGGCCTACTTTTCCGACGCTCCAACTAAAATCGTAGTATTTTCTGTAAAATATATTATTGTTCTTGGTATGGCAGTTCAAAGAAGTACATTTTATTTTATTTCTAAAGCTTTCGGGTCCCATTTTTATTTTTTATTGCAGTCCTGATGGCACTTAGTTCTTATAAAAAATAAATTTATTCATAATATTGTTTATAAATATCTTTTTTGGTTTTTAAGGAAAATTTAGTAATAAAAATTGATTCTATTAGCACATTTCATTACGTCCATTTCCCATTCAAACAGTTTTTAAAACTCGATCGAAAGAGTGTAGCCTAATTTATTTTTTAATTCTTCAATGTCTATTTCCTTTCTGCAGCACTTAAAAATATTAATATACTTTATAGATTTATTTAGCGGAGTTTTTTTAGCCGGTTAAAGTCCGGCACTACTCAAAAAACGGTTTTTGAGTATCTATGAGGATTTCCTCTCCGCCCGACAAAATCAAAAGGAGAAAAAAATATGAATAACTAACGATCATGTTGAGAGGAAATATTGTTTTTTTCCTAATTTTACATTAAGTCATACGCATACAGCAGCAAGAGAATAACTTATAATGCATTTAATTTTAATGGACGACAACCATTCAGGATATTCTGTTATCCGCTCATCGGCGAACGTCGCGCATCTGCGAGTGCGAGTCGAAGTCGAGCCGAGCTCTCGGGCCACGGCACGGCTAAAATATCCGATCTCTTTCTTTCTCTCTCGGGCACAAACAACTGTCTCACTCGCACACTCGAGCTTCCTCGTGTCACTACGAGGCGCGCCACCGCCCGACCGCTCAAGGTCCGAGTAGACCGCGAGGAGCGCTAGCGTCGGCCCGGTCCATAGTTGAACACAGAATGGGCAATCTACTTGAGGAGTATGCTTAATCTATGGTAGAGCGCACCCTAAGGCCCGGTTCACACGAGCGTTTACGTGTGTACCGCTACATTTATACATGCACTGCTCAATCTCCGCTGCAAAATAATGTTGCATCGACGCAGCTGCTAGTCGCTTGTGTGTACTGGGCCTTGTGGAGCCCAATAAAAATTCACTTACAATTGCCAGCTTTTGAACTGACTCAAGTGCCACAGGTGAACTACGTCCAATAAGAGCTATGGTGCCAATTTCTGCGACAACCGCGATCGTCGCCACCGAAGAAACAAGATTTATAAATTGTTAAAATATCAACATTTTACTCTTCATACCTGCAAGTGTTGCCAACGCTGCAGGAAACAATAATTGAATTGGAGATTGTTTGTCTCAAGGGAAGAAATTACATGGTTTTAGGGTATCTATCTATATCTTCTTATTTCTATAAGGGTTTCGTCTGTTACGTCCCTTTTTCTCTCGACCTACTGAACCGATTTTTAAGATTGAGGTGTCATTTTAAAGCTTAGGATATACCGCAGTGACGAATCGTAATTAAAAAGGCCATATTGTTTCGGGCTTCGCCCCCCTCGCCTTTGATTTATTTCTAGATGGCGCTTTAAAATGTTGACCAACTTTTATTGCATTTTCTTTAATGTGAATTGTAATTTAACAGCTGATTACCTTCACATGAATTTTAAAGCCAGATAGTAAACAAACATAGATCTCTGTCACTTAATAACCAACATACATGTACTTTAGGTTAGTTTCTCTCATACAGAATCATAAAATGCGCAATTTGCTCACGGGCCCCCCTAGTATCCTATTATATTAAACGAGAAAGTTTTGTAGTGGGGTATGTTGTTGGAAATAATTTCGTTAAGTACAAGCGGAATACCGTTCTGGAGGGCAAATAAGTATTCTTGGCTACAAAATAATGGTAGTTTAATTCATCAAAATGTTCAAAACCCTCGGATTATTTAGTAAAATCGTTGATAAAAATCATTTTTCTACATACGAAAAGCATTGGGGAGATCACCTGATTATAAAACTTTTTCTGAAATGTAAGTCCCGTGTTTTAACATGTAGACAGTTTGTGTATTGAAAACGAGAAAAGCATTTAGTTGTGTTGGTGGTTGGACATAATCTCCAAAACATGACTGGTAACCCGGTATTGAGCGATAATTTCTCGGGTACAAAATAACAGTATTAAAAGCATAGGTGCAAATCATATGATTATAAAATATTTATAAAAATTGTAAGTACCTTTAATGAATACAGAACCGAACATACTTATGGGGAAGTAAGAACGCCACATGTGAAACACAGATAGCACCAAGATGTAATATTTATTTACGAATTATGCTGATTTGTTAAATGGAAACAGATGGCCTAAATAATTTTGCAGAAGTTTGTTGTTGTATTGATTTTTGGGAAACAAATATGCTCATTTTGACATTCTAGAGGTAGAAAGAGTGCTTACGTGACAATAAGGGTAAGTAATCCTATAGGCCAATGTCAGCGCTTTATTTTCCTCTGGTTTTCGAGGGCTAAACCATTTTTCTTTTTTTTATGGGATGTCCCAACGAGGTTGAAATAGATATAGAGTGATAAACACATGTTAATTTGTTGTGATCTGATAACTCAC
This sequence comes from Neoaliturus tenellus, assembly GCA_030545055.2. Classification (NCBI taxonomy): domain Eukaryota; kingdom Metazoa; phylum Arthropoda; class Insecta; order Hemiptera; family Cicadellidae; genus Neoaliturus; species Neoaliturus tenellus. The sequence goes on along the minus strand of CM061537.1, from coordinate 51,723,663 downwards.
GCCATTTTACCGTTTCCTTGGTAAAAACCCACACTTTACCCTCGTTTCCTCATCTACCCATTTTAAGTATTCTGATTGGTTGCTACAAGCTTAAAAAATCACAGATTATATTTTAAAAACAACTAATTAATTTGTCGTTTGTTTTAAAATTACTTTGGTTACATGATCTGTGATCAGGCTTTTGAGATTGGTTATCATAGAATCTTCGTATTGTGGGTAAAATGTCTAATGGCAGATGGACAAGTGTAAACCAAAGCCTGATTACCAAATAAATGTTGGCAATCGTTGGTAAAATGGCACCACTCAACAGCCGACAAAATTGCCTATCACAGTAGTACTCCACTTTATATCCAGTACCAGGTTAACCGAGCCTTGCTCGTTGGTTTTAATTCAGTTTTGATATAGTGTCATTAGAGCTATTAAATTTACCCCAACAACCAACTATACCTCTTCACAGTTAACAGCTGTTTCAAAAAGTCTGCTTAATATTAATGTTCCTTTATTTTTGTATACCTTTCGTTGTTATTTCGTTACCAAAATAGCAACCCATAAGACCAATGTTAAAAATTACGATTTTTAAACTTAAATTCTGACAAAATTCGATTTTTCCTGGGATGGAGGCCTTTTCTAAACTTATTTTTGGGCCAATACACTTTTAATTGCAAAGTTTAAGCAAAATCTGACAGCTAGATTTCGAGATCGTGGAACACACATCCCTTCAGACATTCCTCGTATTATAGTATAGGATTTCAACCTCGTTGGGATTTCCCTATACTTATTTGGTTCTGTATAAATTGGTATACTTTGTTGCTTGAACAACGAAGATAGTTTGTACTCTAAATTTATAGATATTACTAGCTGACTTACCCGTGCTTTACAATGGTACTCAAATTGCAATGCCAACCCGAGAAATTTTATGCCCCTCTGGTGAGCTCGTTTGCTACGCTAACTAGCCTCAATTGTTTAGTTTTTTATACCAATACTAGTGTACGTTTTGCTCGAAATCGAGCAATACATTTGGTACAATACAAAAGTTACATTTATAACTGAATCAATTACATCCGAAAAATCCAATATTGTGAATAACAGTGATTACCAAAAACTACAGCTGTACTCTTGACAGATGTTAAAAATGCTCAAACCAATCTCAATGTTATTCTAATGGGAAAATTTCAAATTTAATTTGTGGATAGCGCCCTTATTTTACGTCCGATTCTCATCAATTTTTTTTGCGGAAACAACTACAGACCAAGCCCTATCCAACCACACCAAAAACTTGAGAATCGGTTGAGAATTGTAGGAGGAGTTTTCTACAAAAAAAAACCCCCCTTAGCGTATTAAATAAGTACTAGGGGCCACCTGCTGGTCGAAATTCGACCAAACATCCTGTTGATCTTGAGCCAAATAGTTTTAAAATACTTCATAACTGACACATCTGTTCTTCACGATTTGATAGAATTTGTTTTTACACAACAGCTGTCTAATAAATCAATCAATTATCCTTCTCCCATAAGGCCCATTCTATACGGACCGATTGTCTGCCGCCGATTGTCGGCGTCGATCAGCTGATATTTTACCGAACAATGGAGTTTAAATGGGAGCTTCTATACGGGCAGATTTTTAACGCGCTATGACGCGGTATATTCTGCTTCCGCCGCCGATCTCGCAACCTCACGCCAAATCTCGTAATTTCTCTCTCGTTCTCGCCATTTCTCGTAAATTGCTTTTCCTGATCCTTTTTGTCCTCGCCGTTCTCCGGTTTGTTTTGTTTTTGTTTTTAGAAAACATGTTTGACATGAAAAACTCATTTTTCTAGAAATTGAAAAACATCCTAAATTATACGAAATGACTAAAGATTACGCAGACAAGGTTAAAAATCTCAAAATTTGATTGAGGTAAAAATTCAATGTACAGTTAGTTTTTGCCTGCATGTACTATCCACGAAAACAAACAAATACAACTATTTATCTCAATGACGCAGAGGTTATTCATTTCAATTACATACTGGTAGGCCTACTTTGGTGTAATTGGTTTCTTACTGATTATATGACAAAATAAGTTTAAATGATTACTATAGGCCTCGACCGACGGTTATACAGTTCAAAAAGGATATAAGTTGTTACATAATGCTGGTCAAAATGTATTAGGCCCTTTCAATTATTTATAGGTGTATAAGCCTACCTATATCTATTATTTTCTGTCCTAAAGTTAATTGTATTATTTAGTCATCTCTACCGTTATTTCTCTCTAAAAAAATAATTATCGAATATTGACCAATAATGTACTTTAGTATACATGTTTCGTAGGAGTTTGTGGCCATACATTATCCCTTTTTATTATAACTTTTGTAATATTTTCAGTATTTTGGAAATATTGAAATCATATAAAGTCATATTTTAAAACATAAATACGTCATCACTTAATTGGAAAAATACTTTTTCCTTTCTAATTTGAATTTTAATGTCGTAGGCTATGTTTATACAATTGTTATGTTTTTGTAATTTTATAATTATTTATAAATAATTTTAAAATTTTCATTGATCGCAATTGAGTTTTTTCTTGTGTTACATAATTTGTAAAGCATGATAATATAAGTGGAAACAATTTTAGCAAGGTCAGATATAAATGCTACTTAATGCTGTATTTCTTACATTAACTGAATGGTTGGCAACACTGTTACGCCGATTAACCGCTCGTATAGAATGGCCGGCGGACGGCAGATTTCGCATGAGCAGATCCGCCAACGCCGCCGACAATCGGTCCGTATAGAATGGGCCTAAGATTAACATTAAAACTTTGAAAGCCTGTAGGGCGGAGCCCTGTGGCTGATGTGAATTATAATGGGATTCTGCTCATCTACAGGACACTTACTTTCTAATGGTATGCCCTGTTTTCTCCTACGATGCACACAGCCTGAGAAAAAAGAGGAAAAGAAACACGGTTGCCTATTAATATGTAGATAGATCCCTTCAATACTTTAAATGAGAACAGCTGTTTGTTAAGTAAATCTATACTTATTTAATACGCTAAGGGTTTTTTTTTTGTCTTGAGAACTCCTCCTACAATTTTCATCCGATTTTCAAGTTTTTGGTGTCATTGGATAGGGCTTGGTCTGTAGTTGTTTCCGCCAAAAACTGATGAGAATCTGACGGAAAATAAAGGCGTTATCCACCATTGAAATCTCAAAATTTCCCATTTAAATAACATTGGGATTGAATAAAGCATTTTAAACATCTGTTAATAATCAGCTGCGTAAATACGTGTAGTTTTGGTGATTGCAGATATTCACAATATTGGATTGGTCGGACGTCAATGATTTAGAGATAAAAGTAACATTTGTATTGTATTCAAATAAATTGCTCGATTTCGAGCAACACGTTTAGGAGTATTCCTAAATATTTCAAGTGCTGATCACTAAAATGTTGCTCCCATAAGAATAACATATGGTAATTTTGAAGATGTCTGGGGCGATGCCGTATGAAGTTTGGGAGGATATCGTCAAGAGCTTTCAATAAAATACTAGGTATACAATGCAGTTGTCTGCTTGCAATATTGAGCGGAGCGACCATTTTTTAAATCAATAATAGCAAATGTTTTATACGTAATTCCAGGGAGCTCGTTCGCTACGCTCACTCGCCGTCAGGGTTTAGCTCATTCGCTGCGCTCAATCGCCATTTGGGTCAGCTCGTTCGCTACGCTCACTCGCCGTCAATTTAGTTCGTTCGCTGCGCTCACTCACCTTTTTTGTCGGCTCATTCGCGGCACACACTCGTCGCCAGATTTAGGTTGTTCGCTGCACTTACTCGCCAGAAGTCTGCAATAGGTACTCTAATAATTTTCTACTACGCAGGTTTGCTGCGACGGGGTATTATATGTTTACAAGATATTAAATGGTGCGTCGTCCAAAATTTGCACCTCCTCTCCGTAAACATGGCATTTTATTCAGAGAGAGAGAGAGAGAGAGACTTCATTTGAAACACCGACGCACTTTGGCGTATTTTAAGGTGAGTATGACTGAAAGGGTGAGTGTGATGATTGTGATGGATCAGATGAGGTGTAGCTTTGTTACTGACAAATATCAGCTGTTTTTATTTGTCAGGATCATTAATTAATAGCCCAATGACCAAAGGCAGCTGGGTCCAGTATCGAACCATCAAAAAGCACTAACTTTTCTCAGGATCGAACCGGCTACCTTCAGATTCAAAGGCGAGCTCTTTAACCACTCAGCTACCCAGCCAGTTCATTCACGCACAAAGGTAAACAAACAACTAATAATAAATGAAACAACATCTGTTAGTTGTAAAATAGTCAAGTTACGCGTGTTGATATTTTCTCCGAGAAAAAGTCTTTATTTAGTATGTTTTAACTATTTGTTCAATGTAATTTGTGTTTAATTAGTTGCACGAGTGATATTCTTTGAAAATGTAAAGATTTGTTTTAGTTTTATCTCAAGCCTGGACTTTTAATAAGCAAACTCAATTCGTTGTTTACATTTTAGGTTAACTTTCTATTGCACTATAATGACAGAACAAGATCACAACTACTCTTTACGTACTGAATCTAATAACAATCTCATTACGGATGGAGACATATCTGAAGAAGAACAAACTCAAGGTACTTGGCAAACTGTTACGCCACGGCACTCGAAAAGATCTATGCCAACATCGTCAGAACATGACACGAAACGTCATCGTCACTTTCAAAGCTCTTCTAATGGCCAGTCACCTGTTCAAGTACGTAATCAGTTTGAAGTTTTGTCATCTAATATGGACGAAGACCCGCCAAATCCAACTGCAGCCAAAGAATCTAAACCACCACCAATATTCCTTCCTGGAGTGACCAATGTGGCTCCAATGATCAAAGCACTGGATTCCATGGTAGGTAAAACTGAGTATGTGTACCGATGTTTAAATCAGGATAGAATCAAAATCTTCCCAACCTCTCCTGATGCCTACCGGAAAATAGTTACAGGACTAACAAACCTAAATGTAAGTTTTCACACATACCAATTAAAACAGGAACGTGCATACAGAGTTGTTCTTAAAAACATGCACTACTCTACATGTGTCAACGAACTGAAAATGGCAATTGAGGAGAACGGCCATAAGGTAAGAAATTTAACAAATGTTCTGAACAAGTTCACGAAAAAACCAATGTCTCTTTTCTTTATTGATTTGGAGCCCGACCCACGGAACAAGGAAATTTTTCAAATTCAATATCTTCTTAACGCTAAGGTTATTTTCGAGCCACCCAATAAAAAGAGGGAAATAGTCCAATGCAAACGCTGTCAACGTTACGGTCATACCAAGTCTTACTGTCACAACACTTTCCGTTGCGTTAAATGCGGCAATGACCACGACACAAAGGCTTGCACAAAGCCCTCCACAGCACCACCCATTTGCGTCTTATGCTCTGGGGAACACCCTGCTAATTATAAGGGTTGTTCAGTGTATAGGGAATTACAAAGTAAACAATTTCCTCCTCTTAGGAAAAAAACTCTTGCCTCGCAGAGGGACAATGCTGTATCACGTGAATCTAATGGTGATGAACAAACCAGTCAGACTCCTCTTCACAGCAGTTTGGTTACTGAGGGAGTAACCTTTGCACAAACAGTACGTGAAAACCCTCGAATTAACAACCTTAGTTCGAACGAAGAAACTCCGAGCCTTGCAAACCAGACAGGAAAATTAGTTAATGTAATACAAAATTCTTTTGAACGATTTGAACAAATCCTTTCCAAACAAGCTGAACAGATGAGTACGTTGCTTAATCTGTTGACAACGGTTATTTCCCGCTTGAAATAATGAATTTCCTTCTCAAAATAGCCTTATGGAACGCCAACGGCTTGGCTCAACATAGCCAAGAACTTCAGTTATTTATAGCCCAACATAAATTGGATATATTATTAATTTCAGAAACTCACTTCACTGAGAGAAGCTACTTTAAGATTCCAAATTATACTTTATACTATACTAATCATCCTGATAATACAGCTCATGGGGGTAGTGCCATATTGATAAAAAATACTATCAAACACTATGAATTACCATCTTTCAGAGAGGATTATCTTCAGGCTTCAAGTATTGTTGTTGAAGACTGGCTGGGTCCCCTTACACTTTCTGCAGTTTATTGCCCACCAAGGCACGTTATAACCCAGGATCAATTTGAATTATTTTTTAATTCTCTCGGTAACAAATTTATTGTTGGTGGCGATTACAATGCGAAGCATCAGGAGTGGGGCTCCCGATTGGCCACACCTAGAGGTCGTCAACTTATAAGGGTTCTAAATAATAATCAATTTAATCATTTTTCGACTGGTGAACCGACTTATTGGCCAACTGACATGCGTAAGATACCGGACTTACTTGACTTTTTCATTTTGAAAGGTGTCAACCGGAATTACCTTGATATAAAATCTTGCCTTGACTTACCGTCTGATCATTCACCTGTCATGTTAAGTGTAAGCAGTCAAGTGTTTCTCAAGCCACCGAGGGAATTTTTATACAACAAAAATACCGATTGGAATATGTTTAGAACGAATATTAATAAAAATTTAAGCCTAAAAGTGCCACTCAAAAATATTGAAAATATAGAAAGTGCTGTTGACTATTTTACTGAATGTCTAAAAAACGCGGCCAAAATGTCTACACCCTTTCTCCCGCCTCAAAGTACTGACAATAATGGACAACACTACCCGAACCACATAAAGAAAAAAGTTGCAGAAAAAAGGAGGCTAAGAAGAATCTGGCAAAATAGCAGAGATCCAAATGACAAAACAAATTTCAATAGAGCCGCACGAAATTTGAAAAGGTCGCTAAATACTTTGAAGAATCAGTGGTTTGAATATTATACTCAGTCTCTGACACCTCATGAGGATACAGATTATGCACTCTGGAAAGTTACGAAAAGGATGAAACGACCAACTGTTTGTATTCCGCCAATTTTGAAATCCGATGGCAGCTGGGCAAAAAGTCATGAAGAAAAATGTGAAGCATTTGCCGAATATTTCTGTGATGTTTTTAAACCAAACGATGCAGTGGTCAACAATGGCGAGGAAATACAAGATTATTTGGACTCTCCGATGCAACTAGACTTCCCGATACAAAATTTCACTCCATCTGAAGTTCGTTCGGCGATAAATGATAACATTAATCCGAAAAAATCTCCCGGGTTTGATTTAATTACAGGGAAAATCCTGAAAGAGCTGCCAAGAAAAGGTATAATTTTTTTAGCTTTATTATTTAATTCAATTATTAAACTTGGTTACGTACCTTCACAGTTTAAGCTTGCTCAACTAATTGTCATACCTAAACCTGGAAAACCCCTTAATCAACTTACCTCATACAGACCAATTAGCTTATTGCCAATAATTTCGAAATTATTTGAAAAACTTTTGTTGAACAGAATATATGATTTAACTGATGAAAGCCAGATAGTGCCAAGCCATCAGTTTGGATTTAGGCAAAAACATGGCACAGTTGAACAAGTTCACAGAGTAGTTGATACTGTACGACAATGCTTGGAGAATAAAAAATATTGCTCAGCTGCATTTCTAGATGTAAGCCAAGCTTTCGACAAAGTATGGCATTCTGGCTTACTATACAAAATTAAAAAAAATGTTGCCTCATTCTCTATTCCCAGTTTTAAAATCATACCTTTCAAACAGGACCTTTCAAATTAATTTTGAAGGTGTTTTCAGTGATCTGCAACCAATTGACTCAGGCATTCCTCAAGGAAGTGTCCTTGGACCGTTTCTCTACGTTTTGTACACTGCTGATATCCCGGAAAATGATCATACAACGATTGCTACATTTGCAGACGACACGGCGGTTTTATCGGTCCATATTGACCCACTTCAAGCCTCAGTAAATCTTCAGCGAAGCTTAGCCTTAATGATGGATTGGTTTAAAACATGGAGAATCAAAATTAATGAAAATAAGTCTACCCATATTACTTTTACTCTGAATAAAAGTCATTGTCCTCCAGTACTTATTAATAACACCCAATTGCCTCAGGTAACTGAAGTTAAATATTTAGGCTTACATTTAGACAGCAAATTGACTTGGAAAACACATATTTGGTCAAAAAGGCAGCAATTAAATTTAAAAACAATCAAACTGAATTGGCTTCTAGGATCTAAATCAAAACTTAGTATGAACAACAAATTACTATTGTACAAGGCAATTTTAAAACCAGTTTGGACATATGGCGCACAGCTTTGGGGCTCTGCAAGCAACTCCGACTTGGAAATTCTACAAAGATACCAATCAAAATTACTCAGAAAAATTGTCAACGCACCTTGGTTTGTATCCAACAGAACTCTACACAAAGACTTAAAAATCCCGACAGTAAAGGAAGAAATCGTTAAAATTAGTACAAATTACATAATTCGACTTGAAAACCACCCAAATCATTTAGCCCTCAACTTGTTGGACAATTCAGAAAGTGTCTACAGGCTGAAACGAGCTACAATTCTGGACTTACAAAATAGGTTTATATAACTATGTTTTAATGTTTAATTAGTGTTGGCATAGGTCAACATCTAATTCATGTTTTCATGTTAAGTTTCATAATTTTCAACATCTTTACTTATTGTTCAAATTTTATTGTAACAGATTGTAAAGTAAATAAATTTGTTAAAAAAAAAAAAAAAAAAAAAAAAAAATGAAACAACGATTTCACATAAATCTACTGTATTCACAAACAGCTGATAGTAACAGTCTGCAGTTAAATTTGATCCTTATAACAGCTGTATAATCAACACACAGTAAACAAACCAAATAAAATATTTCTCCTATTAAAATAACATGGTAACTTTAACCCTTTGAGTGCCGCAGCGTCTACATAGTAGACGTTATAAAATATGCATAAATTGCCGGCATCTACCCAGTAGACGATCCGTATTTTATTATTATTTCATATAGTACGTATTAGTTTTAATTGATTATTCGTTTTACGGCATTCTACAGGTTCCAAACTTTCGTATAGTACTGGTTTTTCACTTTCACTGCTTACTTGGAGTCACTTGGCATTATGATAAAAATATGACGCAACAGTTTAACAGCTGATTGTTACCCGCTGCAAACAGCTGTGTATTTTGATTAGTTGCATTGTTTATGTTCGTTCTTTTACACTAAAAACTGTTCCTAATACTTCGTTATTATTGTGTTTAGTGAAATTATTGATTTATCAGTGCTATTGGTCGTATTTTGTATGAATACTATTTTTGCTTGTTATATATGTTATATGTTATATTATATTATTATTGTTTGTAGTGCGTTATAATGTAAATTTATACTGTAACATAACATATTATGTATGATTTTTGTTTAGTTTTTCGTGCTCTTTTACAAGGTGTAACTAAAAAATATATATAAAAATACTATATACACCAAATTTTGGTCCAAACTTGAAATTTTAGAATTTTTTTATTTTGTATTTGTAGTTATAACACATAATTTTTTATATAAATAAATTTAGAAGAAAGGATTTATATGCCATATGTTCTCCATTTTATTACAAAGAAAATAAAAAAAAATTATTAAAATCTGTTGAATACTTTATTTTATACACATTTTTTCCCAAACCCTTGCAAAATTGTAGATTTTAGCACGGCAATTTATGCATATGACTTGGGAGAATGGCTGCGGCACTCAAAGGGTTAAAGGGCCGTAGGGCAGAACCCTTATGTCCGATTTGGACCATTTCAGATTTATACCTTCCCATAGATGGTTAGGCCTACTATGACCGAGCAAAATTTCGTGAGGATCACTCCAGCCGTTCAGGAGGAGTACTTGTAAATAAAAAGCCAGAGTGTAGTATAGGAGCTTCGCTCGCTTCGCTCGCTCCGCTCAATAAGTATAAATTTTACCAAAATAATCCAATGCCATGAAGAATACATTTTTAACAGCTGTTTATTTGAATTATTAAATTGAATTAAAAGCAATTTAAACCCAACGTATTTAAAGGTTGCCAGTTATTCGTTTCATTCTGTAGTATACGCACTTAAAGTTCGACGTACAATACATGTGTAAGGCCACTAGGGCAAAGCCCAGAAGCTTATGAATAACAGAAATAGGCCTTCTTTCTTTATCTATTTCCTACATAAACAAGTATTGTTTTACAAAATTTCAGGTCAATCGGTCCAGTAGTGTTTGCGCCTATTCAAGAGAAGAAAAGATACATACTTTAAAGATACATACTTTCGTTTTTATGGACAGAGATTTAAATAGTTATTTAAGGAAAATTGCCACTAAAAACGTCTATCATAAGTTTAAATTCTTTGTTTACAGTTTAAATACATCTTCCACCCATATATTCTCGAGGACGATCAAGTTTTAAAAAAACGACCTATTTAAAAGGGAAGACTGGCGTGCTCTGACGCCTCACCATAACATAATTCACCTTCAATGCCAATTTAAACATTTTGTAATATTTTACAACATATTTATAGAGCGAAGCTCGGCTCCCCGGTACTTTACCTTGATTGGTAAATTTTTAATTTGAAAACTATCTAATGGTGTAACTAATAATCCAAATTTAAAATAGAGTATTATGGTATTTAGATAAACATCGTACTCTTAGAAACACTACTTCATCCGCTTTTTCAATCAGTTGGGTAATGGTAAAATTTATAATGTAACTTGAATTCCGTTTTAGTTTTCACGCTTCATATCCGGAACACAAAAAAAGCAGGGCCGCCGTGAGGGGGGGGGGCAGAGGGGGCAGATTGCCCCGGGCCTCAAGAGACAGGGGGCCTCGTCTTCAGTTTTTTTACGCTACCAAATTTTTCCTGCTGCATAGCGTATATAGTAACACCATATATGTATTTTTTTCAAACCGTAAAAAGAATAGCCTATAACCTAAGTAGTGATCAGCCTTTATGAGTCTCCGTGGGTTGAAGCTCTGTGTCGGTGAACAGACGCCGCGGCACCGCGCCTCCTCGTGCGGCCATTTGACGACTACACTACGCCCGCGCTCCGGGCCAACAGTAACAGTCCACCTGTAGACGAGATGTTGTGGTTCGCCCTTATCAGTGCAGGAAGTAGGGCAGTACAACCAAAAGCAAGTTTACAGTTCCTGAATATTTCGTAGTTTGATTGAATTAAGCGTGGTTTCTTCAGATTATTTCATTAGACGTTTAATACTGTTGTAAAAAAAATTAAGGCAATTACACTATTTTTAAATAAATTGTATTTAAAATGTTCCTTGTACGCTCATTCCCTGTAAGTCATTTCAAAATATTACCACGAAAATAGGCCTAGAACCACGAGGTAGCTCTCCAATAAGGACTCTCGGAACCAGCCAAAATGCAGGTTTGATACAATATTTCATAAACTGTATAGCCTACCTAAATACAGTAGGGCCTACATTATCTGTACCTTACAATAATAATGATAAAATATTTATGAATCACTAAAGAAAACAAAGCAGATTGTGTGCATTTATACTAAATAAATATCCAAAGAAAGTTTTATATGTTTTATGTTTATATGTTTATGTTTATATGTTTTATGTTTTTTTATATGAAAACATAAAAATTTGTATGTTTATTGTGTCTTTAACTGGTATTAATAGAAATAAAAATAAAAATAGAAATAACGAGGTGAATACATTGAAAAAACATTTAATAAATTGACTTTAAAGTATTAACAAAACCTTGATTGATAAACATAAACAAACATCCTAATTGTAAATTATAATCAGCTGTTATAGACAAATTAAAACTGAATAACATAGAGTAGGCTACTGGCAAATAATGTAGTTATCAATTTTAGAAATATACAACATTCTTCCCCACTTAAATTCAAAAGTCCATTGAAAAAAATAGAAAAGATTATTGAACTTATTCACATTACATAGTCTTTGAAGCGCTCAGGTTGTTTCCTTGTTCTTTGTGAACGCCTTTGGTTTTGCATTGCCATTTCCCGCGCAGGTACCTCGTCCGGTGGGATTTCTTGGTTTGGTATTTCTTCATGAACGTTATCATTTCGAGGCTGTCGAATTCGTGGGACCTCAAAAGACTGAGTCGGTCCAAAAGAGATGGACTTCTTCGATGTTTTGTTGACTAGTGTGTAATACAGCTGGTTTATATGTCGTTTTATTATCCTCCCACTGTCCAATTGAACCAAGTAATGAAGTTTTCCAATTTTCTTGTACACTTCACCAAATTCCCAAACGTTCTTGTTGTTTTTGAAAAATCTGACTTGCACTCTATCCTTGACATTTAAACTTCTTGAGGGTTTGCAGTCATTCTTTGAAGATTGTGGATTGTTAGGGAAAATAGCATTCAATCGAATCCTGAGTTTTCTATTTAAGTAGAGTTCAGCTGGTGACTTCTCGCATGCTAGGGGTGTAGCTCGATATCTAAATAATATTTTCTTTAGCCTTTCTTGAATCGGCATTTGTTCATTTGATGTCGCTAGAAGTTTGTGCTTTAATGTTTGAACGTTTCTCTCGGCCAGGCCGTTAGTCGCTGGATGACCAGGAGCGATAAACTTTTGATAAATTCCATTGTTTTTACAGTAGGTTTGAAAATCATTACTCTTGAAGATGGTAGCGTTGTCTGATACCATTTGTTTTGGATAACCATGAAAAGAAAATATATCTTCTAGGAGAGTGATGGTCTTAAAGGAGTCAGGGGCATCTTTTGAGATTTTTACTTCTGCCCACTTTGATTTAGCATCAACACAGATTAGAAAATAATTGTTATCAATTGGTCCTGCATAATCAATATGCACTCGTTCCCAGTTACTTTCAGGTGTGTCCCAAGAGTGAACTTGTTTTGGAGGATTCGACTTCGTTAAAGCGCATTGTTCACAGCTTCGAACTATTCTTTCGATATCTTTGTCCAAGCCAGGCCAGTAAACGTATCTTCTTGATAACTGTTTCATTTTAGTCATCCCATCCTCGTCGCCAAAAAACTATTGTGTCTTTAACTGGTATTAATAGAAATAAAAATAAAAATAGAAATAACGAGGTGAATACATTGAAAAAACATTTAATAAATTGACTTTAAAGTATTAACAAAACCTTGATTGATAAACATAAACAAACATCCTAATTGTAAATTATAATCAGCTGTTATAGACAAATTAAAACTGAATAACATAGAGTAGGCTACTGGCAAATAATGTAGTTATCAATTTTAGAAATATACAACAATGTTGTATCTGGTTTGACCACAGACGGCCAACATGCATGATAACAGATCACAGATATGGGCCGAGCAGAGGGGGGCCTCACACTGGAACTCTGCCCCGGGCCCCAAAAATTCTCTCGGCGGCCCTGCAAAAAAGTTATACAGCAGATCTTCAAAAAGCAGTTATGCCTTTTCTCTACCGACCTTGAATTTTGAATGGTTAGATGTGACAAGTTTGTTATTATTTTGATAACCTCACTTTTGGTGTACCAAGTTTTACCGTAACGGAGCACGCTCCAGTAACATAATTAGGCTACACCGTCCGTAGGCTATGTCCACTGGATTAATCGTATTGAAATTGAAGTTATTAATTCAAATTTAAAATTAAGTTTTAGGCTCTAAAGGGGAAAAATAGCTTAATAAATGTTACTTATACCGTGTTAACTTCGACTTTGAGATCTCACAGCATGGAACAAATAGTAGGAAAACATGCGTTCTCCTAAAGTAATTAATTATCTTATGATCACCTGAATCGGAAAAAATCAAATTTAACTACGGTTATAGATTACACTTGTTTTAACCCAAAGGATTATAAATGTGCGAAAGAACTCTATATGATTTAAAGTAGACTGGTTTTTATCCTAATTGTTGCTAAATATTAAAATAATTCTAAAACTAAATTTCAAATATCCTAAAGCTATTCTAAAAATTATATGACTTGAATGAGTTTTTTACGTTTATTTTCATGAAGAGGCAAAACAACATTAATTAACCAATTACATTTCCTTTGTAATTTTTTATTGAGGAAAGAACTGCTCCGCGACATTGGCCTTCAAAAAGGTAGAAGTGGGCTGGGCACGTCATGACCGCCGCTCCGCTGCGTTGTTACGGCGTTAACTACCCTATTACATAATATGTCCCCAGTAATAACGGCTGTTTATAGATAAGTAATTATTTTATCATTCTGCAGGAAATCAGCCTGTGTTTTGTTCTCTCAATAGTACCAAAAGCGTTTGTTTTTGTCCTAGGACTGAAAAATCATCTGGAGAATTTTTTAGGTCCTAGGACTGAAAAGTCAGCTGTTTGCTTAGTATATTATTATTGATTTTATTGATGTCGAGGAACAGAATTTTGAAATTCAAACGCTATAAATATCATTGTTTGTAAATAACCGAAATGTAAACATTGCATATTACTTACATTGTAAATATAACCTCGAAAATACAACTTTATAGTTGATATTTTCAACGAACAAAAGTTTAATTTCGCATTATGATAAAAAACGTTGTTCATCACTCGGAGCAAAAGTGTCTTTTTGATGCTTAATCGTTGCGCCTCGTTTTTAAAACACGATTGCGCACCAAAAAGACCCACTTTTGCTCCTAGTGATGAAAACTACTAATTTTACATTGTTGTTTCTTAATTTGAGATCTTTTACTGTTAAAAAACATCTTTAATGAATGAATTTTTAAAAAGACTATTGTTACTTTTTCAACTTCACTTGTTGTTATTTTTTATTTTTTTCTTGATTAGGTCAAAGGGGGGGCTGCGTCCCCCACAGCCCTCCATGGATCCGCCAATGAATGGAGCTACACAAAAACACAAAGTTATGTCGCTGAGAAGTATATTTCTGACCCCTGATTGATTTTGTGGCCTTGATCTAAGCTCCAAAATATTACTGATGGCGAAATTATGGGGTCGGCCGGCTCTGGTTATGTTTGGAGTTGTATGTCACGCAGCCGACGGCGTGGCGCGGAGGGTCAAAATGTGTTGACACAACAGATATCAGTCCCAGACAAAGGGCAAAGGGTGGGGGGTAATAGATCCAGGTGATAGGTGACTATTGTGTCCTACCAACAATATTGTGAACCTTAACAAGCCAGACGTAGGCATGCCGTGGCATGGAAACCTGGTTTGGGCAACGTGTTTAAAAGAGAATTTAAAAGATAATTAATTTAAAAGAGAGGGAATTGGATTTTTTATGGAAAAAACAAATAACTATCTAAGTTAGAAAACATATTGTTGGTTTCGATACAAAAAAGGCAATTGCTGCGAAAATGTAGAAAAATTTGTGGATTGTGTTACAAACCAATATAACGAAACTAGACCATTAGAGTGTTCAACAGGAAATTGGTTACATACATAAAGGGAGTTAAAGTTGGGTCAAAGTTCCCAATAGTTTGAAATATACACGGGTTTTTATACATTTATTCGGTCTATTATATTAAACGAGAAAGTTTTGTAGTGGGGTATGTGGTTGGAAATTATCTCGCAAAGTACAAGCGGGAAACCGTTCCGGAGGTCAAATAACCATTCCTGGGTACAAAATTATGGCAGTTTAATTCATCAAAACGTTCAAAACACTCAGATTATTTCGTAAAATCGTTAATACAAATCATTTTTCTCCATAAGAAAAGCATTGGAGAGATCACCTGATAGTAAAACTTCCTGTGAAATGTAAGTCCCGTGTTTCAACCATGTAGCCAATTAGTGTAGGCCTATTGAAAACGAGAAAAGTTCTTAGTTGTGTTGGTGGTTGAGCATAATCTTTAAGTCTTTAACACCTTTACTGAAATGGTGACCTAACTCAATAGGTAGTTTAAAGCCAAGTATGAATGAGAGATGAGTGTCCAAAAGCACGAGTGGAAATCCGGTATTGAACGATAAATCCATGGGTATAAAATAACGGTACCGTAGTTTAATTCATCAAAACACAAAACCCTTGGATTACATAGTGAGATCACGAATAAAATGTTTACCCTTGAGTAAAGCATAAGTACAAATCGCATGATTATACATGTGTTGAAAAAAAATTAGTATCATCAATGCGTACAGAACCAAATAAGCAAAAACATCCTTATGGGGAAGTATATTTTTTCCAAGTAAAAAAGGTTTAGACATATATTTTTACTTTTTGCCATCAGGTTTGCAAGTTAAAAATGGAAGATATAGGGGGTCCAATAGATAATCATTGCTAAAAAGCGAATCAATATAAATAAATCCACTGAATTAATAGAATATACTTGAAAAGGTTACTGGTTATTATAGTAATAAAAATATAAAATTTAAAATAATTTTAATACAAAAGGAAAACAAAAATATAATACCTGGAAATCAATAAGGAAGTCAAATCAATCAACATTTTTAAAATTTTGCAACTTGAAAGAATTATATTAAAATTGATAATAAAATTAACTAAAGAAATTCATACTAGTTTGATAAAGCCTAGAAACATAAAGCGTCTTTCAAGAATGTGTTTTAAATTACATTTTATTTTATTTTAACATAATAAATAAATAATTAGTTTAGTTGTAAATTTAAAACAATATATAAACGAAGTTTGCACAAAAATAAGAGGTTCCATGTTGAAGGAGCACACGTACAATGAGTAGTGACAAGAGCAACACTACTGACCTTGGAAGAGTTGTGGTTACAGAGCAGGAGCGGAGTGAACTGCTGAACTCCCAACCACCGACTGAGCCGGGACCGGGGCCGCGCCCACAGGAAGGATTGATGGCGAAGTTTGCGCCATTGAGAAAAAATTTGGGGGGGGGGGATTTTATGGATTTGGCGGGGAATGAAACTAAATCATGTCTCCAAATTGGTATAGAAGAGAAAAATATTTGTTGACTCAAGGTTGAATTTAAAACTCCATAAGAAGTGTAAAATACATGAAAACAGAGCTATTAATTGAATTAGTTTTTGGTTTTCTAAACCACAAATTTGTACTGCCAAATCTTGTACGGTAGATGGAAAGGCAACACTGGAAGCAGACTATAATTCCCTAGATTATCAGGTCGCTCTGCAAGTTAGCAACCGTGATCGATCAGTGGCAATTTCAAATTGCCATTGTGATCCCTTTTATTTTGTAAAATGTTAACAGTGACCAACCAAGGGAGATATTTTGTTTTGAGGGGGGATAGTCTCCTCAAGGTTCATCTCACAGGCTTGACTCAATTAATTCTGTATGGTAATTTGGCCTGCAACTTGACTTCAACAAATTCTAACAATGAACAAGTTTTATTTTTAGGTTAGTTTATATTTGACCTTTATACTTATACTTACTATTATAATCTAAAGTGGACTATGTTTCAAAACGAAAGATTATTAATTGACAAAATTCTTAAATGTAAGCATAGGTTGATATGTACATCAAATTAAAGGTCTCACTTAGCAGAGTACAATGCCGCAAACTAGACTTAAAAAGGATGATCCGGACAGAAATGGTAGGCGTTCAAAGTTTCCATTAAAATCATATGGGTAAAAATTAAAAATGCAATAACTTTCTTAATACTCAACCTTTTGACGTCTGGTTTGCGGCTAATAACTCCTAATGCAAAGACGTTTAAAATGATGTATGATGTGACAGAGGCTAAGGAATTTTTAATTTAAACATCCTCTGTATGGGACGTCCCCCAATGAAGTCTTACAGAGATATGCTTCGGCTTTTGTCACAACATACATAATTTTAAACGTCTTTGCATTAGGAGTTATTAGCCTCAAACCAGACGTCAAAAGGTTGAGTATTAAGAAATTTATTGCATTTTTAATTTTTACCCATATGATTTTAATGGAAACTTTGAACGCCTACCATTTCTGTCCGGGTCATCCTTTTTAATTCTAGTTTGCGGCATTGTACTCTGCTAAGTGAGACCTTTAATTTGATGTACATATCAACCTATGCTTACATTTAAGATTTTCTTCTGACTCCTGGTGGGCCGTCCCCCTGGCAAGACTAAAAATTATTGATAACGTCAAAAGGTACTTTGTGTTAAGTTACTATCACCCCCCCAAACGATATTTGTTTATCTCAACAAATAAAAAAATTAAAGGGGGGGGACAGACTTTTTTTACAACCTGTATATTTATTTTTTCGTATGTGGTTCCCAGAGATTTGTGAGTTTTTGACGTGAATTGTTTAGAAATGAAGCAGAAATATCTTTTATGTTGCCTCAAATAAAGTATTTCATTCGGTGATTTATAAAACTAGTTCACATTAATTTAGCATATTCCAAAACATAAAATTCTTCTTCTTCTTAGACAAGCGTCAACTTTTATTTCAGTAACTAAAATCGTTGACAATATACACTAACGAGAATAGACTTCGATTAGCATTAGGCATGTTTGAAACCTATTTATGATGGTGCGATCTTCTGCGGCGTACATTAAGTACAAGAGACATGATATGTAAATGAGTATTACCACTCTTCTTAACCAAGAATGAAGCATTTATCCCATCGCTGAAGGTTATGTTTTTGAGGTGATGTAATATTTTGCAGCACTGTAAATCCAGCTGAATTATTACAACATCGATCGCAACCCCTCTGGCGAAGCGTACACGAACCTTCCAAATTTCGGTATCTATCTATCTAAATACATATTTAATAGGCAACATGGTTTTTTGTACAAGGAACTCCTCCTATACATTTTTCAACTAATTTTTATTATTTTAATGCCATTGAATAAAGCTCGGCAAGAAGTTGTTTCTAAAGTAAATTGGTAAATATCTCTCTAAAAGGAAGGGCTCTATAAACCCTTAAAGTTATAAATTTCCCCATTTGATTAACATTGATGAGGAAACATAAAATAATTTTTATCATTCTGCAAGAAATTAGCCTGTTTTTTTGTTCTCTCAATTGTACCAAAACTGTTTCTTTATTGTCCTAGGACTGAAAAATCAGGTGGAGAATTTTTTTGGTCCTAGTACTGAAAAGTCAGCTGTTTTCTAAGTATATTATTATGCATTTATTAATGTTGAGGAGCAGAATTTTGAAATACAAACGTTATAAAGAGTATTGTTTGTAAATAACAGAAATGTAAACACTGCATATTACTAACTTTGTAAATATAACCTCGAAAACAAAACTTTAATATTTTTAACGATCAAAAGTATAATTTCGCATTATGATAAAAAACGTTGTTCATCACTCGGAGCAAAAGTGTCTTTTTGATGCTTAATCGTTTTTAAAAACTCGGCTGCGCCTCGTTTTTAAAACACGATTGCGCATCAAAAAGACTCACTTTTGCTCATAGTGATGAAAACTACTATTTTATCATTCTGCACGAAAACAGCCTGTTTTCTGTTCTCTAAATTGTACCAAAACCGTTTCTTTCTTGTCCTAGGACTGAAAAATCAGGTGGAGAATTTTTTAGGTCCTAGTAGGCCTACTGAAAAGTCAGCTGTTTTCTAAGTATATTATTATTCACTTATTAATGTTGAGGAGCAGAAATTTGAAATTCAAACGTTATAAAGAGCATTGTTTGTAAATAACAGAAATGTTAACACTGCATATTACTAACTTTGTAAATATAACTTCGAAAATACAACTTTATAGTTAATATTTTTTAACGATCAAAAGTCTAATTTCGCATTATGATAAAAAAACGTTGTTCATCACTCGGAGCAAAAGTGTCTTTTTGATGCTTAATCATTTTTAAAAACTCGGCTGCGCCTAGCGCCTTGTTTTTAAAACACGATTGCGCACCAAAAAGACTCACTTTGCTCCTAGTGATGAAAACTACTATTCAAGTTAACAGCTGTAACGAGTACCGAATACCGATAGGTAAACACAGTGTTTACACCAGTGAGAACATCTGTCTATTCATATGCACTGGTTATCGAACTGATTAAAAAGCGTAAAGAGCAAAAACTACTCAAACTAAATTGCTCGATATCGAGCAACAAGTACACTAGTCAAACAAAAAGCATTAAGTATATTCTAGTCTAGAGTATCTACTCAATGTTAAAATGTTGAAGTTACCCAATGTTTCAACTTGATATCTTGTCAAATATACAGATATAAAATGTTATTTTTGAACATCACAAACAGACAGACGGAAATCCAGTCTAATTCATTATATAAAATATAGTAATATATTTTAATAAAATATATGACTAAGTTGTATATGAATTTGTATGGGCCCTAAGATTGTGATTATTTATTCAAATTTTGTACTTTAAGCCTATATGTGGCCTATCGTATAGTTTTTTTTAATTTTGTTTTCATTGCTTTTTTGATGAAAGGAAAGGAGAAAGAAATTAAACTCCATGTAAGTTATGCCTTAGTAACATAATACATAATTTCATAAGTCCTACAATTTTGTGATCCGATCATAATTTGCTGTAATTTCAACGTAAAAAGTTCAATAAGCCTAAAATCATTGCATTTTTAATTATAAGTAAATGTAATTGTAACATGCCTAACTGAATGAAATTTTTGACACAGTCCCTTGATGGTAAAATTTAAGTCAACATAATTTATATTAAAATAATGACAGTTGAGTCAAAATTGGCCTAATCGGTAACATTTGTCAATGCTGACGTAATATTTGAATGTTTTTATATTCAACAAACTGATAAAGTTTTAAAGTAAATACAGTTATCAATGTAGTGGAAAGAGAGCTCGCTAAAAGCATACTGTGCGTTGTTGATGGGGGCCTACAATTTTTGGAGGGGATTCGCCCCATGGCTTTTGGGGGAGATGGGCAGCCCTGGCCGGTATAGCATCCACGGATGGTACCGTGCTAGAAGTGGCGCGCGTCCCTTTTGTGCATGCCACCCTCCATGCACGAAACGGACGCTACCCCGGCGGGCTGGAACTGTGTAGGGACTGGCGCGCGTCTCTTCTGTGCATGCGACCCTCTATGCTCGGAACGGACATGAATGAAGTCGAGACTTTAGACCTCCGGAGGGGTTCAACAAGGGCTCAGAATCACGCCTCTCTTGCATCGCCACGCATCAAATGCATTTATTATTATTTTTTTGTATTTATTTTTTTTTTTGCAACCAATTATCATTTTATGCAGACATATTTCATTAACTTATAGCCTAATAAATAATATTGCTTTGGTACTTGTTATTTATACATAGTTTATTAACTTCCGCAAGCTTTTTTTATTCAGTGTGGCAAAATATACTAGCGGTTAACATAACTTTAAGACTAAAATGAGAACTCAAGTAATTATATAATTTAAAATAGACGAAATATATACAACATTAATAGAGGTTCTAAGTTGTAAACTTTCGGAATAGCTTACTGAACTATAACTAACTAATTGGCACATATTATTATTGTGCCCTTATTGTTTCAAAATTCTGTTCCCTTAACCGTTTATTCTACAACAATGATAGTTTTACAATATGTGTAATCCTTTTTATCCCGTTAAAAACATAATATTTATGACCATTATTTATTTTTTGTCAAACCAACAAAACTGGGATGAACCAGTGTACCAGAACAATAAATAGCGGCCTTCGAGGAAAATGGCTGAAACCGGGAAATCCGGAGGGTAGCCACGGCTAATTCCTAGAAGACCTAGGGTGAGGGTTCATAAACTTGGGGAATTTGCATCCCTAGACCTTTTTGACCTTAAGACCCCCCAAGTATAAACAATGGCAGAGGTTTCAAAAGAAACCATTGTAGTGTGAAGAACGCGGCTGCCCGGACTCAGGTAGGCGGCCCATTAGTACATGGAGGGGGGTGGCATGCCCAAGTGAGACCCGACGCCCTCTCCCGCACGCCACTTTACGCATGCTACACCGGGACTGCTACCTCCTCCGGAACCGGTGCCCAGGGTCCGTCCGGACCATCCGCGAACCCCGGTCGGTCTGCCACCCCGCGGGCCGTGAGCGTCTTGATATTCAAATCGCGCATTCTGCGGATTGAAATAGGCCGCTTATGACGCACAAGAGCATCCTACCTGAAGGAGCAGAATTGTGTCTAATTGTTCAATTCCTAGGGCTTTTCCAGCAATTCATATTAGTTGTCTGTTAGATTAGAAGAGCAATTAAGTGAGCTTATTTGATTTGCGTCAATGAACGAAGAATTGTTGGAAAAAGTATACTGACTGTGAAATTATCATTTAATTATTGATATACCGGGCATTGAAAAAGTAACAATTGTAATTTTGTTATTAATAAAGATAGACTCATATAAAACCTAAACCATAGTTACAGGATATAAAATACTATTTTAAACGAATTTAAGTTTTATTTATACCTTTTTCTGGAAGACGGCCTACGAATAAGAGTCAAAGGAAAATCTTAAGTCTCAATTAGTAGAGAAAACACCACATATCCGACTTTAAATGGATAAGTTCTTCAATATTTAAAAGGCAGCGTCGTCCTGTAATCCAGCTACTTGGAGGTCAAGAATAATTGTGGATAGTTATAAGCGATGGCTTGTTGATGCGGTATTCCTGGTGGGGATTAACGTCCGTACTAGTGTGAATAACTTACTAGTTCATCTAGAAAGACCACCTTCATAATTAGACCAATTCGTATATATGAGGTCGAAATGTGGTTCGGATCCCACGTTAAACTGTAGGTCCATAGTCCTCATTGGCTGTTGTGCTATTAATTAACAGTCCTGTCTAAGGAGATTGTCGGTCTTAGGGGGGCCGTTTGGCAAAACGAAATGGGCTCTTCGAAATGTCGGTAATTCTGTAGAAGATTGCCTGAGTTACCGACACCCGAGCCAAGATATCGGGAGGCACAAAAAATGCAAAATCAGGAGCGGCCGTTGCGTCCCTGGTCTCCCCCTCCCTCAACGGGCGCACCGAAACTGCGATCCAAAACCCAGGTAGACGCCGAAACTGCGATCCTTACCAAAAGGGCGACCCCAGGCAGACGCCGAAACTGCGATCCTGGCACGGAGGCCGCCCCTGGACAATACTGACGATACTGCTGCTCTTGCTCTCAAACTGAGAATAACTGATATATTTGTGGGGGGAAATAAAGTAGGAATGTAAGTTACACCCTGAAAGTCTTCGTTTAATGGTCCAGGTTAAGAGTCATCTTCACCCCTGGGCCATTAGCCCATTGTTGTGCAGTCGGCAATGTTAACCATACGGCTTTTAATGCAAAACATGGTATCGCATTCCCCTGTTTCGGACGCCGTTTTTCAACAGTTTTTCTTTCAACTTTGTAAGTGTTTAGTTGAATAGTTATACTATGTCGCTCATACCTCGGAATTTTGAAAATTTTACTAAATTTTGAAATATTCCTAAGGAAAATCGAGTTACTATGCGACGTCTCAAAAAGTAATATTTGTTGAATTTTCAAAATTCCGAGGTATGAGCGACATAGTATAATTATTCAACTAAACACTTACCAAGTTTAAAGAAAATCGGTTGAAAAACGGCGTCCGCAACAGGGGAATAAAATACCATGTTTTGCATTAAAAGCCGTATGATTAACATTGCCGACTGCGCAACAATGGGCTAATGGCCCAGGGGTGAAGATGACTCTTAAGAGTCATCTTCATCCCTGGGCCGGTAGCCCATTGTTGCGATTGTAGGACGGAAGGTCCGAGGGTAATCCCTTCAATCGTCGACTGTACAAAAAATGACAGGGGCGGACGGAAGGTCAAACCCCGGACCCTAATTAGTAAGCGGACCTATCGTCCGCCCTGTGAAAAGCAGGTAGGCGGATTTAACACTGGTCACCGTGGCGCACGCAACTTCTCTCCGTGGTTCACATAAAGTGTTCCGTGTTTTAAATTTCCATCGTCACAAAGTTATATGCTTTTTATTTGTGACTAGTATTACAATACTGTGAAACTGAAAGAGTAACAATATTGTATAGAGAGTGAAAATTTGCTTTGAAAGTTAATTTTAAAGTAAAATAGTAAAAATAAAATAAAGAGAGCCTCTGAAAGCATGGTTTGTTTCTACATTTTGCTTGATTTGACAATACGTTTTTTAAATTTAGATCAACTTGAACCCAAATCACTCCTTTAACAACATGGCTTCGTTAGGACCTGGTTTATGGGCAGTTTTTAACTGGTTTACCACAGCCTTATTGATTAGCATGTTTGAACTTGCTTATGTAACGGGGATCAGGATATCAATACATGTATTGTATTACATAGCGCCCCCGAATACAAAAAAAATGAATGCACGGATAAACTCGAGCAACCAGGTTTCGACCTCGTTATTTCTTAAATTATTATAAAATACCTGACGTCAAGGTTACTGAATATAATACACAGAGAATAAATTTGACTTCAATATTTATTCGTAGGCCTACCAAACAAGCAAGTTGCGGGTCAAAGAATACATTTATGTATGACAGTTTGTAAATTTAATAATACATGTAAATATTGTCCTTGGGTTCAAAGCATCTACACTTTCTTTCTCGAACAGAGTGCCTACATTAAATAAAACAAATATTGTTTTTCTGGTGTGCGAGACACTTGCCCCACAACCAAAATACAATGCTGAGACAAATCACGATGAGACAAATAAATGCCTCTCATAAATCACTCACAACAAGAATGAAAATTTAACGACACGAGTAACACTCGAAGAGAACAAACATTACGCACTGTACTCAACTTAATATACGCGCACTACACGGTAAACACCAACAAAAATTATCATTCACTGAACGGAATAAAAATACAACAAACTAAAATATTACTTGTAGGGCGTAGACCCGGCACTCACTAATACTAGCACGATTCACACAACAACTTATAATAACTTTATGAAACAAAGCAAATTACCTTTAACATCTACGAGATAGTTTTAAATAAAAATAACTTCGTCCGCGAGACATGTGCCCCCGACAAAGTTTTTATAATTACCGCGATTCGCGCTGAATTAATAATAAATCTACACAATAGTACCTCTTTGACGTCAGAAAAACTGGTCATATGAAACTTAGTCCACGAGACATGTGCCCCCGACAAAGTATTTACAACTACCGCGATTCACGCTGAACCAATGGTACAACCGAAATGCAATAATGTAGACTATTCATTAACAATAAAAAGGTAAATAAAAAATCAATCTTCCCGCGGGACATGTGCCCCCGACGAGGTTTTACGAGCACGTGGCAGGCTCACGTGAATGAGACTACAGATAAAATAATTAACTTTGTACCTGTGTGGGAATAAATCTGTTTTTCACAAACTTTAATGTCGATAATATTAATTTATCTAAATTTAATGATATACTTAATCAGGTCCAAGAGACACCTGCCTCTGACCGAATGCTAATAAATTACGTTACAATTAGTTGAATTAATTTTAGTTGGATTCTTCTGTAAAACAGGAAATACAAGCGAGACTGAGCAATTCGATAAAAAATTAATATAAAAAGGGAATACGGTACGATAATAGTGACTTACCCACGAAAATCGAAAGTCCTTACAGGAGCTCTCGCGAACATCTTTGTGGTCTGGCGGTAGAACGGGAAGTGCTGTTTTTCTGTTTTTCAGTTAATCTAAAGTTTTCCTGCGTAACCTCGGGGTGGGGGATGCCGGCGACGGTGGCGCGTGCCGGGGTCAACGGCGGGTCCGGGACACGCTTTGCTCGCCGGTAGGCTTATCTCTTATCTCACCGTTGACCCCGTCACAATTATTTTGTTGAACAAACCATCATAATCATAAAAAATCTTTATGTAAATTGTTAATTTTTAATATGCCGCTAAAGTACAGTATGTTTTTTTTTAACTTGATCCTCCTCCTGAATATTAGGGTGAGGGAGAGACGATTGGCATATTGAAATGTATTTAAAAAAATAAGCTCGTGAAAACATTTTACAGTACCAGATATTTTTTAACAACGTCCCATATACTTTTATAACGTTTTAATTACTATAATTTCTTACAGCAGTAACTCCAAACCAGCTGTATGTTTGTAACCCAAACCTATGCCTTGTTGAAAATGTAGCCATATCACTTCTAAACTACAGTTGAATTTCTTAAAGTAGAAGCGGTCCATATTAGGTAGAATATCTTTGACAATGTTTATTTATATATATATGTTAAAAACGGGCTATAGTTTATTTCGCAACACAAATATATTTTCTGCTGTCTATTTTATGGTCATCTTGAACTAGGATAAAGAAATCAAATACATCTAAGAACATATATTTTTTATTACTTAAAAATCTAAATACTTCCTCAGGAAGGCCTGATGTATACATTTAAAAACAAATGTAACAATCTTATGCAAAAATATAAATGAAAACATAACGTGAATCAATATAGTCTATAACATTACAATATTAGGCCTATACATTGAAACAAAATGATTTCTTGTGATCATGATGAATTTTCAAAATGATTTTTAAGCGCTGCATACCAAAATATAAAAGACAACAATACAATGTAAAATTATGACGAAAATCAATCTAACTATTAATTTAACACAATATAAATATATAAAAGGAATCATTGAATTAGGATAATGGATCACGATTCGGATTGAGTATTTTAGGTCGAATATTGATGTTTGATCTATATTGACTGTGTAAGGTCAAGCACAGTAAACAATACTGTCAGTAGTGGGGTTTTGCCGGTTCTGGCGCAGGTCAAGGCCAAGCGGTTCGAACCGGCAGGTGTGGGTTGGACGTGGCAGCTGTCCGTGGGGGCGAGGGAGGGATGGGGAGGGGAGGGAGGGTTTACAGGAGGGGATGGAGTTTCGGGAGCGCATTCGTTTGCGGGTCGTCGACGGGGAAGGTTGTAGCGGTTAGGGTTTAAGAACAAAATTGATCAGTGGCGAGGGTGGGATTCGAACCCGGCCCGCCGGCGTGAGAAGCCGGCGCCTTACCCCTGAGCCACGGAGGTAGTTGTCGGGAAGCGGTGGAAATGTGTCAGATAGTCTGTGGCGACGGCCGGCGTAAGGGTTCGCGGCTTGGCCACCAGAGTGTACTAGGGCCGCGTCTAGTTCTCACTTTATCCGACAGAGTGCAGCGCTGGGAGGCTGCACCTAGTTTACCTTATATCCGACAGAGTGTAGCTCAGTCAGAAATGTCCCGTGCACGATGAAGTAGGATTACAATTGGCAATTGTACAGGTAAATCTTGTATTGTAGCAATGAGTATAATAGTGGACGGTTGTAAAGTGTATCACTTGCAGGTGTGCAGGAAATGTCCCGTGCTGGACTAAGTGGAATTACAATTATTGGCGATTGTAAATGTGTCAGATAGTCTGTGGCGACGGCCGGCGAGAGGGTTCGCGGTTTGGCCACCAGAGTGTACTAGGGCCGCGTCTAGTTCTCACTTTATCCAACAGGGTGTAGCCCAGTCATTTTGCTGGAGAGAAATAGATAGATAGTTTAAGAAAAGTATCGTTAGCCGTAGAAGTTAATTAACTATTCAGGTGCAGGATTGCATGTAATGTTCCGTGGATAATCAAGTGGGGTTACAACTGTAATAGTAGATGGTTGTAAAGTGTATCACCTGCAGGTGTGCAAGAAACGTCCCGTGCACGATGAAGTAGGATTACAATTGCCAATTGTACAGGTAAATCCTGTATTGCAGCAGTAAGTACAATAGTAGACGGTTGTAAAGTGCATCACTTGCAGGTGTGCAGAAAATGTCGCGTGCACGACTAAGTGGAATTACAATTGACGATTGTAAATGTGTCAGATAGTCTGCGGTGACGGGCGGCGTAAGGGTTCGCGGTTTGTCCACCAGAGTGTACTAGGGCCGCGTCTAATTCTCACTTTATCCAACAGGGTGTAGCCCAGTTATTTTGCCGGAGAGAAATAGATAGATAGTTTAAGAAAAGTATCGTTAGCCGCAGAAGTTAATTAACTATTCAGGTGCAGGATTGCATGTAATGTTCCGTGGATAATCAAGTGGGGTTACAACTGTAATAGTAGACGGTTGTAAAGTGTATCACCTGCAGGTGTGCAAGAAACGTCCCGTGCACGATGAAGTAGGATTATAATTGCCAATTGTACAGGTAATTCCTGTATTGCAGCAGTAAGTACAATAGTAGACGGTTGTAAAGTGCACCACTTGCAGGTGTGCAGAAAATGTCGCGTGCACGACTAAGTGGAATTACAATTGACGATTTTAAATGTGTCAGATAGTCTGCGGTGACGGGCGGCGTAAGGGTTCGCGGTTTGTCCACCAGAGTGTACTAGGGCCGCGTCTAGTTCTCACTTTATCCAACAGGGGTGTAGCACGTGTGGCTGCACCTAGTTTACCTTATATCTGACAGAGTGTAGCACTGGGTGGAAAAGGATGCAGGGGTGCCAATCTCCAGGTAAACCCCTAAATTTCCCCATGAATTCCCCAAACTTCCCCGCATTGTTACCAACTTATGCTATCCACTACAAATATAAGAAATGAAATTATACTATAAAAATTGTGTAAAACCCAAAAATTTGACCATACAGTACATAAAATCAATGGCTAGAAGCTGTTGAAACCGTGGAGTTAGAATGTTTCTGTAAAATGTGTTTTGTGCGTAAAAGTTTCAGAGCCATGATAATACTTGTGAGGAGACACGTACTCTTTAAAAGTTAGCCAACATATGACCGCGACGGGGAAGGTTCCATAAGAGAGAGAAATAGATAGATAGTTTAAGAAAAGTATCGGTAGCCGCAGAAGTTAGTTTTAATTACTCTGTACCGGTTGGTCATCAGCCGCAGGAGTACGAGAAATGTCCCGTGGATGAGTACTATTACTTACATTTGGCGATTGCACAGGTGGATCTTACGCTGTGTATCTAGAGTTTTGTATCAATAATGAGCTTTTAGTCGTCCTATAGTCCAAGATTATAGAGTAGAATGAAACACATATTGAAGGAGGAGCGGTCATATAAACCAGCTAATAACGTGAATAAGAATAGTCGGGCAGGATCGGCAACAGGTGTAACAAGATAGAAACGTCGATACTTTTTAGCATGTCAGTTAAGACAGTCTGTAAATTAATATCAGTAGAACAAATGTTGCAAAGGTTAGGCCTTGCACAATACAACTGGTGAAAACTGAAGTGTTACTTAAGCTTAGCCAATGTAGTACGCGGCCTGGAAACAGTTAAATTGTTGGAGTTAAATTGTTTCTCTAATATTAGTTTTAGGCGTAAAAGATTTTGCTGTAACGTGTGCGGAGTCAAGATAATACTCAAGGGGAGACGTGTACTGTCCAACTAGTCAGAGTGTATATGGTCGGTGGACGCAAGTGTGTCCGAATATATAGAGACTGATTAGCATATAAAGTGCTAAACGAAACTAGCAGAAATGAACGTAAGTTGAAACAAGTACAGTTGTACTATTGTGTACAGAGGTAATACTCCCTAAAACGGTGTTTACCGTATGAGATTTGGCAAACAAATGGAGAACTACGGTTAGATGGCTGATTTTATAGGGACAGCTATTGGTATAGGTTGTAGACGGCGTGCGAGGGCGTGTAAAGCTCTGACGGCAGATGTGTTGCTAATTTACGCACTTAATCTGCATATAATAGTTCCGGAAATCTCCCAAAGTAGACGCGGCAGATGTACGTTTGTCATCCACGATACACAAGTCTGTTTCATTTAATAATTTACCTTTCAAAGAATTCAACGAGAAATATATTGAAGTTGTTTTGGAATATTATTTATCCAACCCAATAAGCTGAGCCGTGCATTTTAATTTTGTCAAGTTTAGGTACATTATTTACTTAGACAGCCTTTGACCCGCAGTTATTAAACTATGACACGGTCGGTTTAGTGTTTTAAGAGTGTAGCGAACAAAAATCTTATTTCTGTTGTTATAAAAACATAATTGATTTTCTTTTTAGTAAAAAAAAAATATATAAAAAAATCAAGTATGGTATTTTAAATCCAATGTTTGGATTCATTTTGTAATTCTTGTTGTGTTTGTAAAAGTTTTAGGCTTAAAAACTACGTATTTATTATAGGAAACAAGTATTAAAAGTTTAAGAAAACTTCACTTTAAAATTAGCTTAAACATCTAAACAAACCTGAAAATAATTTCTAGTACCACATTCTTGTATAACTTCGCTATTAAAGATTTTTATAATCTGACTGGCTATGTACCCGTTCTTAGCACGGGGTGTGTGTACAGTTTATTAAAACAAATTATATAAATGACTTCACAAATTCAATAGATCACATTCATTTGGTTTATTCCAACATATCCAGATATCAAGTTTTATACTTAATATAGTTCCCAGGTACATTTGTCAAACTCTTGTTACATACGTTTCTCATTTGGGTAAGAAGTTATTTCCATTAATGTTTTAGTTGCAGTTTGATTTAACATTTAAATTTGTATAGCGATTTACTTTATAGTCATATGAGAATAAACTCTATCAAGAAAACTTATATTTTTTAAAAAATATTACAGATTCTTATGATATCTAATATTGAATCCTTGATTGGATGTGACGACAGCCATATACCAAATCCAATGAACCCCACTCCCGCATAACTTGTTCTACCCATGAAAGCTATCTACAGACGCATGTACAACATTAAATCTAAATTCAAAACTAATCAACGCTAAAGTTTTAAGCGACAATACTAATTGTGTAACAATATGCATAAAGTATTTTAATATCCATATTTATAACCCAGAAGTAGTTGACTTAACTCACTGTATTTAGGCTAGTCAAAAGTTAAAGGGTTTAATATGAATGAGTCAGTATTTATCATTTTAAGTGTTGTCATTTTAAGTGGTGAAAATAACAAACTGTACAATTCAACTCAAAGGTAGATTCGAATACTCCCATAAGATTAACATTCAATATTTCTTTTACTGTGAGGCAGAGCCTTTTTGACGAACGATGCTTTGGAACGGCTAAAATTGTTCGAATTGCACCATTTAACAGTAATAAAAATTTCCATACCATTTTACTAAAGCCCTTGTCGTGTGAAAAGAGATTAAAGATTGGTATCATAGCACAACTTGGCTACTTTGACGTAATATAGGGCGAATCCCTAAGGTCGCTAAGGCAATTAAAGTAGCAATGAACATTCACACCACTCTAGTCTATGATATGAAAAAGAAAAAAAATTAGACAATTAGGTAAAATCGTTATCCCATGAAAAGAGAACAAAATATTACCCATGAGCGTTACAGACACAGTGGCGGACAGAAAGAGAGAGATGGAGACAGACAGAGGTATGCTATGCATACAAAGTAAAAATAACCGAACATTTCAAGATTCTAATCAATGTACAGACAAAACAAAAATTTTATTAATAAAAATAGATTGTTGCGGGAAACTCAAGTAAAATATAACGCAAGAGAGAATGTAAGTTACTTATAATAATTATACAATAAAATAATTATACATTAAGTGATAAACAGAAAATAGAGCGAATTTTTCTTTTGCCCAGCCAATTTACCAACGTGACGACAGAGTTGTTTAGAATATGCAGATGCATCACAAGTTACTTTTTGTTGACATCCTTTGATTAAATAGGCAACATATCATGATATCGCCTATAGTAATTTGTAGTAAGTATTTATTGTAAATAGTTAATTAGATTCTTAATGAATGGTGCGGTTTTGACTCTTTAACCGATAAGATCCCCTACACCTAATAGATACTAAAAGCCCTTTTGCGATTCAAGGTTTATTTTTAGTGATTTTACATGAATAGTTTATTGGTTTGGTTGCTGCGTGGATTGCTTTATTAAAAATGTTAACAAACTAATCAGCTGCTTCGTTAGAATCAGTGCAATTAGTAATTGTATCCGAATGTTGCAAAAATAAAATATAACTATCTTTTCCTTATCTATAAAAAAATTGGAGGTTTGAGAACAAGGATTTACATGTTGTGCCGTTGTCACAAGATACCAATTTTAGCCCTATACAAAACATTGAGGTAACGTTCCGCAAGCGGTGTTCTGTTATCCACAATAATACATAACTAGTATACGTGTTGCTCGAATTCGAGCACTTTATTTAAATACAATACAAATGTTCCTTTGCTCTAAATCAATGACATCTGACCAATCCAATAATGTGAATATCTTTAATCGCCAATAACTACACGTATTTACAGCTGATTATTAACAGATGTTTCAAATGCTTTATTCAGTCCCCAATGTTATTTAAATGGAAAATTTTGTGATTTCAATGTTGGATAGCGCCTTTATTTTCAGTCCGACTCTCATCAATTTTTGGCGGAAACAACTACAGACCAAGCCCTATCCAACGACACCAAAAACTTGAAAATTGGTTGAAAAATGTAGGAGGAGTTCTTAAGACAAAAAAACCCTTAGCGTATTAAATAAGTATAGATTTGGTGTCTTCTATAACAACCAATGCATTTGGTCCCTCAACCGAGGTTCATAATACCGCTCAAAGTCATGAAAAATAGTTCCAGGTCTTGGAACGGCCTCTGATAACAACAAGGAACGTGAACGATCACAATGAAGCAATAAAAAAAAAACTTTATACCCATCCAAAGTGCTTTGCTGTACAAATTATATTTGCATACATTATTTAAATATTTGCTAGGTACATATAGTTATACCACCTTAATATTTTTATATAATACAATTTTCGCGCACTTGAAGCCGCAGTCATACGACTGTCGGCTTGATTCTCAAAAACTCAATTAGCTATAAACTTAAAACAAAAATTTTACTCAAAATTAATATACAATGTATCTGACACCTTACTATTCATTACTTTACAAACACACTAAAAACAAAGCAACAATCATAAGCATCATCATGAGTAAAACTTACACTACAATTGGACTTTAACATATATATTTTTTAAATCACGTGAAATGAAACTTTTACTATTAAATGACGTGATACATGTATGTTATGGTATAAGAGTTGTATTATTATAATATATTAATCATACTCAAATTACTATAAAACTATGTAAGTAATAATTTTACGTATGAAAAAAATTGTGAAATTATGTTTAAATTATCGTGTATAAAAGCATAAAAATTCCTTAATACCAGTGAAACATGCTTTTATGATATTTGTAATGGTGAAACCTACTTTAAATCAAGTTAAAATCTTAAAATTGTGCCCTCATCATTAATGACATTTTATCAGTTTTTCGTCGAAACCATGTTACATACGTATTAACTGACTTGAAAGTATGTAATGTATGTGTGTCGGTGCTACAATTACGAATTTCATTTAAATTCATGATGAACACTATTATAAACTGCGATAAATAATAACCATCATTAATAAGAAAAAATTCAACCGTTTGTCTAAAGTGAATGCGTGTATCGATAGCTCCGTTGCACCGCCGGTCGGTCATTTTTGTGCTGTTGGACGTGTTTTGTGTCTACATTTGGAATAAAAACGCTTTTAATCATTCATTGGAAATAAGACAATTGTTTTAATGTATAAATAACATTTGAAATCAATGTTTTATTTTAAATTTATTTACTGTATTTTTTTCTACTCCTTCATAGCTACATTACTTTTAATCTTAACTGTGATTTTTTTCACAATCTTATTGTAGCCTAATAATTATAGGGAGCAGATTACTTTTGATTTCCACCATGTTAACATATGTTCTTTTTTCTCACAAACTATTACAGATAAATGGTTGTAATTTTTTTCAATATGGACTTTAATTTCTAACCCATCTTTAGGCCAGAGGATTTTTTATGTACTTTCGTTTTGTATTGATAATGTTATATTTATTAAATATAATAAATGGTTGATTTAAAAACATTAAAAAATTATAGGTGTTTTGTGAGTCATACTTTCGAAAACCCTCTGGTCTAAAGTGTTATGACATCCTAGTGGTGCGTGAAAAATTTCACTTTTGTAATACAAACGGTTACCAAGTTAAAGGTATATTTACGTTAGGTTAGGTAAGGTAAATATCAAATTGTATCAATTCCACTCCATGCCCACTTTTTAATTTTTGCCATAAACCCTATGAGGACAAGTCTTTAGGTTTGCCGCTATATTAGTGCTATAAGCAAATATGTGTTAAGCCTTACCTAGTGAATGTACATATCGAATTTCACCGAAATGCGTTAATAAATATGTGAGATAGAGGGTTTTGAATTCCTCATAACAAGAACAACATGAAAAATATTTGTTTTTTTTTATTTTTCTCTGTAACCTGTTAACCCAAACTAAAAATTTTAAAACAAGATTGATTTTTTAAACTCTTTTAAAATGTTTTTAGTTAAAAGAAAACAATTTTCTTTAGTTTAAAAAATTGAGATTCAAAATTGTCAAAAATTCATTTGAAACCTCATAAAACCTTGTTCCCATAACCCGATCATGCTGCTTCACGAATTTATGAAAATAGAGCTGGTCTTAAACCTCCATATCAATTTAATAAGAATTGGTGGTTTTCTTGTTATCAGTACCAGGGACACATGCATACTGATATATATTAATATGTGAAAATGAACAAATGGTGTTCACAGGTTTTTGAACTAAAATGAACCTCGCACGAACGCTGCTACCAAAATAATAGAGACCCAAATTAGACAAACATTACTAAGTTATTGCTAATAAAAATAGTTGGCTTTAATTCACTTTTGTTATAGTGTCATAGTAATCAAGCTATTAAATCTACACCAGACTCTTCGCAGATAACAGCTATCAAAAAAACTGCTTAAAATAAAACATTCCTTTATTTTTGTTTACTTTTAGATGTTATTTCGTTAAAATAGCAACCCATAAGATCAATGTTAAAAATTACGATTTTTTAAACTTAAATTTAGAGCAAATTCGATTTTTCCTGGGATTGAGGCTGTTTCTAAACTTATCTTTTGGGCCAAAACACTCTTAAATGCAAAGTTTAAGCAAAATCTATCCGCTAGATTTCAAGATCGTAGAACATACATCCCTTCAGACATTGCTCGTATTTAAAGTATAGGATTGAAACAAGATACAAGATACTTTATTTTTAAGTTCCTTTATTTTTAATCACAACATGTATGGAAATATATTTTTTCACAAGGCTAAAAGACTTGAATGCGAGGAAGAGGTTAAGATTCACGTATCACTAACGACATTTCTAAGGTTAATATATAATTATGAATATATCTAACATCAACCGAATTAAATAATTAGCTTAAATTAATGTGCTTTACTAAATCCTAAAAATAATAACAAATTAATACATTAAATAAAAAATATAGATTCTGTTTCCAAATTCTTGTATAAAACTGGAGATAAATTTAATTTGTATTAATTTTTAGAAATAGTATGATATTTAAAAAAGAAAGTCTCTTTAATAAGTTATAAAAAGTAATAATAAAAGAGAACAAGTGTTATCAAGCTTCACATCTATTTGGTTTGAATTAGCAGGCAAAAAGCGGCTTTATTTAGTGTTTGAGGAAAGTATTAAGTATATGGAGATTGTTTCAGCGACACTAGGACTGATGCTTAAGAACCACTCCTCCACCCTTCTCTTGTAGACGGCAACATTGATAGCCTTAGTATTTGTGATATTGTTTGGAAGGTGTCTGTAAAGGTGGTGGGCCAGATAAAAATAATTATGCAAATCTACTCTTAATTTTAAGTTTGGGAAAGCAATACTTAAGTTCAATTTAGTTCTGGTGCTATACTGATGGGAAGTAGTGATCAGAAAAATCATGTTTGTTTTATTTAATACAAATGAATAAGGAGTTTAGATAGAGTTGTCTGATGTTAAAAACTGGAAAATCTGAATATACTAATTGGGTAGGATATCCTTGATCTTTTTTTTAGAATTATTTTATTATAGTTCTCTGCGTGATAGCCGGTGGTTCCATCACCGAGGCAGATGCATTACCCCACGCCAGTATCCCATATTGCAATATGGACTGCTCATAAGCGTAATACACACTCCTGCAGTGATCCGTGGTCAGCACCTGTCTTAGCTGTTTTTAAGCAAAAGTCATTGTTTTTAGTTTACGTTTTAAGAATTGAATGAGGGCCTTCCATGACATCTTTTGGTGTAAAAATATTGTTAAATATTTATATGGATCCACTTGCTCCACAATGCCAAAGCTGCAATCAGCAGACCGCGGATCACCACAGAGGAATGAATTTTAAGCTCTCTTTGACCTGACCCAGAGGTCCTTTTAAAATAAATTGGAAAACACTTTGTTTTTTTTTTTTATATTTATACAAAGTATATTGTGGTCAAAAAAGTTCTTTATTTTAGCCAGGTCAGAGGCTGCCTGCTCAAATTCATCATCCCACATTTTCCCAAGCGACACTAGAGCTGGATCACCAGCAAAAGAAAACAATTCGCCATTAATATTTAATTTTGATTTGTTGTTTATGTATATTAGAAACAGCAAATGTCGTCCTAGGATACTTCCTATTGGCAGGAAGCGGTTACCCGACGTATGCCACAAACTGGCAAATTTATCATTTTGAAATAAATTTGGTATATACTTGGTATATTTCTAAATTTTTGTATTAAATAATAAAGAACTATTATTTGGTTAAAACAAATCTTTGCAGCAAACCAATGCACAAAATTCTAAAGTGTTTTAATCAAAAAGAAATGTTTTAAAGTAAATGTATCAAGTAAAAGATAAAAAAAAAATTGATAACCTAGCTATAATCGGCTAACCAGCTGATATCCTACACTTCTCATGTTTTGAGATTTAGAATCAGATTATTCTGTTCGCATGATGTTCTATTTATGCAAATTGGTTTTTAATCAAATTAATTTAAATTTAAATGTTTATAGTTTATCTAATACTATTTTAATAAAATATTTTATATTTTCTAGTTTGGATATCAAAAACTATATCTAAATATAACAATGTATTACTAATTTATATCACTATTAAGTTGACAAGCAATATCGGACGTTACATTTACTTTCAAAGATAAGAGAGTCTAGTAACTTATTATTTAGTTTCAAAATCAAAAGAGTCTGATAGTTTAGTAAAGCGAGTGTTTTGAATTGTACGAAGTCACACATTAGATTTAGTCCAGCATAGAAAAAGAGTTTTGTTGGTTTAATCTTTCTGCAAACTCGACATGACATTGACTTTCAAAGACAAACGAGTCTAGTAATATAGTATTTTACTTTCAAAGTCAAAAGAGTCTGATAGTTTAGTAAGTATTTGTACATGTTTGTGCGGGCTCGGCATTTATAATTTACTTTCAAAGTCAAAGAGTCTA
The DNA here is from genome assembly GCA_030545055.2 of Neoaliturus tenellus. Taxonomy (NCBI): domain Eukaryota; kingdom Metazoa; phylum Arthropoda; class Insecta; order Hemiptera; family Cicadellidae; genus Neoaliturus; species Neoaliturus tenellus. The sequence continues at coordinate 51,686,691 of CM061537.1, read as the reverse complement.
GTAGCTTAGTATTTTACGTTCAAGATCTTAGTTTCTGTTAGTATTTGCACATATTTTTGCAACTCAACATGTAATTTGTGCAGACTCGATATTACCTTTACTTTCAAAGACAAGAGAGTGTAGTAACTTAGTATTTAGTTTCAAAATCAAAAGAGTCTGATAGTTTAGTAAAGCGAGTGTTTTAAGTAGTACGAAGTCACACATTAGATTTAGTTCAGCATAGAGAAAGCTGTTCGTTGGTCTAATCTTTGTGCAGACTCGACATGACATTGACTTTTAAAGACAAACGATTCTAGTAATATAGTATTTTACTTTCAAAGTCAAAAGATTCTGATGGTTTAGTTAGTATTTGTACATGTTTGTGCCGTCTCGGAATTTATAATTTACTTTAAATGTCAAAAGTCAATAAAAAATACTAAAAAAGTAAATTTTGCGCGCAAAATTTACTTTTTTAGTATTTTTTAATTTTCTTTTTGTTTTTGTAATTTTTCTTTTTTCTTTTGTTTTTTAATTTTTTGAAAAAAGTTTATTTATTTTTGTTTTTTATTTGTGTTTTTTTTTCTTTCCAATTGTTTTATTTTGTTTTTCTATTTTTTCTTTTTTTCTTTTTGTCTAGGTTTTTTTGATAGTTGATCTTGCGTGAGGAGTTCTCATACATCTTTCTCTATATTGAACTAAATTTAATGTGTTACTTCGTACAATTTAAAACACTTGCTTTATCAAACTATCAGACTGTATTAACTTTGAAAGGAAATGCAATGTGGAGTCCACACAATTTAAACCCACAGAATATTTGCACTTTAAAAAATATCAAGTTATTAAAATGGTCAAGTTATAGTCTGCTAAAAATGTACAGTTACTCGGTTATTAGACTATTTTGACTATAAAAGTAAATTTAAAATGTTGAGCTGCAAAAATATGTTCAAATACTAACAGACACTTTGATTTTGAAAATAAAATACTAAGCTACTAGACTCTTTGACTTTTAAAGTAAATTATAAATTCCGAGACGGCACAAACATGTACAAATACTAACTTAACCATCAGAATGTTTTGACTTTGAAAGTAAAATACTATATTACTAGAATCGTTTGTCTTTAAAAGTCAATGTCATGTCGAGTCTGCACAAAGATTAAACCAACGAACAGCTTTCTCTATGCTGAACTAAATCTAATGTGTGACTTCGTACTACTTAAAACACTCGCTTTACTAAACTATCAGACTCTTTTGATTTTGAAACTAAATACTAAGTTACTACACTCTCTTGTCTTTGAAAGTAAAGGTAATATCGAGTCTGCACAAATTACATGTTGAGTTGCAAAAATATGTGCAAATACTAACAGAAACTAAGATCTTGAACGTAAAATACTAAGCTACTAGACTCTTTGACTTTGAAAGTAAATTATAAATGCCGAGCCCGCACAAACATGTACAAATACTTACTAAACTATCAGACTCTTTTGACTTTGAAAGTAAAATACTATATTACTAGACTCGTTTGTCTTTGAAAGTCAATGTCATGTCGAGTTTGCAGAAAGATTAAACCAACAAAACTCTTTTTCTATGCTGGACTAAATCTAATGTGTGACTTCGTACAATTCAAAACACTCGCTTTACTAAACTATCAGACTCTTTTGATTTTGAAACTAAATAATAAGTTACTAGACTCTCTTATCTTTGAAAGTAAATGTAACGTCTGATATTGCTTGTCAACTTAATAGTGATATAAATTAGTAATACATTGTTATATTTAGATATAGTTTTTGATATCCAAACTAGAAAATATAAAATATTTTATTAAAATAGTATTAGATAAACTATAAACATTTAAATTTAAATTAATTTGATTAAAAACCAATTTGCATAAATAGAACATCATGCGAACAGAATAATCTGATTCTAAATCTCAAAACATGAGAAGTGTAGGATATCAGCTGGTTAGCCGATTATAGCTAGGTTATCAATTTTTTTTTTTATCTTTTACTTGATACATTTACTTTAAAACATTTCTTTTTGATTAAAACACTTTAGAATTTTGTGCATTGGTTTGCTGCAAAGATTTGTTTTAACCAAATAATAGTTCTTTATTATTTAATACAAAAATTTAGAAATATACCAAGTATATACCAAATTTATTTCAAAATGATAAATTTGCCAGTTTGTGGCATACGTCGGGTAACCGCTTCCTGCCAATAGGAAGTATCCTAGGACGACATTTGCTGTTTCTAATATACATAAACAACAAATCAAAATTAAATATTAATGGCGAATTGTTTTCTTTTGCTGGTGATCCAGCTCTAGTGTCGCTTGGGAAAATGTGGGATGATGAATTTGAGCAGGCAGCCTCTGACCTGGCTAAAATAAAGAACTGGTTTGACCACAATATACTTTGTATAAATATAAAAAAAAAACAAAGTGTTTTCCAATTTATTTTAAAAGGACCTCTGGGTCAGGTCAAAGAGAGCTTAAAATTCATTCCTCTGTGGTGATCCGCGGTCTGCTGATTGCAGCTTTGGCATTGTGGAGCAAGTGGATCCATATAAATATTTAACAATATTTTTACACCAAAAGATGTCATGGAAGGCCCTCATTCAATTCTTAAAACGTAAACTAAAAACAATGACTTTTGCTTAAAAACAGCTAAGACAGGTGCTGACCACGGATCACTGCAGGAGTGTGTATTACGCTTATGAGCAGTCCATATTGCAATATGGGATACTGGCGTGGGGTAATGCATCTGCCTCGGTGATGGAACCACCGGCTATCACGCAGAGAACTATAATAAAATAATTCTAAAAAAAAGATCAAGGATATCCTACCCAATTAGTATATTCAGATTTTCCAGTTTTTAACATCAGACAACTCTATCTAAACTCCTTATTCATTTGTATTAAATAAAACAAACATGATTTTTCTGATCACTACTTCCCATCAGTATAGCACCAGAACTAAATTGAACTTAAGTATTGCTTTCCCAAACTTAAAATTAAGAGTAGATTTGCATAATTATTTTTATCTGGCCCACCACCTTTACAGACACCTTCCAAACAATATCACAAATACTAAGGCTATCAATGTTGCCGTCTACAAGAGAAGGGTGGAGGAGTGGTTCTTAAGCATCAGTCCTAGTGTCGCTGAAACAATCTCCATATACTTAATACTTTCCTCAAACACTAAATAAAGCCGCTTTTTGCCTGCTAATTCAAACCAAATAGATGTGAAGCTTGATAACACTTGTTCTCTTTTATTATTACTTTTTATAACTTATTAAAGAGACTTTCTTTTTTAAATATCATACTATTTCTAAAAATTAATACAAATTAAATTTATCTCCAGTTTTATACAAGAATTTGGAAACAGAATCTATATTTTTTATTTAATGTATTAATTTGTTATTATTTTTAGGATTTAGTAAAGCACATTAATTTAAGATAATTATTTAATTCGGTTGATGTTAGATATATTCATAATTATATTAACCTTAGAAATGTCGTTAGTGATACGTGAATCTTAACCTCTTCCTCGCATTCAAGTCTTTTAGCCTTGTGAAAAAATATATTTCCATACATGTTGTGATTAAAAATAAAGGAACTTAAAAATAAAGTATCTTGTATCTTGTTTCAATCCTATACTTTAAATACGAGCAATGTCTGAAGGGATGTATGTTCTACGATCTTGAAATCTAGCGGATAGATTTTGCTTAAACTTTGCATTTAAGAGTGTTTTGGCCCAAAAGATAAGTTTAGAAACAGCCTCAATCCCAGGAAAAATCGAATTTGCTCTAAATTTAAGTTTAAAAAATCGTAATTTTTAACATTGATCTTATGGGTTGCTATTTTAACGAAATAACATCTAAAAGTAAACAAAAATAAAGGAATGTTTTATTTTAAGCAGTTTTTTTGATAGCTGTTATCTGCGAAGAGTCTGGTGTAGATTTAATAGCTTGATTACTATGACACTATAACAAAAGTGAATTAAAGCCAACTATTTTTATTAGCTATAACTTAGTAATGTTTGTCTAATTTGGGTCTCTATTATTTTGGTAGCAGCGTTCGTGCGAGGTTCATTTTAGTTCAAAAACCTGTGAACACCATTTGTTCATTTTCACATATTAATATATATCAGTATGCATGTGTCCTTGGTACTGATAACAAGAAAACCACCAATTCTTATTAAATTGATATGGAGGTTTAAGACCAGCTCTATTTTCATAAATTCGTGAAGCAGCATGATCGGGTTATGGGAACAAGGTTTTATGAGGTTTCAAATGAATTTTTGACAATTTTGAATCTCAATTTTTTAAACTAAAGAAAATTGTTTTCTTTTAACTAAAAACATTTTAAAAGAGTTTAAAAAATCAATCTTGTTTTAAAATTTTTAGTTTGGGTTAACAGGTTACAGAGAAAAATAAAAAAAAACAAATATTTTTCATGTTGTTCTTGTTATGAGGAATTCAAAACCCTCTATCTCACATATTTATTAACGCATTTCGGTGAAATTCGATATGTACATTCACTAGGTAAGGCTTAACACATATTTGCTTATAGCACTAATATAGCGGCAAACCTAAAGACTTGTCCTCATAGGGTTTATGGCAAAAATTAAAAAGTGGGCATGGAGTGGAATTGATACAATTTGATATTTACCTTACCTAACCTAACGTAAATATACCTTTAACTTGGTAACCGTTTGTATTACAAAAGTGAAATTTTTCACGCACCACTAGGATGTCATAACACTTTAGACCAGAGGGTTTTCGAAAGTATGACTCACAAAACATCTATAATTTTTTAATGTTTTTAAATCAACCATTTATTATATTTAATAAATAGAACATTATCAATACAAAACGAAAGTACATGAAAAATCCTCTGGCCTAAAGATGGGTTAGAAATTAAAGTCCATATTGAAAAAAATTACAACCATTTATCTGTAATAGTTTGTGAGAAAAAAGAACATATGTTAACATGGTGGAAATCAAAAGTAATCTGCTCCCTATAATTATTAGGCTACAATAAGATTGTGAAAAAAATCACAGTTAAGATTAAAAGTAATGTAGCTATGAAGGTGTAGAAAAAAATACAGTAAATAAATTTAAAATAAAACATTGATTTCAAATGTTATTTATACATTAAAACAATTGTCTTATTTCCAATGAATGATTAAAAGCGTTTTTATTCCAAATGTAGACACAAAACACGTCCAACAGCACAAAAATGACCGACCGGCGGTGCAACGGAGCTATCGATACACGCATTCACTTTAGACAAACGGTTGAATTTTTTCTTATTAATGATGGTTATTATTTATCGCAGTTTATAATAGTGTTCATTATGAATTTAAATGAAATTCGTAATTGTAGCACCGACACACATACATTACATACTTTCAAGTCAGTTAATACGTATGTAACATGGTTTCGACGAAAAACTGATAAAATGTCATTAATGATGAGGGCACAATTTTAAGATTTTAACTTGATTTAAAGTAGGTTTCACCATTACAAATATCATAAAAGCATGTTTCACTGGTATTAAGGAATTTTTATGCTTTTATACACGATAATTTAAACATAATTTCACAATTTTTTTCATACGTAAAATTATTACTTACATAGTTTTATAGTAATTTGAGTATGATTAATATATTATAATAATACAACTCTTATACCATAACATACATGTATCACGTCATTTAATAGTAAAAGTTTCATTTCACGTGATTTAAAAAATATATATGTTAGAGTCCAATTGTAGTATAAGTTTTACTCATGATGATGCTTATGATTGTTGCTTTGTTTTTAGTGTGTTTGTAAAGTAATGAATAGTAAGCTGTCAGATACATTGTATATTAATTTTGAGTAAAATTTTTGTTTTAAGTTTATAGCTAATTGAGTTTTTGACAATCAAGCCGACAGTCGTATGACTGCGGCTTCAAGTGCGCGAAAATTGTATTATATAAAAATATTAAGGTGGTATAACTATATGTACCTAGCAAATATTTAAATAATGTATGCAAATATAATTTGTACAGCAAAGCACTTTGGATGGGTATAAAGTTTTTTTTTATTGCTTCATTGTGATCGTTCACGTTCCTTGTTGTTTATCAGAGGCCGTTCCAAGACCTGGAACTATTTTTCATGACTTTGAGCGGTATTATGAACCTCGGTTGAGGGACCAAATGCATTGGTTGTTATAGAAGACACCAAATTATGTATTATTGTGGATAACAGAACACCGCTTGCGGAACGTTACCTCAATGTTTTGTATAGGGCTAAAATTGGTATCCTGTGACAACGGCACAACATGTAAATCCTTGTTCTCAAACCTCCAATTTTTTTATAGATAAGGAAAAGATAGTTATATTTTATTTTTGCAACATTCGGATACAATTACTAATTGCACTGATTCTAACGAAGCAGCTGATTAGTTTGTTAACATTTTTAATAAAGCAATCCACGCAGCAACCAAACCAATAAACTATTCATGTAAAATCACTAAAAATAAACCTTGAATCGCAAAAGGGCTTTTAGTATCTATTAGGTGTAGGGGATCTTATCGGTAAAAGAGTCAAAACCGCACCATTCATTAAGAATCTAATTAACTATTTACAATAAATACTTACTACAAATTACTATAGGCGATATCATGATATGTTGCCCATTTAATCAAAGGATGTCAACAAAAAGTAACTTGTGATGCATCTGCATATTCTAAACAACTCTGTCGTCACGTTGGTAAATTGGCTGGGCAAAAGAAAAATTCGCTCTATTTTCTGTTTATCACTTAATGTATAATTATTTTATTGTATAATTATTATAAGTAACTTACATTCTCTCTTGCGTTATATTTTACTTGAGTTTCCCGCAACAATCTATTTTTATTAATAAAATTTTTGTTTTGTCTGTACATTGATTAGAATCTTGAAATGTTCGGTTATTTTTACTTTGTATGCATAGCATACCTCTGTCTGTCTCCATCTCTCTCTTTCTGTCCGCCACTGTGTCTGTAACGCTCATGGGTAATATTTTGTTCTCTTTTCATGGGATAACGATTTTACCTAATTGTCTATTTTTTTTTTCTTTTTCATATCATAGACTAGAGTGGTGTGAATGTTCATTGCTACTTTAATTGCCTTAGCGACCTTAGGGATTCGCCCTATATTACGTCAAAGTAGCCAAGTTGTGCTATGATACCAAACTTTAATCTCTTTTCACACGACAAGGGCTTTAGTAAAATGGAATGGAAATTTTTATTACTGTTAAATGGTGCAATTCGAACAATTTTAGCCGTTCCAAAGCATCGTTCGTCTAAAAGGCTCTGCCTCACAGTAAAAGAAATATTGAATGTTAATCTTATGGGAGTATTCGAATCTACCTTTGAGTTGAATTATACAGTTTGTTATTTTCACCACTTAAAATGACAACACTTAAAATGATAAATACTGACTCATTCATATTAAACCCTTTAACTTTTGACTAGCCTAAATACAGTGAGTTAAGTCAACTACTTCTGGGTTATAAATATGGATATTAAAATACTTTATGCATATTGTTACACAATTAGTATTGTCGCTTAAAACTTTAGCGTTGATTAGTTTTGAATTTAGATTTAATGTTGTACATGCGTCTGTAGATAGCTTGCATGGGTAGAACAAGTTATGCGGGAGTGGGGTTCATTGGATTTGGTATATGGCTGTCGTCACATCCAATCAAGGATTCAATATTAGATTTCATAAGAATCTGTAATATTTTTAAAAAAATATGAGTTTTCTTGATAGAGTTTATTCTCATATGACTATAAAGTAAATCGCTATACGAATTTAAATGTTAAATCAAACAGCAACAAAAACATTAATGGAAATAACTTCTTACCCAAATGAGAAACGTATGTAACAAGAGTTTGACAAATGTACCTGGGAACTATTAAGCATAAAACTTGATATCTAGATATGTTGGAATAAACCAAATGAATGTGATCTATTGAATTTGTGAAGTCATTTATATAATTTGTTTTAATAAACTATACACACACCCCGTGCTAAGAACGGGTACATAGCCAGTCAGATTATAAAAATCTTTAATAGCGAAGTTATACAAGAATGTTGTACTAGAAATTATTTTCAGGTTTGTTTAGATGTTTAAGCTAATTTTAAAGTGAAGTTTTCTTAAACTTTTAATACTTGTTTCCTATAGTAAATACGTAGTTTTTAAGCCTAAAACTTTTACAAACACAACAAGAATTACAAAATGAATCCAAACATTGGATTTAAAGTACCATACTTGATTTTTTTATATTTTTTTTACTAAAAAGAAAATCAATTATGTTTTTATAACAACAGAAAAAAGATTTTTGCTCGCTACACTCTTAAAACACTAAACCGACCGTGTCATAGTTTAATAACTGCGGGTCAAAGGCTGTCTAAGTAAATAATGTACCTAAACTTGACAAAATTAAAATGCACGGCTCAGCTTATTGGGTTGGATAAATAATATTCCAAAACAACTTCAATATATTTCTCGTTGAATTCTTTGAAAGGTAAATTATTAAATGAAACAGACTTGTGTAACGTGGATGACAAACGTACATCTGCCGCGTCTACTTTGGGAGATTTCCGGAACTATTATATGCAGATTAAGTGCATAAATTAGCAACACATCTGCCGACAGAGCTTTATACACCCTCGCACGCCGTCTACAACCTATACCAATAGCTGTCCCTATAAAATCAGCCATCTAACCGTCGTTCTCCATTTGTTTGCCAAATCTCATACGGTAAACACCGTTTTAGGGAGTACCTCTGTACACAATAGTACAACTGTACTTGTTTGAACTTACGTTCATTTCTGCTAGTTTCGTTTAGCACTTTATATGCTAATCAGTCTCTATATATTCGGACACACTTGCGTCCACCGACCATATACACTCTGACTAGTTGGACAGTACACGTCTCCCCTTGAGTATTATCTTGACTCCGCACACGTTACAGCAAAATCTTTTACGCCTAAAACTAATATTAGAGAAACAATTTAACTCCAACAATTTAACTGTTTCCAGGCCGCGTACTACATTGGCTAAGCTTAAGTAACACTTCAGTTTTCACCAGTTGTATTGTGCAAGGCCTAACCTTTGCAACATTTGTTCTACTGATATTATTTTACAGACTGTCTTAACTGACATGCTAAAAAGTATCGACGTTTCTATCTTGTTACACCTATTGCCGATCCTGCCCGACTATTCTTATTCACGTTATTAGCTGGTTTATATGACCGCTCCTCCTTCAATTTGTGTTTCATTCTGCTCTATAATCTTGGACTATAGGACGACTAAAAGCTCATTATTGATACAAAACTCTAGATACACAGCGTAAGATCCACCTGTGCAATCGCCAAATGTAAGTAATAGTACTCATCCACGGGACAATTCTCGTACTCCTGCGGCTGATGACCAACCGGTACAGAGTAATTAAAACTAACTTCTGCGGCTACCGATACTTTTCTTAAACTATATATCTATTTCTCTCTCTTATGGAACCTTCCCCGTCGCGGTCATATGTTGGCTAACTTTTAAAGAGTACGTGTCTCCTCACAAGTATTATCATGGCTCTGAAACTTTTACGCACAAAACACATTTTACAGAAACATTCTAACTCCACGGTTTCAACAGCTTCTAGCCATTGATTTTATGTACTGTATGGTCAAATTTTTGGTTTTACACAATTTTTATAGTATAATTTCATTTCTTATGTTTGTAGCGGATAGCATAAGTTGGTAACAATGCGGGGAAGTTTGGGGAATTCATGGGGATATTTTGGGGTTTACCTGGAGATTGGCACCCCTGGATCCTTTTCCACCCAGTGCTACACTCTGTCAGATATAAGGTAAACTAGGTGCAGCCACACGTGCTACACCCCTGTTGGATAAAGTGAGAACTAGACGCGGCCCTAGTACACTCTGGTGGACAAACCGCGAACCCTCTTACGCCGCCCGTCACCGCAGACTATCTGACACATTTACAATCGTCAATTGTAATTCCACTTAGTCGTGCACGCGACATTTTCTGCACACCTGCAAGTGATGCACTTTACAACCGTCTACTATTGTACTTACTGCTGCAATACAGGAATTACCTGTACAATTGGCAATTATAATCCTACTTCATCGTGCACGGGACTTCATCGTGCACGGGACGTTTCTTGCACACCTGCAGGTGATACACTTTACAACCGTCTACTATTACAGTTGTAACCCCACTTGATTATCCACGGAACATTACATGCAATCCTGCACCTGAATAGTTAATTAACTTCTGTGGCAAACGATACTTTTCTTAAACTATCTATCTATTTCTCTCCGGCAAAATAACTGGGCTACACCCTGTTGGATAAAGTGAGAACTAGACGCGGCCCTAGTACACTCTGGTGGACAAACCGCGAACCCTTACGCCGCCCGTCACCGCAGACTATCTGACACATTTACAATCGTCAATTGTAATTCCACTTAGTCGTGCACGCGACATTTTCTGCACACCTGCAAGTGATGCACTTTACAACCGTCTACTATTGTACTTACTGCTGCAATACAGGATTTACCTGTACAATTGGCAATTGTAATCCTACTTCATCGTGCACGGGACGTTTCTTGCACACCTGCAGGTGATACACTTTACAACCGTCTACTATTACAGTTGTAACCCCACTTGATTCTCCACGGAACATTACATGCAATCCTGCACCTGAATAGTTAATTAACTTCTGCGGCTAACGATACTTTTGTTAAACTATCTATCTATTTCTCTCCAGCAAAATGACTGGGCTACACCCTGTTGGATAAAGTGAGAACTAGACGCGGCCCTAGTACACTCTGGTGGCCAAACCGCGAACCCTCTCGCCGGCCGTCGCCACGGACTATCTGACACATTTACAATCGCCAATAATTGTAATTCCACTTAGTCGAGCACGGGACATTTCCTGCACACCTGCAAGTGATACACTTTACAACCGTCCACTATTATACTCATTGCTACAATACAAGATTTACCTGTAGAGGAGAGTAGCCAAACTCGGGCCCCGGTCCCTAAGTCGGGCCCCCAGTGTTTTGACTCCGTGAGGTGCTGCAGACTAGCGGACGCACCTAAAACTAATAGTTCAGACGTTTTCTGTTGTGTAGCGCTGCATTGCATGTGTCTGCAACCTAACCTTTAGACAGTATGAGACATGTTTGTAAAGTGTGCTCAACAAAGTTTTTTCGGTGCTGCATTTATGTGATTGAAACTCCCAGGGGTTTACCGATAAGAACTTATTGTTATACATCACGTTAATCCTTATTGAATAAGCTATCGTTTATTATGGTTTAGAAGTAGCTACCTTTATTTTATATAGAGTAATGGCATCTTTTATTTGCAACACGTGTGTGCCCTAAGTGGGTCCCCCATAATGGTTCCAAAGATGGGCCCCCTTTTCATGTTCTGTTTTTTTCCTGAAAAGGGGGATTTAACAAAAGTTAGATTCGTGTTGTTCTGTGTTTCAGAATTTGAAACAACAAAATGGCGAAGACTAAATCCAAAATAAAATCTTGGGTTTATTTGAAAATGAAATGTTGAAGTTAGTAAAACATTAAATAATAGTTAAACATGTATCCAGTTTGATTTAATTTATCCCCAAACTTAAAGTTATATTATTTGCACTAACTTTCTATTGTGTTTGATTTTCAGGGAGTTATTATCATAATTTTATCAAATTTTAAAGGGGCCCACTTTTGGAACCTATTTCTTAAAAGTTGAAAAGTGTAAACTTTCACAATTATTTTTTGTTTTTATATTTGTTGTAATTTTAAGAAGTTAATACTCTGGAATCTTATTAAGTACTTACCAAGGAATGTCATGAAACACATTTTGCTAATTTAACTCAGTACCTCTTTACTACAATTGAAAAAAACAAAATGGGGGCCCAACTTTGGGTACTTTCCTCTACAATTGCCAATTGTAATCCTACTTCATCGTGCACGGGACATTTCTGACTGAGCTACACTCTGTCGGATATAAGGTAAACTAGGTGCAGCCTCCCAGCGCTGCACTCTGTCGGATAAAGTGAGAACTAGACGCGGCCCTAGTACACTCTGGTGGCCAAGCCGCGAACCCTTACGCCGGCCGTCGCCACAGACTATCTGACACATTTCCACCGCTTCCCGACAACTACCTCCGTGGCTCAGGGGTAAGGCGCCAGCTTCTCACGCCGGCGGGCCGGGTTCGAATCCCACCCTCGCCACTGATCAATTTTGTTCTTAAACCCTAACCGCTACAACCTTCCCCGTCGACGACCCGCAAACGAATGCGCTCCCGAAACTCCATCCTCTCCTGTAAACCCTCCCTCCCCTCCCCATCCCTCCCTCGCCCCCACCGACAGCTGCCACGTTCCAACCCACACCCACAACTGCCGGTTCGAACCGCTTGGCCTTGACCTGCGCCAGAACCGGCAAAACCCCACTACTACTGTCAATATTTATCACGATCCAGAATAACATTAGGCCTATCCGTATTGAGCGTGTATTGTTAATCACATGTTATTTTCCTACCCTCTGGATTTTGAACATGGTGATAATCAGAAATCATTCATATTTTACGATTTAAGACTCTGTTCAGGAGATGTAATGAGTATAACATGTTTGTATTGCATTTTCACTTCAAAATTAATGTACAGTTTTTCATAGTAGGCCTACAATATTTAACAAAATTTCATTTAATGAAGACACCTATGTCCCTGTCACCCAACCCTCGTCAAACAATCTCAAACGGCGAACGCAGGGGCGGACGTTAGGTCCGGGCACGATCTGCCATTAGAGGTTTGACCTTGTGTCCGCCCCGTCAAAACAGGTAACAAATTTCCAGGTAATTTCTGAAGCCCGGACCTTCCGTCCGGCTACCCATTGTTGCGCAGTCGGCAATTTTAACTACTGTATTTAATGCAAAACATGATACGGTATTTGATTTCCCTGTTTCGGACGCGGTTTTTCAACCGATTTTCTTTAAACTTGGTAAGTGTTTAGTTATAAATAGTTATATTAGTTATATTAGGTCCCTCATACCTCGAAATTTTGAAAATTTAACAAATATTACTCTCTGTGACGTCGCAAAGTAACTCGATTTTCCTTAGTGATATTTGTTAAATTTTCAAAATTTCGAGGAACCTAATATAACTATTCAACTAAACACTTACCAAGTTTAAAGAAAATCGGTTGAAAAACGGCGTCCGAAACAGGGGAATCAAATACCATGTTTGGCATTAAAAGCCATATAGTTAAAATTGCCGACTGCGCAACAATGGGCTACTGGCCCAGGGGTGAAGATGATTCTTAAGGGGGTGCGGTATGTGCGGGTTTAGTACAACTTGGAAGTCCCAGTTCATTGGCATTAGTTGAAAATTGACTTGAGCGACACGTCGGACGGCGAAACATTCTAAAGCCATTAGCCTACACCGGACGCTGGAATCCCCGCTGTACCCTCCGCTACCTGCTGATGGGCCGCTGTGCCAGGATCGCAGTTTCGGTTGTGGGATTAGCGAACCCTTTTGAGGATTAAAACTAAGATCGCAGTTTCGGTGCGCCGCCCTCAACCGACCCCGAAAGATTCATAATGAATGACAGTGGCACATGCCTGCACAACAGAGCAGCCGGCGCACACCCGGTTTTCGGGGTTGTAAAAATTATCTCGTAGCTTATCTCTGTCCCGCACCGGGGGAGTCTCGACAGCCGTGCGGCGGGTATGAGGAATTCAATACGCGACTCTGAGTGACGGATTGCACGGTTATGTTTTTTTTTGAACGATCAGAAAATTTCCATAACATCCATATACTGTCGCTAAACAAAAAATTACACTATCATAATCACATTATTTAGAATAGGGCATTGTTATTTATAATGTTTTATACAATTTCAAAACAAACTTTTTAGTGTACTAAAATTTAATGTAGTAAAATTTCTAAAAAAGCTGAACCCGGAAGTAATTAATTGCAAACTAATATATTTTGAACGATTATTATGTAAAGTTACCTGAGAAAAACGATGGTGAAAAGTCTACCACTCTCCGACGCTGATGCGCTCGCCTGCTATGGCCAATTTTTCAAAATGGCGGCTGTAGTTTTATAAGTTTTTCTGAATATATTTTGGACCGTTAGTGGCAGCCAAATTTTTTTAAATTAGTAAATTTTAGAAAATTAAATTTTGCACATTTTGGTATATAATATGTATTGGTTGTTATATTTAATAAGGGCGATATTGCTTTATAAAGCTACCTTCAAGTGTGAGCTTTTAGATGAATTTCTTTTGTTGAGAAACCCATATTACGGTTGTGTCAGTTGTGTCAAAGATTATATTTAAGCCTTTAACCGCGTGTTAACTTTTTATTACAGGGTCCCCAGATATCAAAATCACCATTCATCAAAATTTTCATATCTGCATGTATATACTTATTAAGATACATATATAAATATGTACTTCAATTCCGTGAAGCTTGTAAACCGGTTAACGAAACGTCTGATTTTTATCAAACATGACATGGTGGTGTGGGATTAGGTCTATTTCCATTAGTTATGTCGATTGGCAGAGGTGCCCACCCCCCCCCCCCTTGGACAAAGACTCACCCCCCCCCCCAACCGGTCCGGGACCCCCCCCCCACGGCTATAAATTTGTAACCCCCCTCCCCGGAAAAAAATATCCTGTTCTAAATACATATTCTTGTGTAACCTTCTATAATTCTTTTATCAAGAAATTTATTTAAATGTAGACTTGGCTGTTTAATGTTATTAGTTGAGCAATCTATAAAAAAATAATAAATAAAAAGCTGCAAAAGTGGTTATGATAAGTGGTTAAAAGTGGTAGAATGTAGGCCTTGGAGTAAATTTTAAAACTTTATAGGCCTATATCTTAATAAGTTATACAATTGAAACGTTATTTCTTAGTAACTACTAAGCCAATTTTCATGATTTAACTTATGTATCAATTATTAAGCAATAAGCAGTATTTATTGTCGTAAAGCATTACCATGCACTGGACATCGTCATAATCCTTAATTCTAATTAATCTACAGTTTGCAAACCATGCAAAATTCAAAATAAATGCACATGCTAAGGAGCATGATGAGTATATTTGCAGCATTTCCTTTAAATACACGACTATCGTCAGGGTTAGCCTACGTCCTATATCTCTTTAAAGTCTCGGGCCAATGCAATTATCAAGGAAGATTAAGATTAAAACAAAAATAATTATCAACATTATACACATTAACCTACCTTTTTACTGGTTTAGCTTAATACAGGTAAATTCTTATTATGTTTTAAAAGTGAAATGTGTGGGGGTCACCGTTTGTCTTTGACAACGTGAAAAGGAAGGCACGGCGTCTAGACTAAACTTGGTATTTGTGTATTGGTGTTTCATCAATCATCAGGGACACATGGATCTTTATAATTTTCTTTTTGTGGATGGTTTTAATACGATCTTATTTAATACATTGTCAGATTTTAGAACTATATCCAATAATTGTCTGGTTTTGAATCATTGAAAAACAACCTAGAAACCTTGAATAGGCCTAACTTATAAACTAAACGTTTTGAGGTTATCGCACACACACAACAGTCAGATTTCTGTATCGTGAAATTTCATTGACCAAGGCTATGAAAAACATTACTTTCCGGACGAAATTACAAACATCATAATGTGTCCGTTTTTGTGTTGTTTCATAAAATAAAAACCGATAATATGAGCAAGTGAGTCAACATTTTGGCACCGACTTCTGCCGCTCCCGCGAACGACGAACGACATAGCGCGCGTCATTTGCAGCTCGCCCGTTTCCATAGCAACCAGGCTTCTAGATTTCGCCAACCTTTAAGGCAGTTTGGCCGCGAGGCGAGTCTCGCGGTGAGAATCAGTAGTTCCAGAGTTCGCCGCTAGACCCCGCTAGGGCCACAATGGTGCAGCGGTCACGCACACTGGCACACAGATGCAAAGAGAGAGCCCCTCCCCGTGTCCCTCTCTCCCGCCCCTCCTCTCGGCAGTCCACGTTACTCAGCCAATCGTGGCTCGGGCTACGACTACGGCACTGTAGAAATTACTACAGATAGTCACTGTGTTCGTTGACCAACAGTTTGGGAAAATTGATGGTAAATCCTATTCTATACAGTTTTTGATGGTCAAAAATGACTTGTGTATTTAAAAAACTTTAGTTTTAATACTCGTTATAAAAGTATGCTTCAAAAATCGCCCCCCCCCATCTCGGACAAAATACCACATTTTGGACCCCCCCCCCAAATTTCAACGACGCAGTCTGCGTCGTAACCCCCCCTTGTGGGCACCCCTGTCGATTGGGATTATCAGACTGTGAGAAAAGGGTGATATTCAGGTTCAAATTTGTCTCAAATAAGCTTAAACCCCGAATTTGGGCCGATTTTATACAAATTTAAACATGTATATCACCCTTTTCCCGTAGTCTGATAATCCCAATCGACATAACTAATACTGTAAATGGAACTAGACCTAGTCCCACACCTTCATGTCAAGTTTGATGAAAATCGGACGTTTCGTTTACAGGTTTACCGGCTTCACAGAATTTAAGTACATATTTATATATGTATCTTAATAAGTATATATATGGGGATATGAAAATTTTAATGAATGGTGTTTTTGGTGTCTGGGGACCTTGTAGTAAACAGTTAACACGGTTAAAGGCTTATATCTAACCTTGGCACCACCGTAATATGGTTTTCCCAACAAAAAATTCCCCTAAAAGCCCACACTTGAAAGTAGCTTTAGAGCAATATCACCCTTATTAAATATAACAACCAATGCATATAAGATACCAAAATGTGCAAAATTTAATTTTCTAAAGTTTACTAACTTACAAAATTTAGCTGCCACTAACGGTTCAAAAGATATTCAGAAAAAAGTTATAAATTTACAGCTGCCATTTTGAAAATTTGTCAATAGCAGGCGAGCGCAGCGTCGGAGAGTGGTAGACTTTTCAACATCGTTTTTCTCAGGTAATTTTACATAATGTCCCCTGCTTATACTTGTAGTTGAATACAATAATCACGGGTCTTCTGTAGTATAATATTTTCATCTCTGTCAAAAGTGCAAAACTTAATTTTTTTGATCCAACTGCTTCCTGAAAATTCAAAGACGATGAGTTGAAAGGACATTTGATTTCCCGTATTCTATTTGACGATTGGGACTCGAGGACTCGAGAGTAAAAACTGATACAGTATTATGCTTTTAAATAAGATACTGATGAAAACTTTTATTCCTGAAGCGTATTGCACATCTCTTCAAACAAGGGATTAGCTACCTCCACGAGCGTCGCTTCTT
The DNA here is from genome assembly GCA_030545055.2 of Neoaliturus tenellus. NCBI lineage: Eukaryota > Metazoa > Arthropoda > Insecta > Hemiptera > Cicadellidae > Neoaliturus > Neoaliturus tenellus. The sequence continues at coordinate 51,669,342 of CM061537.1, read as the reverse complement.
TGTCAGCGTTGCTGACTCCAGGTCCACCACTCTTCCCATCTCATCCGGTGTGCCACAGGGTTCGGTATTGGCCCCCATTCTGTACCTGTGGTACGCCAACGACATGCCTGCAGTCCCTAGGGTCCAGACCTCCCTGTACGCAGACGACGCCATGTTCACGGCCACCTCCGCCAACCTGAGGATGTCCTGAGTCTACGTGCAGCGGCAGCTGGACCTTATTCAACCGTGGCTGACCAAGTGGCGGATCAAGGTCAATGCTGGCAAGAGCGAGGCGATCTCCTTCACTCGAGCGTTGAGACAAGAAGACACTACTCGGCGGGAGAAATGGTTGTGGCTCTCTCCACAGCTCTCTGTACTTTGGTGATAGCGTCGATCGTTGACCGTCCCTTTCTGAAGCCGTACTGACTTGGACATAAGTCCCCGGCAGCTTCCACGGCAGAAGTCAGGCGGGAACGGATCAGCTTCTCGAACAATATCCCAGCCTTGTCCAACATGCAGAGAGGCCTGTGGGACGACGGCAGTTCGGGATCACCTTTGCCCTTGCTGATCAGTACAAGCCTGGCGGTTTTCCAGGGAGCCGGAAACACCCCTTCTACCAAACATGCGTTGTACATTCTCAACAAGTCAGCGTTAATTGAAAATACTTTCTTTAAAGCCTCACTGGGAATCCCGTCCGGGCCAGGAGCCTTGTTCCTCTTCAGGGAGAGAACGGAGGTTTTCAGCTCTTTGAAAGTGAAAAGTGGAACGTCGTCTACCCGTCCGAAGACAACCGGTGGTCGCTGTGGATGTTCAGGAAACAACGCAGCGACGATCCTCCCCATGGTGGCGCACTCCATGATGGAAGGTGGAGAGCGGGGGCCGAGTTTCTGTGGTACAAGTTTGTAACCCAAGGCCTCACGGGTCGGAGTCAACGTCATCACGAAGTCTCCTCCAGCTATTCGCCTTGCTCCTGTTCATTGCCTGGCGGGGAGATTTTCTCGCAGCTTTATAGGCTTCCGACTTACGAGCTTTGTCTGCAGGAATTCTCGCTCTTGTGGCGGCTCGTCTAGTTCTTAAACATGTTCTTCTGAATTCCGCAATCTCTTCAGTCCACCAGTGAACGGGTTGTTTGTCACGTCGGGGTTTCCTTCGCGGCATAGACTGGTTGCAGGCCGAGACGATCAGTTCCATCGTGGATGTTACTAGTGCCTCGGCCGCAGCCTCACCGGGATTCCCCTGCGCTCCCCGAGAGATTACTTCGGTGAACTTGACAGTTTGTTGGTGTTGCACCGGCGTGGTCCTTCCCGAGATGCGGAAACTCTACGATTTTGGTAGAGAAAAAACAATGTTTTGGTGGTCGCTACGTGAATTTAAGTGTGAAATTAGTAATACCAAGAAATTGTTTTCCATATTATACTTTTTGTAATATGCTCATTGTATCTATGATTTTTGTAGCTGTCTAAGGCCCCTTTCATATAATACAACTTTTTGCCGTGCCCCTTGGATGGCTCACCAAAGGAATGAGAAAATAACTAGATCAATAGGAATGTTTATAATACCCCCGTCGCAGCAGACCTGCGTACTCAGCGAATTTCCAATGGAATTTCAGATTATTTACTTTCCCCATAAAAACACCATAGGATTGAATATGTAGGTTTGCTGCCATGGGGTGTTGTTAGAAAATCTAAGTTAATCAATAATTGGTGAAAGTAAACACAAAATTTTATCAAGCTCAGGCAATTTTGTGTTTTTCCCCATAAACCCCATGGGGGTGAGTATGTAGGTTTGCCACCATATGGGTTTTGTAAGCAATCATAAGTTAAGCCCTATCTAGATAATGTACATACCAAATTTCATTAAGTTATGTCAATAAATAAGCAATATATAGGGTTTTCTTGATTTCCCATAAGAATAACATGGAAAACACATTTTTGGATTTTCCCCGTAACCAGTTATGCTATGATAAAAATTCAAAATACCAAATTGTTTGTTTTTTTAAGCTCTTTTAAATGGCTTTGGTTAAAATTGATGAATTTTGAAAATTGAGGTCAAAAAATGCCAAAAACCCATTTTTGACCCCTTTTAAACCCCATAAAACCCCGTTCCCATAACCCGACAATGCTGGTTCGCGAACTCATGAAAATAGACTTGGTCTTACAACTCCATACCAAATTTTATCAAAATCGGAGGTCCCCTTCAAAAGTTATCAGTACCACGGACACATAGATAGATATATAGATATATAGATACATAGATATATAGATATATAGATATATAGATATATAGATAGATATATAGATATATATATATATACATAAATATATATGAAAATGAACGAATGGTGTTTTTGGCTTCTGGGGACCTCAAAATGAAAAAGTAAAGTGGTCCTGGTCTTAGGTCTTACGATGGCTACTACCGTAATAGCGTATTCCCTATAGGGAAATTCGCTAAAATGAAGCTTTTATTGCTACTGTTTGATAAAGGTGTTTTATCCAGTTACTTTAGCGGATCAGTGATTTCAGTGACAGCCTAGAGTAAACTAGTGACTTTGAATGGTGACTTTTTGGCCCAGTGACCTGCTTTCAGCTATCTACTATACGCTGCACTAAATCCGGCGTCAGCGACATTTAGCCTAATGGAATGCAATTACAAGGAAAGGTGACCCAATGTTACCAACACACTTGTTATGGCTGTATGGCTGGAGCTGCAGATGGTTAGGGCCTACACATAACTCTGCTTGGCGCGTCATATCATCCCTGTGTTCAAGAGAAGACAGGGAAAAGAGAGCCAATCAGGGAATAGAATTTAGTTTGGTTACTTTAGCACCAGTGCCATTGGAACCAATTAGACTGGGGAATAATTTTGTTTACTATAATATTAGTTATAAAGCCAGTACAACCAATCAGATAATAGATCTGTGTTTTGCTACTTCATAATCTGTACCAGTGCCTTAAACAGCAATAACTGTGTACAATTTGGGGCTGCTGCGCCAATGACAGTACAGTTTTCAAATTTGTAATATAATAGTACTTTTTTATTTTGTTTTACATGAAATTGGAACAAACCGTTTTATTGCTTTGACAGTTAGCATTCAGTTAGTGTAAGAGTTAATCTGAAAATTACAAAATTAATTGAGTAGTAGCTGAAAGTTACTGGAGCTGGAATTTTCCTCCCTCTGTCACCGATCGTACTGGTGAAAAGTTAGTATTAGTGACAAAGTAACTGGTAAAAATATATAGAACACCTCTAAAGTCTATGAAGTTGCACACATGGCGAAAAGTCCTGTTGTGTGTACGGGGCCTAACAGTTTTCATTAAAGCCCTGGAGATATAAGACATAGATACATTTGTGGCGTCTCTCCCCAAACCTCACACTCGGACTCAACAGCTGGTCAGGTAACAATAGGCAAAGACAGTGCGATCTGCGCATGCGCGGAAGGCCACCCGGTCCCTGGAGCCATCAGGCGCCGCGACTCGACTGCGGATCGCTGACCGACACACAGCAACTCCGGTAATCAGGTAACAACGCCATGTGGTAGGGTAGGAATTTGAGGGGAGAAACGGGTATGGGGAACCTAAGTTAAATATTAATCCAATTAGGTAATTATACCAATCAAAATTAGAATCTTGTAATTATTTGGGGACAATTAAATTAGGTTTAGGGAAGGAAGCCTGCATGTACAGACATTAGTAAGATAAGGTCAAGTCCGAAATACAGTTGGTATTAAGTTAACTGGGGGAACAAAATTATTTGTAAAATTCATTATTCAATTATAATTATTAATCATCAAAGCTGGGTTCCTTTTTAGATAAATGACGGGCGAAGGATAAGATCCACGGGGATTGAATTAACACGTTTGGGGAAAACGGAATATCGTATCGAGTTTCCCTCTTCAAACGGAATAAATGGGGGAGACGCCCCAAAATTGGTAGCAGAGCTTTAAACTATCCCTTGCCCGTCAATTTAATTTATTTTCCAAATTTAATCAGGGAATCTTAAGAGATTGTTTCTGGGCGGAGCATGTCTATGCGGGCAGGCCGACAGGAAACGGCCAACTCAATCACGTGTTTGCGCGGCGGCGTGTAACCGTTTTCAGTTCAGTAAATTTATTCATTTGGGATTACGAATTTTCATCAACTTCATTCTTTTAACAGGGTTTTTCGTCACTCTCGAGAAAGTTAAAATTTGTCACCCGACTTTGAACTTGAACGAATCTTGGAATTAAGATCTCATATTTTTTCAGTTAAATTAAAGTACGCAACAATAATTTTATTCAACTGTTGGTTATTTAATGACCGCTTACAGGGTTTATAGGAAAATTCAGAAGCAATTTTATGTTAGGCTATAGCTAATACCACATGGCGTCATCCCATTAAGGTATTAAGTTTTAAATATTTTCATTTAGCTATAGGCCTACTGTAGTAAAATGTATCTCATCTGTTAACATTATGGGTAAAAAAAAAAATGTATATCTATTAATTTTTTGGAGGAACGTGGCCACAGGATAATTTATTATTCAGTACCTGGATCCACAAAGGATTTAATATTTATTGAGGTCAATCAATGGTCTCAGGATCTCGGTATCCCACGTTCTGGAAAAATATAATATAGGCTATCTCACTTGTTTAAGGTAGCAGGCTGTAAATAAAAATGTAAAATGTAAAAAAATATAAAATATTTAAAAAAAGCTGCCCATAGTGTTGACACGAGTTGTTTTACATTTCAGGAATTTTAATTAATATTTTCCCTTAAGTTATACAATATTTTCATAAGATTTAATGCCAGTATTTAAATAATAGTATTTCAGTATTCAGATGTAATTACGGTTAGCGTATATATTTAAGAGGTTGAGTTGGGTGATAGCAATTCCAGTAGTTTCCCTCTCCGCATATATTTGTTGTTATCAGAAATTCTGTTCAGGACAAATATCGATCGGTCTAGCCAAGGTCAGGGACACCCCCCCCCCCCACCCCGCGCCACAACCGGTTTCCCCCCGCCCCGCGCCGCGGCCCGGCCACCTGCCACCGAACAATACTCCCCCCGTACCCCGCACCCATACCCCGATTTTCACATCACCACAAAACCTTCTCAAAAATTATGTTGCGAATTAATCTACTGGGAGATTCTCAGCTTAAAAGGTACAAGTTTTATGTTGAGCACCACAATAAGTTAAAAAAATAATTTTTCCTTTTATCGGGCTATAACAATATCAGGGGCTACCGTTAGGGACATAAAGCAATTTTTAAAGGCAAATTCAACATCATTGGACACCAATATGCCAACCCTTTTATTCATTGGGACTAATGATATTAATAGGGGAATTGCTTTGACCGACTTTAAAAATCAGTTTAAATCCTTGATACGGCTGATTAGGAAGCTATCCACACCCAACCCTTTAATCATTATGACCTTACCCCCTTTCCTTAAATTCCGAAACAACACAGAAAAACTTCACCACATTGACGAAATCAACAAATTCATTTCAACTTTTCAAGACTCTATTACCCACGTTGTTCAGTTGCCGATCGCCCGCGAAGACTCTGCCCAGTATTTTCAGCATTTTTATTCCAATCCCACACGGCCTGATGGGATTCACCTAAACGATCGAGCCTTTCAGCGCATGAGCGAAATATTAAACAATATTTTGAGAAATAAATAAAATATGATGATCAATTTTAAAACCAAAAAGTCAGTGCAATTTAATTTAGGTAACAGATCTGAGAGGATCTTGGGCTAAATAAATACAGTAAGTGTAGGCCAGCAATAGAATTACACCTTCACACCCCCCCCTTTCCCTGGGAGCCGCCATAATAGGGACTCTTCACACCAGCGAATTTTCTTTGGCTTAGGGTCGTTTATGGATGATAATATCGGACCATAGCACGTTCTTTAGGGAACAACCAATGTCACCCGCCCACCCAAAAAAAAAAAAAAAAAAAAGAAAAAGAAAAAAAATCAGGACATTGAGTGAATAACTTGAATAAAGTATCTATCGTTGAAGTGTTGCATTTAAATAGAGCATGTGTGTTATGATACCTACCCCCTCCCAACCTAAAATGAATGAAGGCAAGGTACCGACGCAGGTTAAATGATGTATTAGTTAAGGGATATGGTTGTTAATTGAGTAAAACTTGGAATTGCCATCCTGTGGTCGGCATCAGCCCGGTGTAGTAAGGCCTTGCTGCAGTGGGCTGGAGCCTCCTGAAAATGGTCCCAGGCTATAAACGCCAAAGTTGGACAGTGCTGGGAAATTGACTAGGGATGGTCAACTACCAGGTGGGTCTATTGGAAGGTGTCTTGGCACAACAACTTTTGACGGCCAATAGCAACTATGCAAGGGCAAGACAACAACTATTATAGTATAAAGTACCTAGCCGCCTAAACCCCTTTACCTTAAACCAACCCTTCATCAAAAACACACTGCTTAGCAATATATATAGAAAAGGCAAAATAGAATAAAAAAAAAATAAGTAAAAAAAAATAATAATAATTCACTCAATGTTCTGAGAGGCCTCAAAAAAAAAAGAAAAGTGGGTATCTCTTAGCTAGAATGGTTGCATCCACCGCTCCCAAAAAAAAGGTGGAAACTCAGCAGGGTTGTATTCTTAGGTTATTTGATGGTTAGGAACGGACGTGCTTTGGGACGTTTCATCCAACTGGTGATGCTATTCCTCAGTTTCCAATTTGTTGTCTTTAATTAGGCGGCAGGCTCTCCCCTAGTTTTCCGTCCTGGCCCCAATCATCCCCAAGAAAAAAAAAAAAAAAAAAAATCAGCGGAACCATCAAGATTTCTTGGTAATGTGCCCAAGTCTCTCAGAAAGAATAAATATTTAGTCCTCAAATTAAACACTCATAGGAAATAAAATAAATAATTTAACTTAGGGAGTACCATAACCCCGGAAACCCCAAACAACAAATATTATAAATTTGAGCTAATCGATACCAAAGCGAAAGTTTATCAGTTTCAAAGTCAAGATGCCGGTTTACGACAAAAACACGGTCCCAACCAATCTCACTTGGATAAAAGGCTTGACCGCAAGTCAAGCCACTGATCAGTGTGTGGCATGGGGAATCCAGCCAGCCGCAACACTCGAAGAAAACAGAGTTCGATTGCGAAATCATGTAAAAACGACACATCAAGAAATCCAGGGGGACGAGACCCCTCCTGACCCAATCACTACTACTGAAACAGTGACGCCCACTGATACTACAACTACTACAACGACTACTGACACGACTACAACCACTACAGTTCACACTCAAATCCAAACAACACCGTTCTCAGACCCTAACCTTGTCAACCTCGTCCAGTCCATTCACCAGATCACCATGTCAGCCGTGAATGAGACAGCTATATCTGTTGCCCGCGAAATGCAAAGCAATCCCCCCAAAAACAGAGACGAAATTAAATTACCCCCATATGTTAGGGACATGCTGAAAGATATTCCCAGGTTAGCTGGCAACGACAATGATCTGGTAGTTAATTTTTTGAAGAAGGTAAACAAAGTCATAGAACTCAGGCTTGTATCCGTGAAAGCAATTTTGTTGAATGTCAGCTCCCTGATTCAAAATCGTATGAGGGAATTTTGGATTGATAATGTAGCTCAGGGTATATCTTGGAGTCAACTTTTGTTAAACATTCACTCAGTATTTTTTACCCCCGACTCCTTAAGACAGCTTCAGTTCAGGTTTTTGTATCGCCCTCAAGCCCCAAATGAACAGCTCTTGGACTATGTTAAGGACATTCAGTTAAATTATAAAATTTTGTCCCCCCAAACCCAAGAGCAAGAAATATTTCAAACATTGTTCAGGGGCATAAATTCTCAAACAAGAGTTACCTTTGCCGGCCTTAAGCCCATTACCTGCATTAATGACTTAGTGGAAATAGCCCCGTTGTCAGCAAGCCTTTCAACCAACACATTTAGGCAGACACCGCACCCTTCATATGTTGCTCCTAACCAACATTCCAATCAATACCCCAGAAATTCCCAATCATACAGACCGAACAACAACCGTAACTACCCACCATATCGCCCTAACCATAGTAGCAATCCTGCTCCGCGTTTTTCCCAGAACACCAATCCGACACCAAGATATCCCGCTCCCCAGACATCAACCCAGGCAGCACAGGGAGGTTCAAAAAATAATTCAACACAGCTCAAGGGAAATTTAAACTACCCGCGCGGACGGTACTAGGCAGTGGTCCCCCCGCACGTTATCTAGCTGCCCCTCTTAACGATAACGCAACTCCCACCAAACCCAAACCCAAAACCATGAAGACCCCTCTTTCTGATTTTGCTCAGTTAAAAATCCGATTCGGTACAGAAGAGTTTCCAGCCTTAGTCGACACAGAGTCAACCTGCACATTAATTTCACTCCCGGTACTTAATGCAATTAAAAGCCAAAAAGGTGTTATTGCTCACCCTCCTCAACCTGCAAATATATCAGTTGAAACAGCTGGCTCAGACTATTTGAAAGTCACACACACAGTTAAAATCCATTGTAAGATACAGTATCTTTCATGGTATTTCACATTTTTTGTAACTGATTCACTTCCAGTCGCAGTAATACTAGGCATAGACTTTCTAAAATATACTAAAGCCATAATCAATATTGCTCAGAATACCATAACCTTCCCTTACAACCGGCCTCTCCTTTTATCGTTGCAACCCAACAGACCCTCAGATCCCGAAAACAGTTCGAACGACACCCCCAAGTTTGGTCCAAATTTAAACCCAAAACAGATCCAACAAATTCAAGAAATTATAAAACAATATCCCAACACTATCACCAAGAAGCTAGGTAAAACCAATGTATTGACTTATCACATAAATATCAAAGAAGGCCACATGGTTAGGAGCAGACCTTATCAATTTTCTCCTCCCAAAACTGAAATCCTACGTCAGCACATAGATGAGCTTTTAAGAAATCAGGTTATTAGGGAATCCAGTAGTCAATATTCAAGCCCTGCCTTTTGTGTCCCAAAAAAGAATGGTAAAACTAGATTAGTAATAAATTACAAAGGTCTCAACTCAGGTCTCATATTAGAGGCAAGTCCGATGCCCACAGTAGAGTCCGCCTTTCAACACCTGGGGAAAGCCAAATGGTTTACCTTATTGGATCTCAACTCTGCCTACAACCAAATACCTCTGGACGAACAATCAAAAAATATACTGCGTTTGTCGTCCCATGGGCTCAATACGAATTTAACTGCGTTCCCTTTGGCCTAGCAAATGGTTCAATGGTTCTCACCGATTTAATAAACAAAATTTTTGGGGATATAAAATTCAAATATGTTTTTTCATTTTTTGATGACATAGTAATTTACTCAGACACATTTGAGGAGCACTTAAACCACCTTCGAGAGGTTTTGGATCGCCTCAGGAAAGCCAATCTCACAGTTAATCCCTCTAAAATAACACTAGCCTCTGACAGAATAGAATTTTTGGGACATGTAATACATAACAACACCTTAAGTCTCAGCAAGGAAAAAACAGAACCAATCGACAATTTTCCTACCCCTCGTAACATTAAGCAACGTTCACGATTCCTGGGCATGACCGCATATTACTCCCGTTTCATTAGGAACTATTCTGAATTAACAGCTCCCCTGAACCATCTCAAGAAAAAAGGAGTACCCTTCATCTGGTCTGCAGATCAACAAGCTGCATTTGATAAATTAAAACTTGCCTTGACTACATCCCCTATCTTAAGAATGCCTAATTTTGATCTGCCCTTTGTTCTACAAACAGATGCATCCCGAACTTCAATTGGAGCGGTCCTTGCTCAAAGATACAACGACATTTTGTTGCCAGTTGCTTATGCCTCTAGACCAACCAACCCCCATGAAAGGAACTACAGTGCATTCGAGCTCGAAGCCTTAGCGGTAACGTTTTTCCTAGATAAGTTTAGAGTCTACCTAGAGCATAGACACTTTGAGCTTCATTGTGACAACCATGCCCTAACTTGGCTCTTGAATCATCCTAGACAAGTGGGTAAAATAGGTCGTTGGATCACTCTGATAAATGCCTTCCAATTTTCGGTGTATCATATTAAGAGAAAGGATAATGTAATTGCCGATTGCCTTTCTAGGCTGTTTGAAGATCAACCCCCCGCAGATTCACAATCAGTAGTACAACACCCCTCCCAGGTTCCCCAGAAAACCAATGTTTTGTTCAGAATTCCAGATGCATTTAAAGATATTAAAGCTCATCAAGCAGAGGACAACCAAATCCAAAAAATAGTTAAAAGCCTCCCCAGGTCCAAATCAAAAACAAATTATTCCTTGTTACAAGGAATTCTGGTCCACCAAGCGCCCAATCAGTCTAAACCTAGAATAGTTATACCAGAGAAACTTATACCAATGTTGTTTCACCGTTACCACCAGGCACCTACTTCAGGTCACCTTGGCATTAAGAAAACTTGGGCGAGAATTGAACCACATTTTTGGTCGGAGAACTTAAAAAGAATTATCTCAGATATGGTCAGATCTTGCATTAAATGTCAAACATCTAAGCAGGCCCCAAACACCAAGGTTGGACATTTAAGTTCAGAGATAGCAACTCGCCCTTTCGAGAAAGTTTTTATAGACTATGTAGGACCACTTCCCCGATCAAAGACAGGCAACAAATACATTCTGACAATAACTGACTCATTTTCCAAGTACACAGTTTTGTTAACATCCCGCAATACAACAGCAAAAACAACAGTCAATCTATTAAAACGAGGTCTTTTTTTCATATTTCGGATTCCCGAAGTTTTTGGTTTCAGACAATGCTGGAACATTTAGGTCAAAGGAATTTTTGGAAATGTGCCTGGAATTTGGGATTGAACATATAACCACCACCCCACACTATCCGAACCCCAGTCATGCAGAGAGAGTAAATAAAAACATTAAAACCGCTCTTAGGATTTTTCACAGTCACGACCATACTGAATGGGACCAAAATATTCATTTCTTTCAATTAGCCTTTAACTCAGCTAAACACGAAAGCACCGGTTTCTCACCAGCTGAGCTTTTCTTAAATTTCACAATATCACATCCTTTGGAGCTTCAATGGGACTTAGATAAACTCCTGTCCAAAGATCAATCTTCCCAAAACAGGCAAGAAAGATGGACAGAAGCAGTTGGAAACCTCAAGAAGGCCAGACAGCGACGACAAATCAAGTACGATGCCAAGCGCGTTCCTCAGCCATATAAACCTGGCGACTGGGTTATGCATCGACAGTACCCCCAAAGTAAGGCGATAGACCACATCAATGCCAAGCTTCTACCATTATGGTCCAAGCCCCTAATAATTGAATCATTTACTTCCCCAGTTACGGTGAGATTGATAGATCCTTCAAATGGAAAATTTGTCACTCGAGCTCACGTCTCACAATTAAAGAAATTCTTCATGCCCCAATATTAAGCCCGTGTTTATTAAAAGGAGTAGTGATATTAGATTAAGCTAGTAGTTAATAATAAGTTAGGGTTCATACAACAGCAGGTAAACCGAAACACAGACACAAGACATACATAACACAAGCACACTACCATGGTTGCCCACTCCATTATCTTGACCCCCCCCCCCCCTGTGACTAGGATGTAATTTCGCCGAGGTTGCATCTTCAGGGGCCAAGGGCTCAAGTGGAAGGGCAAATGGCACACCGGCCTTCCTGTTTGTTAGGAAATTTTTTTTTGAAAGGTACCAAACAGTAAAAACTCAGGGAAAAATGATTGCATTTTTGTTTTATTTTTGTTTAGCAACCATTTTCCCAACCTGGCACATCAGGGATGAGTCGGCTGTACCCTCACTATCACAGAGGGAACAGGCCAATAACACACACACACACACAAACACACACACACACACACATACAGCCTCATACCAGATTCACAAACCGGAACTCTTAGTGTAATTTAAGTGAAACTTATATCTACAAGAAATTATTCATTATATATGTGTATGCATGAATCAAACCATTATTATTATGATGCACATAGTATAGGTATATACATATTTATTGTTGTAGAAATATTTGTAGAAAATTACTTATTTATCATGCATTGTGCACCCCCAGTCTCATAATGGACTATATTAATGGTTTCACTTCCCTAAACCAAACCCCCATTAACCCTTCTTCCCGAGCCTCAAAACCTAATCCAGCTTTCAGACAGCCCAAGAGTTGGAGTGCTCCTTCCAGGATGCCTGCCCGGAGGGGGGGGGGGAAGCTGTGGCGTCTCTCCCCAAACCTCACACTCGGACTCAACAGCTGGTCAGGTAACAATAGGCAAAGACAGTGCGATCTGCGCATGCGCGGAAGGCCACCCGGTCCCTGGAGCCATCAGGCGCCGCGACTCGACTGCGGATCGCTGACCGACACACAGCAACTCCGGTAATCAGGTAACAACGCCATGTGGTAGGGTAGGAATTTGAGGGGAGAAACGGGTATGGGGAACCTAAGTTAAATATTAATCCAATTAGGTAATTATACCAATCAAAATTAGAATCTTGTAATTATTTGGGGACAATTAAATTAGGTTTAGGGAAGGAAGCCTGCATGTACAGACATTAGTAAGATAAGGTCAAGTCCGAAATACAGTTGGTATTAAGTTAACTGGGGGAACAAAATTATTTGTAAAATTCATTATTCAATTATAATTATTAATCATCAAAGCTGGGTTCCTTTTTAGATAAATGACGGGCGAAGGATAAGATCCACGGGGATTGAATTAACACGTTTGGGGAAAACGGAATATCGTATCGAGTTTCCCTCTTCAAACGGAATAAATGGGGGAGACGCCCCACATTTCTTGGAGAACCAAAGTATATTTATTAATTAGTGCTTTTAATTAAAAAATACCCCTGTCGCAGCAGACCTGCGTACTCAGCGAATTTCCAATGGAATTTCAGATTATTTACTTTCCCCTTAAAAACACCATAGGATCGAGTATGTAGGTTTGCTGCCATTGGGTTTTGTTAAAAAATCTAAGTTAATCAATAATTGGTGAATGTAAACACAAAATTGTATCAAGCTCTGACAATTTTTATTTTCCCCATAAACCCCATGGGATAAGTATGTAGGTTTGCCGCCATAAGGGTTTCGTAAGCAAGTATAAGTTAAACCCTATCTAGATAATGTACATAACAAATTTGATTAAGTTATGTCAATAAATAGGTAAGATATGGGGTTTTCTTGATTTCCCATAAGAATAACATGGAAAACACATTTTTGGATTTTCTCCGTAACCATTTAAGTTAGGTAAAAAATTCAAAATACTAGATTGTTAGTTTTTTAAGCTCTTTTAAATGGTTTAAGTTAAAATTGTTGAATTTTCTAAATAAAAGTAAATAAAGCCAAAAACCCATTTTTAACCCTTTTGAAACCCCATAAAACCCCGTTCCCATGGTCCGATCATTCTGGTTCGCGAACTCAACCTAGTAGACGCTGGCTTTCACCCCTGTACCAAATTTCATCAAAATCGGAGGTTCCTTTCAAAAGTTATCGTGTTCACGGACACACACACACACACACATATATATATATATAAGTAGATAGTATCATGTTACTTCTAGGACACTTTTGGAGACAATCAAAAATCAAACAAATTTCATAGTTTTTCAATACAATTATGCAATATTTTTGCCACTTTTTGGCCAATTTTCAGCTTTTGTCAAATTGTCTGAAAAAATATGCAATTTTAATGAAATTTTTAACAAATATGCCTAAAATTTTCTACAAAATAAAAATTTTTTTTAAAAACAAGTAAAATTATCACATTTTATAAGTATTTTTTCAATAAAATTAATAGTTGACTTTTCATAAGGTAATTTAAAATTTTAATAGTATTTTTTCAATAAAATTTGAATTTTTTTAAAACAAGTAAAATTAAGGTTTAGTATCAATAATATTGTAATAATTATTCAAATTTAACTAAAGCAGTTTCTTTATCATCAAAAGTCTTAATATCAGTGACAATTAAATGTAAATCTTTTTTATTTAATTCTTTAATTGATTTATCATCAATTACATTAGTAAATCTTTTTGGTAAATGTACTTTACATTTTTCTAATTCAACAATAATTGTATATCCATATTTATCTTTAATTCTTTCAAATTTTTCAATTTTTTATTTTTTATTTAAATTTAAACTTTTTAATGGTTTATATTCTTTAAATCTTAATTCTCCAACATTATTAATTTCTTCTAGCAGATCCATTTATATAGGAAAAAATATCACAAACTTGTTTGTGATAGATATGTTAAAAAGTCATTATCATAATTAGGTTTTATACAAAAATCCATATTTAAGTATTTAAAAATCATAGGTAATAATTTTTTGCATGATATATTACTTTTCTTAAAACATAAATATTTATTAAAAAATAGTGTAATTTTTTCTTTATCTTCATTATTCAATTCAAAATCAATATTGTATATTTTGTTTAAAAATTGATAGTAAAATATCCAATTTGTACAATTCCTTTGTTTTAAAAATAATTTTATATTCTTAGGTGTTATTTCAAAATGATTGGAAATACATAAAATATATAATTCATTAATTAATTGTTGTGTTTTATATGGTTGAAAATGGTTAAATTCTCTTAAAATATGTTTAAGATGTTTATTCTTATTACTTTTTCTCTTAATCTTTTTTTCATAAATAATTCTTTTACATATATTACATCCTACACAATTTCCAATAATAGTAAAATTAGTTTGATTATGACATCTATAACACATATCCATTTATTTAAAAAAAAATTATACATAAATGAATGAACCAATTCATTGTCACAAATGTAAGAAAAAAACTCAAAATATTAATCCACAAATTTTTGAAATGAAAAATGGATTATATAGAATTGCTACTAAATGTTCAATTTGTAAAACAAATAAAAGTAAAATTTTAAAAAAAGAAGTTAAACCTATAATTAAAAAAGAATTAACTAAAAATGAACAAATAATTGAAGCAAATGAAATTCATGCTCCAATCAGAAAGAAATTTCTAAAAAGAAAAATAATTACATTAGGTATTGATGATTTATGGGCAGCAGATTTAATTATAATGAAAAATTATGAAAAAGAAAATGATGGTTATAAATATATGTTAAATGTGATAGATACTTTCTCAAAATATGTTTGGTCAAAACCATTAAAGAAAAAAGATGGAAAAACAGTTTCTAGAGCATTTGAAGAAATAATTAAGGATGCAATTAAAATTAATCATAAATCACCTAATCTTTTACATACAGATAAAGGATTAGAATTTATCAATAAAGAATTTAAAGAAATATTAAATAAATATAATATTAAATTGTATCATACAGAAAATGAAGAAAAATCAAGTATAATAGAAAGGTATAATAGAACACAAAATGAAAAAATGAAAATACAGTTTGAAATTATTAAAAATTATAGATGGATAAATATTTTACCAAAAATTGTTAAAGAATATAATAACTCATATCATTCAACAATTAAAATGAAACCAATTGAAGTAAATAAAAATAATGAAAAGGATTTATTAGATACTGTTTTTAAATATAAACCACCAAAAATAATAACCAAATCAAAATTTAAAATAAATGATAGAGTTAGAATTGGAAATAAAAAATCAACATTTTCTAATAAATATAAAAATAATTGGTCTAGAGAAATATTTATAATTTCTAAAATTAATAATACAAATCCAGTTACCTATAGTATAAAAGATCAAAGTAATGAAGATATTATTGGAAATTTTTATGAATATGAATTGAAAAAAACCAATTTGTAAATTTTATTTTATATAAATGGAAAAGATATGTTTAAGGTTTAAATTATATAAAGATATATCTAAATTTTATAAAGACAAAAATACTAAAGATGGGTTATATTATTATTGTAAAGAATGTAAGGATGTGTATTATAAAAAATTATATGATAGTATTAAAGTTATTGAATTAAATGAAAAACAATGTCATAAATGTAAAGAAATTAAAGATATTTCAAATTTTAATAATTATCATTATAGTAAAGATAGAAAAAATACAATTTGTATACAATGTATTAGAGAAATGTTTTTAAAACCACAATTTTGTGAATGTGGAAGACATATTAAATGGACTAATAATTATTTAAGACATTTAGAAACTAAAATTCATGACAAAAATATAAAAAAACTAGAAAATTTAAAAATATGATAAAAAATAATAATTTTACTTGTTTTAAAAAAGTTAAAATTTTATTGAAAAAATACTATAGAAAACATAAATTGACTTATAAAAAGTTAACTATTGATTTTTATTGAAAAAATACTCTAGAAAATTTAAATTAACTTGCGAAAAGTTGAGTATTGATTGAAAAAAATACAATTTAAACTATAAATTACCTAGAAAAAAGTGGAAAAACTTCTCATATTTTTAAGAGTTTTATTTCTAAGTAAAAATTATTTCTAATAAATGGAACGAACAAATAAAAATATTAATTGTCCTTATTGTAATAAAAATATATTATATAAAAATTATGATAGACATTATAACTCAACTAAACATTTATTAAATAAACAAAAAAAAATGATAATAAAATATTTGAATTAAAACATTGGTGTAAAAATAATAATATATATAATTATAAAAATAAAACTTTAGATGAATTAACAAATATTAAAGAAACATTTGATCTTACAAATTATTCATTATTTAATATACAAAAATTAAATGAAATTGCAAAAAAATTATCTGTCAGAAATTATGAAAATTTATCTAGAGATGAACTAATTAAAAGATTAAACCAAATTAAAGAAAATCCAAATAATTTAAGATATAGATCATTAAAATATATTCAAAATTTAGCAATTAAAAATAGTATTAAAATTGTTAATAAAACTAGAAATGAATTGATTGGATTATTAAATGATTATTTTAAAAATAAACCAATTCCAAAAGAAAATATAATAAATATTCAAGAAGCTTCGTCATTAAAAGGATATTTTCAAGATTATATTTTAACAAATTCAAATGATGATTTAGATATTAATGATTATTTAGAAACTCAAAGAAATGAAATAAAAAAATTGATAGAAAAACAAAAATTCAAAAATATTAAAGGACAGATGGCTTTAGAATGTGAATATGAAAGAAAATTAATAAATGGTGAAATTCAAAATAGTAATATGTATTTTTGTATAAAAAGTTCAGATATTTTAAATATAGATGATTTTATTGATGATCAATTTAAGAAATTAATAGTTAGAGAACAACTAAATCAACCATCAAAAGGCTCTGGTTGGTCATTAAAAAGATGTGTTGAATTAAATCTAAAATTATCTAAAAATAATTCATTAAATGCTGGATCATATATAGAATTACCAAATGAAATTAAGAATAAAAAATGTTGTGTAAATGTTAAAAATAAAGATGAATATTGTTTTATTTATGCAATTAGATGTGCTATAGATAAACCAAACGAACATGCTGAAAGAGTTAAACAATATCAAAAATATATAAATGATGATATTTTTAAAGGTTTTGATTATCCAATATCATTGAAAGATATTAAATTATTTGAAAAAAGATCATTTGATTCTAAATATAACTATCCATCAATGTCAATAAATATTTATAGAATTGATGAAGATGAAAAAATAGTGCCATTACAAATATCTGAACATTATAATACAAAACTAGAAATTGATTTATTATATTATAAAATTGGTAATAATTCTCATTATATATTAATTACAGATTTAAGTAAGTTAGTATCTAAACAATTAACACAAAAAAATAAAAATAAAAAAATATATTTGTAGAAGATGTTTGACTCATTTCTATAAAAATAAAGACTTGAATAATCATTTAGAAATATGTAAATCATTAGAACCTTGTAGACCTATAATGCCACATCCTGGTAAAAGAGTAAGTTTTAAAAATTATTATAAAAAGTTTGAACATCCATATGTAATTTATATGGATTTTGAAAGTATATTAGAAAAGATTGATAGTTGTAAAAATAATCCAAATTGCTCATATACAAATAAAATTCAAAAACATAAACCATATGGATTTACAATCTATTTAGTATCTAGAGTAACTAATAAAATGTATAAACCTATTTGTTATAGAGCAAAAAATGAAGAGGAATTAATAAATGTACCAAATAAATTATTTGAATATTTAGATGAAATTTCAAAATATATAGCTAAAAAATATAATTCAAAAAATAAAAAGCCTATGAATTTAACTAATGAAGAAGAAATTAATTATCAAAAAACTAATATTTGTCATATTTGTGAAAATAGTGGTTTTGATAGTGATAAAAGAATAAAAGTAAGAGATCATTGTCATTTAACAGGAAAATTTAGAGGTGCTGCACATTTAAATTGTAATTTAAATCTAAAATTTCCTCAAAATATTCCTATATTCTGTCATAATAGTTCAAATTATGATACACATTTGTTTATAAAAGAATTAGCTAAAAAATATGGTAAAATTGATTTGTTAGCCAATACAGATGAAAAATATATAAACTATTCAGTAAATTCTGGTTATGGTTATGAATTTGAAGGTGAACTATATATTAAACCTAGAAAATTTATAAAATTCTCATTTGTAGATACATTTAGATTTATGGCTACATCAATTGAAAAATTAGCTAAAAATCTTAAAGAATTTAAGCATATAAATAAATTTATAAAAGAAAATGATATAATTGAATATGATAATGAAACTTTAAAAATATTGACTTCTAAAGGTGTATTTCCATATGAATTTATTGATAATGTTGAAAAATTAAATTATGATAAAATATTAGAAAAAGATCAATTTTATAGTTGTTTAACTAATGAAAATATAAGTGATGATGATTATAAACATTATATAAAAGTTTGGAATAAATTAAAAGTAAAAACATTAGGTAATTATTCAGATTTATATAATATTCAAGATGTTCTTTTATTAGCTGATATATTTGAAAATTTTAGATCTGTTTGTTTGAAAAATTATCAATTAGATCCAGCACATTATCTAACATCACCATCACTAGCTTGGGATTCTATGTTAAAATTAACAAAAATTAAACTAGAATTAATAAGTGATTATAATATGTATTTAATGATTGAAAAAGGTATTAGAGGTGGTATTTCACAATGTATAACTAGATATTGTAAAGCAAACAATAAATATACAAAAAATTATGATAAAACAAAACCGGAAAATTATATGTTATATATAGATGCAAATAATCTATATGGATGGGCTTTAAGTCAAAAATTACCTTATAAAGATATAACATGGATGAATCCTAATACATATACATTAAATGAATGTTAAGAAACAATATTAGAATTAGATGAAAATGCTGAATATGGATATATATTAGATGTTGATTTAGAATATCCTATTGAATTACATGATAATCATAAAGATTTACCATTAGCACCTGAACATTATAATAATAAGCTTTGTACAACATTATTTGATAAGAAAGATTATGTTATTCATTCAAGAAACTTAAAATATTATCTACAAAAAGGATTAAAATTAAAGAAAGTTAATAGAGTTATAGCATTTGATCAAGATGATTATATGAAAAAATATATTGAATTAAATACTAAATTAAGATCCAAATCAACATCAGATTTTGAAAAAGACTTTTTTAAATTGATGAATAATAGTGTTTTTGGAAAAACTATGGAAAATGTTAGAAATAGATGTGATATTAAATTAGGTGATGAAAAGTTTTCATTAAAACAAGCAAAAAAACCTAATTGTTAAAACATTTAGTATATTTGATAAAGACTGTATTGCTTCACATATGATAAAAGAAAAGGTTAAGTTTGATAAACCAATCTATATAGGATTTTCAGTACTTGATTTATCAAAATGACATATGTATCAATTTTATTATGAAAAATTAAAGAAGTTTGATCCAAATATAAGGTTATTATATATGGACACAGACAGTTATTTTATAGAATTTAAAAAGGATCCATATAAAATTATTAAAGAAAATATTAATGAATTTGATACAAGTGATTATAAGAAAGAACATGAATGCTATAGTGAAAAGAATAAAAAAATAATTGGTAAATTTAAAGATGAGTTAAATGGTGAAATATTAGAAGAATATTGTGGTTTAAGATCAAAATTATATAGTTATGAATTTAATAATAAAAATCCTGTAAAATGTAAAGGTATTAAGAAAAGTGTTGTTGATAAAACATTACATATGGATGATTTTAAGAAATGTTTATTTGATGATCAAGAACAATATAGAGAAATGACTTGTATTAGAAGTTTTAAACATGAACTATATACAATTACAATAAATAAATTAGCTTTAAGTAATAGAGATGACAAAAGATTTATTTGTGAAAATAAAATTGATACATTACCTTGGGGGTATAAAAATAATTATAAATAAATGGAAATTTTAATTATTCCAAAAGAATTAATAAATAATGATTTTGATATAAAATTATATTTATTTAAAACTAAAATATCAAATAAATTTTTAATATATCTTTTTAAATATAACAATTATTTTGTATATCATTATAAGTTTAATTTTATAATAGAACCATTTATAAATATTATAAAAAATTATGTTAAAGAAAGTTTTAAAGAAAATGATCAAAATTATATTAATAATTTATAACCATATGATATTGAATTTATACTATAATTTTATGTATATTTTTAAATATTTTCTTTAATAAATTTAAATATATTCAATAATTTATTGAATATCTAACATAAAAATATCTATAAATTTTACTTTATTATCATTATAGGTAAGACCCGTCTTTAAGACGGGTCTCAAATTTGTATATAATTTATTATATTTATGAATATTTTTGAATGTTTAAGAAGGGTAACATTTTGTTACCCTTAAGTTTTTATTGTATAACAAGGTTACCTCCTTTAAAAATTTTAAAATAAATATTCTAATTTATATGGGACCCATTTTGGGTCCTACCTAATTTTAATAAGTTTTGTATGTTTTTTCATTATATGATAGGGGGGGACAAATTGTCCCCTCTAAAAATATCTATAAATTTTAATTTATCCTTATTGTTTTCTACTTTTTTTATTTTAAAATTAATAAATATAAACCAGATTCATAAATAAACATTGTTTTATTATCTATTTTATTTACGCCCTGTTTTAGGGCATCTGAAAAACATGTTTGTACATCAATTTCTAGGGTGTCATAATTTGTGACACCTATAATTTTTATGTAAATTAATTTATCATTATTATGTAAATGTAACTGTTGGTTACACTTGATATATTTTAAGTTTGATATATTTTTCTTTTACATTATCAATTAAAACTTTTCTAGAATTTTTATATTTTAAAATATAACAAATATCTTTTCTTTTAAACCAAGGTTTATTTTGTTTATTAAATACAATTAATTTATTATTAAATATAAAATTATTGTTAATTAAATCAATTATTGTTTTTATTATTTATGTAGATAAATTTTATGTTACAAATTTTGTTTTAATCTTAAATATACAATACTTTTAATATTTTCATTATTTATTAGATTTCCATCACTATCTTGAATAGATATTACAATATTTTGAATTTTATTTATATTTTTTAAAGGAATATAATCAATTTCATTTGGTTTTTCACTAATTTTTTATCCATATTCAACATTTGGATAAAATGAATATAGAATTTCTGATTCTTTATGTAAATGTGAATGATCTTTATGATTTTCAAAACTAGGATCAACTAAATTACAATGTATTTCAATAACATCAAAAGGTCTAATTTTTGGTAGTTTTATTCCTTTTGTTAATACATTTGGTTCAATCATTTTATCATCTAATCCTAAAAAATCAATTATAATTGTTGTTACTATAATTTTAACAGGAGATTTTATTATAATATATGGTCCATCATTTTTCAGTATAAAATCATTTTCATCAAATTTATTAATTTTCTTTTTAAATTCTTGTAAACTATTAATAAAAATATTTTTTATTTCTTCAATTGTATAATTTCCTTTATTTATATCAAAATATTGATCTATAATTTTATCATCTTCATCTTTAATAGAATATCCATAACAGTTTTTATAATCATTTGGTATATTTGATATAAAATTATCTGAATAAAATCCACTTAAACCAATACTATATTTTCCATCTAAATGTATTGGATGTTCTAATCTTAATTCTAGTTTGGATGAATGACCAATTATTTTAAATAATTTCATCTTATTTAAATGGAGAAATTTTTAGAAAAAAAAGATAATATAAAATTAGAATCATATGATAAAAATAATAAAAATGATCAACCTATTAGATTATTAATTATAGGAACAAGTGGATCTGGTAAAACTACATTATTATTAAATTTTATTTATAAAAGATTAATTCCATATTCAAATTTATATATTTTTAGTAAATCATTAGAACAACCATCTTATAAATTATTACAAAAAAGATTTAAAAATATAGAATCAAATATTAATAAACAAATTTCTTATTTTTCATGTAATGATATGATTCCACTAAATAAATGTAAACCAAATTCATTAGTAGTTTTTGATGATTGTATTTTAGAAAAACAAGATAAAATTAAAGAATATTTTATAATGGGTAGACATAAAAATATATCATGTATTTATTTATCACAATGTTATTCAAAAGTTGATATGCAATTAATTAGAAATAATTTATATATGTTATGCATTTTTAAACAAAATGAACATTATATGAAAAAAATATATAATAATTTTGTTGGATCAGATATGAAATTTGATAAATTTAAAACTATTTGTAATGATTGTTGGAAAGAAGACTATGGATTTTTAACTATTAATTTATTAAAAAAATCAAATGATGGAAAATATATGAAAAATTTTTCTGATATTAAATAATGATAATGGCTTGTTGTATGTTTGATTCAATAATTGATAGAATATTTATTTTATTAGTATTATTTATTTCACTAGTATTTATATATTTAATGAAAATTACAGAAATAAAGTAAAATGAATTGTGTTTAACATAATTAGTGTTTATGTTAACATGATTTGTGTTTGTGTTAACATGATTTATGTTTTGTGTTAACATGATTTGTTTTTATGTTAACATAATTTGTGTTTGTGTTAACATGATTTGTGTTTTGTGTTAATATGATTTGTGTTTATGTTAGCATGATTTGTGTTTATGTTAACATGATTTGTGTTTATGTTAACACGATTTGTTTTGAACCTAAATTTTTCTTTGTAATAAATGGATAAAATATCTGTTAATGAAGCTAAAAAATTAGATGATATTGAGAAAAAATTAATAAAGGAATTTAAAAATCAAATTAAAATTGAAGATAATTATGAAAAAATTAAACAAAAAGCATATGAACCTATAACATCAGCAATTGGTAAAGTTGAAAATAAAATTGGTGAAGTCTTAAATGAAAATAAAAACCTTATGGAATTGGTACCTATTGTTAATAATTTTGCCAATATATCAATACCAGAAACTGAAGAATTAAATTTACCTTCAAGTACTCCATTTAGACCAA
The DNA here is from genome assembly GCA_030545055.2 of Neoaliturus tenellus. NCBI lineage: Eukaryota > Metazoa > Arthropoda > Insecta > Hemiptera > Cicadellidae > Neoaliturus > Neoaliturus tenellus. Next base: position 51,645,850 of record CM061537.1, on the reverse strand, counting down.
TCAGACAACCAATAATTCAAGAAGAATCGACATTTATTGACCCAAACCTAATTTCACCTCAAACATTAGATAAAATTATTGGTCCATTAGCACAAAAATATTTACCAAGAACAAAAGATGATAAATTTGGTTTATATTGGAATAAACATAAAAAATCATTTATGATTGGTGATAAAATAACTGTAATTGATAATGATGATTTAATAATTGATGATAAAAAATATAATGGAACACATGGATTATGGAGATTGTTAACTTATGAAAAGAAACCAGATAATAATTTATATACACAAGATGATTTAAATAATTATTCAAAGATTTTATGGGAAACTAATTCAATTTATAAAAATAATGATCCAAATAGTAAGAAACCAAAATCTAGTAAAGGTGATAAATATATTAATTTAATTAAACATATTTGGGAATTAAAAGGTGAAATTGAAGGTTCAGGAATCAGAAAATATACAGAAAATAAAATTGAATATAGATTTATAGATGATTTAAATAAATTAGATAATATTATTAATTATATATATGCACAAGAAAAAGCTGGTAATAATAATTTTTTAAATGAAAAGAGAGCAATTAAAGACTTTATATCAAATAAATTAGATGAATTAATTGAAAAACCTGAAGGAATTAAGTATTTAAAAAGAATTTTGGCAAATATTTCATCACCATTATTAAAAGATGGATCAGGTATTTTAAATGATGTTATAAATAATTTACCTTTTGAATTACATGTACCTGGTTATCAATATCTAGGGCCTGGAACTAAATTAAATAAAAGAGTAAAAAGAGGTGATCCTGGAATAAATGATTTAGATAAAGCTGCTAAAGAACATGATTTATTTTATAGAGATCATAAAGATACAAAATCTAGAAATGAAATAGCTGATAAAATTTTACAAGATAAAGCATGGGATATAGTAACATCAAATAATCATGGAATTGGTGAAAGATTAATTAATTGCATTACCAACATCAGGTGCTATGTGGATGAAAAGAAAATTTGGTATGGGTTTAGAAGTAGGATTAAAATTTTAATAAAATTAATTATGTTAATCTATATTATAAAAAACTATAAATTTTTTTCTTAATAAATGGAAAAAATAAATATAAACTTGACAGATAATCAAAAATCAAAAATAAAATTAGCATTTAAAAATAAAAGATCAGTTATAATTCAATTTAATATTGATCAATTTAATGAAAATGGAAAAGATATTATATTATTATCTAAAAGACAAATTAATAAACTAAATAAACATAAAAAATTAAATAAAGGATTAAGATTTGAATTTTCATATAATCAATTAAAAGAAATAAAAAATGGTGGATTACTAAAAGAAATTTTAGATTTTGCTGATAATATACCTATAGTTAAAAATTATACACCAAATGTTAGAAAGGGAGCAAAAGTAGTAAAAGAATCTATAATCCCTAAATTTAGAAATTTTGTTGATTGGTTAGATCATGAATTAAAAAATGTAGAAGGATCTGGTTTAGATAAAAAAACATTAAAATATATGAAACAAAATTATAAAAAAATTTTGAACCACTAACATTAGGTGAATTAGAAAAATTGTGTAAAAATATAAAATATTTTAGAGGTGTATTTATGAGAGATATATTACCTAATAAATTTAATAAACTTGAATGTGGAATTATAAATTTAGATTCATTTGATGGAAATGGAACTCATTGGGTTTGTTATTATAAAAAAGATAAAATTAAATATTATTTTGATTCATATGGAAATATAGTTAATAAACCACCAATAGAATCAGTTAAATATCTAGGAAAAGATAATATATTTTATAATGATAATCAAATTCAAAATTATAATGATCCACCAATTTGTGGTCATTTAAGTATTTTTATATTAAATGAATTAAATAATAATAAAAAATTTGATAATATAATAAATAAATTAATCCTTAATAAATATGGATTCACAAAATATATTTGATCTGTTTGGAAGACAGAAAAAACATCCAATTAATATTAAAGAAGATTATATAAATTCTAAATTAAATATATTTTTTAATAATTTTAGTAAAAGTTTTAAAAGTCATGTAAAAAAGACTGAAAATCTAGTAAATGCTATTGGTTTATCAAAAAATTATATAAGTATTAATGGTAAAAGAATTGTTAATGTTAAACCAAGTATAAATAAATATGATGTTGTAATAAAATCAGAATTAGATGAAGTTTTAGATTCAATTATTAAAATTGGTAATGATCATTCAGAAACTAAAAAGGATTTAAATAAAATTACAGACTTTTTAATTAATATTGGAAAATATGTTGAAAATTTAGAAGAAAAATTAGAAAAAGAACTAAAATTTCTATTTGATGGAGTCAATGAATCCATAAAAGAATTAAATGCTGAAATAATACTAATTAAAGATGATATAGATAAATTACAATAATTATTTTATATAAATGGAGTTGATTTATTGTCTTAAATGTAAACAAAAAACTAATTCTAAAGATATTCAGATAATAAAATTGAAAAATATAAATGTAATTAAATCAAAATGTTGTATTTGTAATTCAAAGAAAAGTTGTTTTACAAAATTTTCTCCCTAATAAATGGCTCTATACAGTTCATTTGATTTATTCATTATCAGGAACCAAAAGCAATTAAACAAAGATGATTGGGATGATATTTCTGAAAAATATGAATTGAGTATTAATATGATGAGATTGTTTCAAAATAAATTAAATTGGCAAAAAATTGCTCAATATCAAAATTTAACTGTAGATTTTATTACTGAATTCATAAATTATCAATTAAAAGATTATATTGATCTGATTTGTAAATATCAAGATTTAACTGAATATTTTATTCATGATTATGCATTTACATTAAATTGGGAATTAATTTTAGAACATCAAAAAATATCAGCAAAATTTATACTTGATCATGCTACTGAAATTGAATATTTTAAAAGTAAAAATGAAATTAATACATAAATAAAATTTGACATCATAAAATTATAAAAATTTTACTTGTTTTAAAAAAGCTTTTGATTTAAAAAATTTATCCTTAATAAATGGCTGATTACAAAAAATATGTAAATGATATTGAAAGAGCTGAATACAAAAATTTCTATCCATTATCTAAATTACATTTAAATGAACCTAATAAAAAAACTGAATTTAATATAGATTTTGGAGATGGATTTTGTACTTCTAAATTTCAATTTTATATATCTGGTAAATTGACTAAATCTGATGGAAATGCATATGATAATGGTGCTAATATAAAATTAATTGATAATTTTGTTCCATTTTTATTTTCAAAAATTGAAGTTAGAAAACATAATAAATTGATTGATGAAATTGAATATCCTGGTCTATTAAGTACAATTAAAGGTACTATAACTTATTCAAAATCAGAAATAAATCAAATAAATAATGGTTTTGAATCAAATTTTAAAAATAAATTTGAAGCAATTGGTAATTTAGCTCATTTTGGATTAGGATTTTTTGAAAATGTAAATATTCCAATATACAAAGGAGGTTTTAATATAACATTTATTAGATCAGAAGATAATGATGCAATTTTTAGATGGAAAACTAAAAAGGCTGATGGATCTTATGATAATGCTACATTACCAACTGAAGGTAAAATAACAATTGATGAATTTTTTATTAGAGTTCCTATAATTGAATACAAAACAACAAGTAAAGTTCAATTAATTAATGAACTAAGCAAATTTGAAAAAGTAAATTTTCATTTTAATCATTGGCAATGCATTGAACAAAAAAATATTACAGGAAAGAATTTAAGTTTTGATATAACAAATATCTATAGAAATATTTATAATCCAAAATTTATTATAATTGGATTTCAAAAATCAAGAACAAATGATCAGTTATTTGATACTTCTAAATTTGATAGTATGTATGTAAAAAATATAAGAGTAAAACTAAATGGTCATTATTACCCTGATGAATTGGAAAATTTCGATATAAACAATGAAAAAGTTAGAATTATGTATGAAATGTATCAAGATTACAAAAAAGTTTATTATATTAGTAGTAAAATGTATTATAGTCCAACAGAATTTCTAGAAAATAGACCAATTTATGTAATTGATACTACAAAAAATCCAACAAATATTTCAAGTTCAAAAAATGATATTATTATTAATGCAGATTTTGATTATGATATAGTAGCTACTAGTAAAACAAATTGTTATATTATTATTGTATCTGAAAAATTACTTGAATATAATATAATCAAAAATGATATTACTGAAATTAATTAGAATATATTATTACTATTTTAGTAAAATTTATTGAAAAAATACTACTAAAATTTTAAATTACCTTATGAAAAGTCAACTATTAATTTTATTGAAAAAATACTTATAAAATGTGATAATTTTACTTGTTTTTAAAAAAATTTTATTTTGTAGAAAATTTTAGGCATATTTGTTAAAAATTTCATTAAAATTGCATATTTTTTCAGACAATTTGACAAAAGCTGAAAATTGGCCAAAAAGTGGCAAAAATATTGCATAATTGTATTGAAAAACTATGAAATTTGTTTGATTTTTGATTGTCTCCAAAAGTGTCCTAGAAGTAACATGATACTATCTACTTATATATATATATATATATATATATATATATATATATATATATATATATATATATATATATATATATACATATATATCAATTTGAACGAACGGTGTTTTTGGCTTCTAGGGACCTCAAAACGAAAAAGTATCATGGTCCCGGGCTTAGGTCTTACCTTGACTACTACCGTAATACCGTATTCCCTATAGGGAAATTCGCTAAAATTAAATGCTTTTTTTAAATAATGAAATTTGATAATTGGTAAATTATATTAAAATTAGAACTATATCATTTTTGTATTTTATGACATTGTAACTATACTGTAATTAATTGTTGAATAAACATATATTTTGTTAAATATTATAGTTTTAAATACACCTTTTTACTATGCAAAGCAAACTAAAAATTAAATCTTAACTAAATGTTCTTTAATATTCTGGAATTTCCAGCATTAAATAAAATAAATAAATAAATAAATAAAAAAACTTAAAGTGTAGGCCTACTACAGTAATTTGTATGGTATTATTTATTTGCCATTTTGTAACAAAAAAGTTTTTGTCAACAACAATTTCTATCTAGTTGTCTTTACAATTTTTCATTTTTTTTAAATGAGCCATACAACCTAAAATTTTAAATTTATTTTGAGGAGATATAATGTACTAAAGCTACTGCTAGGATTTAGTATTAATATGAGATAGAAATGAAAATTTTTTATTGGAGCCTCATCTCAATTTAAGAATTAATTGTCGTATACAAACTATCTAGTGCTATCATTATTTTTTTTACATTCCCTTGCTTATAGTTATTATAAGCTACTATTAAACCAGCAAAGCATAAAATTGTGTTTATGAAACATGCTTAGTGTATTGTTGACAATAATGAAGGCTTTGTTGGATGTGCTGTAACATTGTATGTATCAGACACTGGACATATTGCCATTGCAGAGTTACAACTAACGAGGTTTCGGTAACATGCTCTGTGTAGTGATCATGTATTGTACGACGACTTTGTCATATCTATAGCAACAGATACAAGCAATGCTGTGCATTAACAGTTGTAACTCGTACACAAGTGATGTTTGACTTAGGTTTGATTATAGCTCTTCAAAATTACCTTAGTGGCTAACGACTCTTTTGCTACTTTGTATTTTATACTCCATGAGTGATAGAAATAAATTATGAATGCTTTACACAAATAAGGTAAAATACTCAAAACTAAATGTTATATTTTAAATAATAAATGTAAAATTATTTCAATTTGCACTATGTCTGAAAAAATCTCATTAAACCAATTATTCTTCTAGATTAAACGGATAACTCCAACATGGTAACAAATAATTTAAATGGTTCCTTATCTGCTTAGTTGTAAGTAACTTTTTTGCAAAACCTAGAGTTGAAGAATATTTCAAGCATACACAGAGAACTTACTTTGTAATTGTAAACAATGTATCTAGATACCAGCTTACTACTTACATTCATCTTGATCTCTCAGGCATTCAAAACTAGACAAAAAACTCTCCGTAACCACATATTTTTAAGTGGGCAAACCAGTAGTGCTGCCACTCCCCCCAATTTAAAAACTAAACCCATTATTCAAGCTAATGTTTATTTTCATTAAGTTTTTTTTCAACTAACCATTAAAAATGCTATTGCCTCTGGCATTAAAAATATTTTTATTTGATTAAAAAAATCAGTTAAGTTGTCAACTCACTTTTATTAATATTATCTTTTCCTGTATTGGGTAGAAAATGGTGAGCCAGGAGTGCTGGCTATGAGAAAAAAAATGCAAAGAAGATAAATGATTCTTTTATAAAAATGTTTGTAATGTACGGGACTATAGTTTCATGATTAAATCATTTTAAACGAAGAAAACATGCATGATGTAAATCAAACTGAAATACCAAAAGTATACTGTGAAAGTAAATTACTCAAAACCTCTGCGTCACCAAAAAAGTTAAATCAGGTTTTTACCATACATCACTAAACTAGTCTTACTTGTCAACCTGAATAAAAGTATATATCTCCAATTAATTGTTTACTTTAAGTAAATTACTTTAGTAAGATTCTTTTTTATCTTTTATTTGATTCATTTCACTTTTATTCCATGGCATATTTTCCCTAGGATGATAAGTTTTAAATATTTTTAAAAAATAGACAACTAATATTTATAGTAGTATTATAAATTGGTGACCAGCAAAGCTATAACCTAATTATGGGAAGGAAGAGCCAAGTTGGAAGGTCATTTGATTCCGGATGTAAACGGACAGTGATCAAAGGATTGTTAATTGGTAATTAAAACTTAGTCTCATAAACTTTATACCATTAAGTTATCATTCATAACTTACTGCAGCTAATTTCACCGAAATGACCAAACAGTTCAGAGTGGGGCAGTGTTTCCATCCCTGGTTTCGGCCAGACTGAAATTAGTGATGATGAATGCTGAAGTTATGACTAAATTAAGTGTTTCGCCCATTAAAAGCTGAGAAAATACGTTAGCAACTAAATAAATTGTCGGTGTGATAATTTATTTTTCAAACATTATATCATTTTTTTTACTGAAAGCATTGAGAACAATACAACATAGGTCATGATTGTGTCTCCTATTTAATAGAAAATTGCACTGCATGATTAAGCAGTAGAGCACTAATCTCAAAGTTCTGCTTTATGTCTTAAAACAAATATATTTTAAAATATATCTTTAAAATATATTTTTTTCGCAATAAATATGCTTGCTTTTATTGTAGATAAGAAAACTATTATGATCAAGGGGTTAATAATAAAAATGTGTTTTCTAAAAAAAACTTATAATTATAAAAAAAATATACAATTGAGGTCTTATTGAGCTTCTAACTTAAAACTAAAATATGGGAGGAATTCCCAAACATAATAAAGCTTGGTAAAAGAGAGAAGGATATATGTACAAAAGGGTTGCGAAGTTGGAATCATCTTTTTTGGAATTCGAAAGGTTCTTGAATGATGTACCTCTCTTGGGGCTCCACAGTTTGAGGGAGAACTTGAGGTTTTGGGGGAGGGGCACCTAGAAAATACAAAATAATAGCTACTTTTATAGTTATACAACATAAGTACACAAAGAAATACCTATTCTTATAAAACATACTGCACTCTTGATAAATGTTAACCTTTAAAAATAGGAAATTAGAACTTTCATTTACAGAATTACTTTTTCAGTATAACTTTTTCAAGTAGAACGTTTCCAGTATAGTATTAAGAAATTATACGTTGTACTTGAAATTACTCGATTCTTACTTCAAGACGATTTAATGGTCTCACAAAACTGTGTTTAAAAAACCTCTAACAAATCAATATTATCTTAAACTGGCTGTTATGAAAATTCCATAGAAATAAAAATTTATAACATGAATAACAGCAGAGAAATAAATCAAAGTAGGTATAACAACATTTCACTAACACAATGTTTTTACAATTTAAACACACTCACCTGTAATCATGAACTTGATGAGATATCTGATGGGTGTCTCGACCGTGAGATAGAGGACCAGAGAGAACAGCAAGCTGATGATGATGTCCCCCAGCGTCCAGCTCACCTGCGGACATCATTGAAACAGTTTCAGACGGCTCAAGCGTTACACCAAGAATGGTAAAAATTACTGTTAGCATTCTGAGGACCATAACAGTATGTATGAAAAATAACAGTCTACCACAGGTGTAGGAGAAATTATAAAAGTTCTACCTTGTTTTCTGGTAGTTGGTAAATTTCTTTATAGTTAACAGTTTTTTACAGTGGCTTACACGATAACTTTTAATTAACACTCCAAAACTTTTGAATGCACTTTCCTCAGCATTGCAGGTATCACAATTTTATTTAGCTTCTCAATAAAACACTTAAGTTTGATCTAAATTATTAGAGTTGAATTCAATACATATTGAATGGTATTTCTTACCAAAATAATCTTGCCTTACTAAAAGGCAAGTATTTTTCTTGCCTTTTAGTAATTTTGAATTTAAACTTACTTAAAAATTTAATAAATGCTTGAGGATATTGCAGTAAGAAGGTAGAATTTAATAAGACCTACGAATCAAATCCTACAAAATCGGACCATTGGGATCTTTCCTATGGTTTGTTAATATTCAGATACTCCATTACTTTACACACACAGACACATAACTTTACTTTTTACATTTGTATAAATATATAAATCTGAATTGTGTACATTATGTAGATAACTTATAAATTGAAAACTGGAGAGAATAAAGATTTTTTATTCTTCCTCTTTCTTATCGTTTTAGTTCAGGGAGTACGGAAACCAAATATTTTTGCACAAACAACTCAAACTAAACAAAATTTTTGTGTAAGGTGAGTTAGTCCCCGGGTTACTATTAACAACTTAAAGTGGTGTAAGATATCTGGATTAAGTAATCTATAGTTGCCACACCGTAACCAAAGGGTTAATTAATGCAGGTATCTTACACCACTTTAAAAATATTTGTGAAAACATGACTTTTTCCATGTAATTTGGTCTTAGAATAAATGTTCACAGTACCTTTTATAAAAATGTATTATTAAAAGTTTGGACACAATCGAAAAAGATTTTTTTTTAATCAATCCTAATGGAGCCTACTATATCTCTTTCATAATACATAAGCGGTCGAATTGCTCATGTGAATTTTCCCATTTTTTCCTGTTTCTCCCACTGATAAGAATCCGAAGAATCACAATCACTGAGAGTTATTACAACTAGGTATTTAATGTCTCGTGTCATTTTATGCCAATGATTTTGTAAAGAAATATTCTAATTTTGACTTTTTTATAAAGAAGTGCTTGCAACGGCAAGTAGGGGAATTAACATGATCATCAGCACTAAGTTATTTATTTTCTACTCCTAATTTCAGGTGTGAAATTAAAATAACATCTGATTGTGAAGAAAATAGGGGGAAATCAAGGAGGTATTGAAGGAGTTCTTGTTGTTATGGGAAATAAAATTCTATCTTCAACCGCACATTAATTTTGAACGGGGTATAATTAGTAAATGATAAATTATTTGAATTGCTTTAAATATAAATTAATTTGATTTCATATGTTCGCAGAAATTTCAAGATACCACCGAGAAGTAATGGTTCATTTGAGGTTTATCTTTAAATCCAGGTATACAATATACAAGTATCCTTACCAGTTCAAGAGGGTTTAGTTGAACGGGTGTTCTGGATGAAGCAATCCACACAAACTGAGGAATGTTGTGTATCAAGTATACGCAGTAGGACAGCTTGCTGAGGGGCACAAACCCTCTCCAAGAGAAAAACCTTGACACATACGCTGCAAACATCACAGTCAGTTTAGATGAAAAATTACAAAATAAATTATTGAAATAAGTAAAAAATTACACACATGTAAAGTACAAGCACATGAGAATATATATTTTTAGTAGGATGTACTAATAAGTATATTTTCTTACAATTAAGATGAATTAAAGGTCCTCTTTTTAAATTTAATTTCAGTTAATTAAAACTCGGTGTAACCATTTTCTAGCGTTCTTTACAAAAAATGTTATTTAGTATTGAAATTTTTAATGGTCTAGATAGTTTTAGAAAACTAGAAACACAAAACACCCATAAAATACGTAACAATCAATTACGTTTCTCACAATCGTAACTTATAACAACTTAAACATTTAAAAGTTCACAGGTCTTTTACGGCCTTCTCAAAACATTTTATTGACGAGTGACTCTCATAATGACATTTTTACTGGCAATTTCCTGCAGTTTATGGCGTGATTCAGGATTTCCGGTATTTCCAGAAGTACTTTTATTACACCAAACCATTCTTGAATAACATAACTTTGATATCCAGACGTTTGTAAAAATCACTAGATTGGTGAAATGTACACATAGCAAACCGTTTTCAAATTTATAAAATTACTGATTACTTTTTAGTTTACTTATAATGAGCTAATGTATTCACCTGTAGTGAAAATAAGTAAGTTAAACAATACTTTTCTTTGCAATTTTATTTCACATTTTAAAATTAATATTAAAATCAATTTTTCACCAGAATCCAAACACTTATGAGTAAACTTACAAAACAATATCTAAAAATAGTGATGTTTGTTCTATTTATGCTAAAATTGTAAGGAAAATAAAATATTAAAAACCCACAAATATTATAAAATGTAGTCCTAACTCTACCGCAACATTGTTGTTAAATTGTAAAAAATGTTTGAGTTATTTTACGCTCATTAACAGCACCCAAAAATATTGTTAAAAAAAAAAAAATACCCCCGTCTCAGCAGACCTGCGTACTGAGCGAATTTCCAGAGTTATTTTTTTCAACATCAAAGAACTTTGTGGCTATCTTATAATCTTTAGAAGGATATATGATATATTTAATGGCATTTTTTTCTGGGTTAATTATTTTTATTTAATAATTTATATAATAAAATTTATATTGAAATAATAAATGTATTTTTTACACTAATAAAAGTGCTTATCCAAATCTTCCATGCAAAAAGAATTATTTGTTTACAAATCCCAAAACATAAACATTCCAAATTTGACAAAAGCAAAAGACAGATGATCAGCTGATTATTATAGGAACAGACATCTTATTATCTCCATCTCTCTTGCTCCCATTATACATTTATTTTCCATGAGAATACCGTGGGATTTGGCATGTAGGTTTGCTGCCATGTGGGTTTTTTATCAAATTTTAATTACTCATCAAATAGGACAGGTTCATAAAAAATTTTACTAAGATATGTTTATAAATAAGCGATATATAACTTTTTTAAGATTAACCCATAAGAATAACATGGGGAACTTGATTTAAATTTTCTCCATAACCAGTTAAGCTATTTTAATGATTCAAAATACTAAATTTTTGGGTTTTTTAAGCTCTTTTAAATGGTTTTAGTTAAAATACTCAAATGAGGTTCAAAAATGCCAAAAACCCATTTTTTACCCCTTCGAAACCCCATAAAACCCCGTTCCCATAACCCGACAATGCTGGTTCGCGAACTCATGAAAATAGACCTGGTCTTACACCTTCATACCAAATTTGATCAAAATCGGAGGTCCGCTTAAAAAGTTATCGGTACCACGGACACACACACACACACACATATATATATATATATATATATACATATATATGAAAATGAACGAACAGTGTTTTTAGCTTCTGGGGACCTCAAAATGAAAAAGTAAAGTGGTCCCGGGCTTAGGTCTTACCATGGCTACTACCGTAATAGCGTATTCCCTATAGGGAAATTCGCTAAAACAGACACATTTACTCACTTGAGGTCCCCAGCGTGTAAGACACCATGAGCAGTGCCAGGCCCAGACCAAAGACGGAGTGGTGTAGCGCGGCGTAGGTCGCCGCCACGAGGGGGCTCACTGGATCCGTCGTGTTGTAGAACAGAGATCCGCTCCAGAACACCAACAAGCAACAGGCGAACCCGGACACTTGGAGGGCGCGGTTACGGCCCTGCCAGGACCAAAAAAGAGTGATGAATAAATTTTGTTCAGCATTGTACATGATGTTACTAGTAAAGTTGAAAATTAAAAATTGCAATAATTGAAAAATGGTCATCGGTGTTTCCTGTTTGAGATAACTTATATTCACTGTAATGCACTTTATATTTTAATTTATTGCTAATTAACTACCTACTACCTAAAAGGATTCTTTCAACCGTATTCCAATTATTTAAACATTTAGTTAGTACCCGGTTCATTTAAGAATTGTTTAATAATCAACTCCCAAAATAAGATTTGTGAAGCTAGGATTAATCTGAAACAAATGTGGTTTAATCTTGTCAATTACTAATTTTTTACTCACAACAGCTTAAAAAAATTACTATTTATTTTGCTGAATTATCAGCCCTAAAAATGTCTAATTATCAAATTAAAGGATAATTACTTTTGTAAAATCATGAATGTTGTAAAATGCAATAATTAGCTGATAGATTCCAAAAACAAATGATTAATTGATAGTCATACATCAGTGTAACTTTACACTGGGAAACGATAGCCAGGGGGCTAGGTTTAACCGTAGCACAACGCTCCCATATTCTCAGTACTAATAGAAACTCTAATTGCAAGTTGTGCATGATCATAATATATCCTCATTTGGCAACATGAGTTTACAATTAGTGATATTGGTTCTGATGAAATATCTATATCAATACAATTAATCAGTTATCCATGTCAGGGAGCAACATGGACAGTGTTGAAGGGTGTTATTGTACTATTACAGACAATAGTGTTCACTATACATTATTGTACTGACTTTCTATGTGAATCAATGTATTGTCTTGTTTGTTGTTTTGGAACAATTTCTTCTTTTAAAGGTACACATATTCTAAAGAAATTTAAGGTAGACATTTTTTAATGGTGGACACATTTTTTATTGTTTGAAGGCACAAATTTGATGAGGAATAAATTATTTTTCATATTAATATTTATTATATAAGATAATGCTCACTGGATTGTTTTGTTAAATCATTCATATGTTAAAGAATAAATGGTACATTTCATAAAAAATAACTTTTAAGTTAAATTTAATTTTGAAGTTAAACCTCTTTATCCCTTTCTTCCTTACTTTGCCCCGTCCACATAGACTATTGATCCATACGTGGAGCGTATTAGAAAAAGTAAGGGGGTGAGCCGCTACAGTACAAAGTAAAAGGTACTGATGAAAGTCACTGGCAGAAAGCGGATTCGAACCCACGACATTGCTGCCATGGTCCCAAAGTCCGGTGCGCTAACCACTACGCCACCGACTCACTCAAACTACGCCACCGACTCACCCAAACTACGCCACAGTCTCACCCGAAATAATTAATTAAAAAATGTATTGTTCCCTATTTACCAAAATGATTGAGAAAAAGTAGAATATGACAAAAAAATGCTTCTTATGTAAAATTTGTCAGCAAAAGAAAAAAAGAGAAAAAAAAATAATTGGTCAAAGTTAATATTCTGTTAGATACATTATTTTTGCTTGCAATCAAGTACAACATTTCTCATAATGCATATTAATGATATAATTATAAATTGGCTTACTTTCACTCTCTCAGCTATACTTATTTGTTTTGTAAATTAATATAATTTTGTACATATTGTAAAAAAAACCACTCATTTCTTGCATGTATGTAACCAATGTATCTTTTGTATGAACAAAGTATATAATTGTATTTAATTAAGCTACCCAAATGAATCACAATACAGTGCTTTCTAAAAGTGGTTAAGATTTTTTTGTATGCAGTGATTGTAAATAGCTTGTCCGTGTGAATAAATAAAATTTGTATTATTTTTGCCTTGACTGTTTACACTTCCCTGGCATATTTTTTCAAAATTACATTTGGTTCATACAATTTTATAAAAATTTATTGTAAATTTTATTGTTCATGGAAAAACATTTACCTGATTTATGCATATAAATTGTAATCAATAGTTAAGTTAAGAGTCAAAGCTTGAGTACAAACCTTCGACAAAGGCTCTTTCCTGTGCTTGTAGATGTACAAGCCAGCGAAAATCCCCAGGAGGTAAGAAGTTCCTCGGTAATGACCCTGGGAGTAGATGGAAGTGAACATATCGTGGTGGCGAGGATCTCCCCAGAAACTGAACAAAAAGAAGTAATCATCAAAAAGGCTAAATGATTAAAATTTTAAATAAAAATTTAAATAAAAAACTAAAAAGTATATTGGTGTTTAAATAATTTTAAATTTAAATTAAAACTAGTGGAGTGTAGGGGCAAATGCCCCTAAAAATCAAAATGTTGGTGTCTCCAAAAATAAATTTCAATTTATCTCCTCCTTGCAGTATTAGGCCTACTGTATTTTTCTCAAACTGTAGTGTGGATTTACACGTTTGGGGTTTCTAATAAAATATTTCCTAATCTTGACAAAACGTTTTGGCTGTATCAAATCAGTAATTTACCAATAATTTCCCCTGTATTAAAGTACAGTAGTCTATTTTGTGGGAAAAAGAAAAATCATTGCTGTACTATTATAATACTGAACGCGGTAAAAATAGTTTTAACCTTAAACATGTTTATCATGAGTTTGTAACTCAAACAAATAAAATAGTTCAATACAACATAAGCCCATTAATACTGTACACACTCCTTCACCCTGGACCCCTGTGCCCCCCATCCCCCACACTCGCCGTGATCCCATGCCTCCCCGTGCTCCCCTTCACCTCTCCTGACACGTGTTTCCTGTGCCCCCTATGCCCCCGGGGCCCGAGTACCTCCTGATTCCCCTGTGCCCCTCATTCTCTCTTTCCCGCATGCACGCAGGTCTTCCCCTTGGCCCCCGTGCCATCTATATTCCTCATTCCTCCCCAATGCCCCCCATGCCAAACCAATTTCCGTGCCACTGACGTCTCTAGTAGGCTCCACCTCTTGTGCCCCCATTCCCATGCACCCATACCCCCATGCCCCATGCCCACCATTCCTCCTCATACAACCTATATCCCCATTCCTCCCTAACCCCAGTGCCCCGACAACCCTCGTACCCCCATAACCCCGCAACCAGGGCACTCCCGTGCCCACATGACCACCGTTCTTCCCAATGGTCACCTGCCCTCTATATCCCCCAAGCCTCTCCCGTGTCCCCATGTCTATCTGCCCCCCATGCCTCGTGCCACCGACGCCCCAGGTGCCCATTGTGCCTTCCCATTCCCGCTCCGCCACGTGCCCCCGGACACCCTATGTTTCCGTACTCCCATGCCCGACATTGCTCCCTGTGGCAACCGTGCCCCCCATGCCCATCTACCCCTTTTGCCACCAACGCTCCTAGTGCTCCTTGTGCTCCATCACCCCCATACCCCCCATGCTTTTGTACCCTCATGCTCGCCGTTCCTCCCTGTGCCCCTATGTTGGCCATGTCTCCATCGAGCCCCTCATGCCCCCCTGTCTCCAGTGCCACCGACACCCCTCGTGCCCTTCGTGCCCCCATATCCACGAACTCCCCTGTACTCCCCGTGGTCCCGTGCTGCCATCCCTGCCGTATCTACCCGTACCTCCATGCCCTCCTGTGCCCCCCGCCGTTTCCCCTATTTCCCCATGTCTCCCCCGTGCCCCCACGAAAAGCATGAAAAGCTCCCTGTCTTTATGGATTAACGGGCGTTTATTGTTTCTCTACGACCTACGTAAGAAAAAAGCACCTATATGTACCTACTTAAAGAAAACCTACGCAATCCTACGTAAAAAAAGCAGAGAATGGATAAAAACAAAACTAAATATTCCTCATACGGAGGTTATCCAATGTTAGTAGTTTACATAGAATGATTCAGTCAAAAATAAACATCACTCAACAAAACGATTCAACTCTTCAACTCTATCTATATTAATAGCCAATATAAAGCAGTAACTTAATAATTAAACGACATTCACTGAGTAAAGACAGTTAACCATTATACCTACCTTATGCCACGTCAAAACCAATTTTTTTTTTTTTTTTTTTTATGGTGATTATACCAATCATTCTATTTCTGTTTGTTTCCTTAATGTCATAGATGGGGTCACGAAGATGAAATCTCCTGAGGAGCCGTAATCCGTTCTATTAGTGTTCTCCTTTTTTATAGTGCATTTCCCATTTTTAAGTTATAAGTATGCAGTTATCTTAACTCAAAATATCTGCTCAATAACCAGCTGAGTTTATGATAAAACACTGTAACATCTGCTTAATAACACGTGTAGATCTAAAAATCTTCTTCCCATTAGATTAACATTGGAACTTCGAGGTCCAATGGGGCGAAGCCCAGGTAACTTTAGATAATTCTGGTATTTTTCCTTGCGTCCTTGGCCCTCAAGCTTTAAAATGAGCCATCTTTACGTTACCCTATCTTTCTTCTAACTCGAGATATTTCGTGGGGACCGATTCGCTTACGGAATTATATATATAGATTTTCTTAAATTGATTAAAATAGTCATCATTAGCCTACTTTATGATTATTGTAACTTGTTTACCTGAGCATGTAGTTTCCAAAATCATAATTAGATAGCCAGATGTTACCAAGATCTGAAGATGAGCTCTCCTTCAATACTAGATAGCCTGACAACTACAGCTTAGGTTTAAGAAAACACTTCCTGTATTGGGAGTAGATTTTGCAGTTGTTTAGTAAGAGATTTGAGGATACTGGTGCTTGAGAGAAATAAAACTATTTTTTGTATAACGGAATGCAGAGCTAAGAAGAAACGTCTTACTCCTTGTAGAAGAGCAGCATTGCAGGCCGGTTGTATAGGTAGGTGCCGAGGAAAGGAGCGATGGTAGACGCCAGGAACACCAGGCCCGTGGTGACAGCCCCGACCCTGGGGTTCTGGTGGAGGAGGAACACCAGGACTGCTCCTACCAGGAACAGTTGGAAGTCACAGGAGATGTACCACGACTGGAGCAGGCACTGGAACAGAAATGAACCTAATAGAGGTAACACCCGCAGGATTCATTAAATCTTTTGACCATCTTTAGAGAAAATTTCAATCTTCACTGACTAAAGACAGGATTATGTTGTGTCATGAGTTTCCATGTCCATTTAAGAGTTTTAATCTACAAAGGTCTCACTTAAAATAGATGAGTAATTTTTTCAACTGAGATGATAATATTTCAATAATACTATTATAAAATAAAAATCTAGAATGAACTGTTTGTGTCTTGGATCCAACCTATAGTGTTGATGATTAAGTTTGAAATAATTTACAGTTCATTCATTCATCGATTAGAATTTTGAGTGTTGACAAAATTACGAGTTCCTGTAAGCATATCTCAGGTTGACGTAGAAAGGGCTTAAAGCTTTTGGTTAATGACACTTGCGAGAATATGGCAATTCCTTTTCTTACTTAAGTTACTCGCAGTTAAAAATCGAAAAAAGTTCCTTATAAGAAAAGCTTGATTGAACTTACATTGAACTATGAAAACAAGGGTCATTTATTATGAACACCAGGACTGCTTTAGATACATAACATACCTTTTTCCATCTCAGCTCACTCTCACGTTTCAGTCTTTACTAGACCATAGTCATGTTTAATTCATGGACCTGTAGGTGTTAAAATATATCCATCTTGCAACTTCATTATGGTGTACAAAAACATAATTTAAAATTTACACAAAACACTATACAAAAACTAAAAACTACTTTTGACAAGATGAATCACCGCACGTGACCGATACCTCGGTCACCTAAAAGTAGAATGATATTGGGCTGTAACGGAAACAATGTATGTTATATATTGGTATTATGCAAAATAGTGCTAAGGTAGCATGACATATTGATGCAGTGAAGATATCTTAATATTGTTTTGTTTGTGTAATGTTGGTTACCGTACCATGTTCTCGGTCTGTACGTAGGTGTTGATGAACAGCAGGTTGGTCCACCAGTAGTCGCGACACTTGCTCTGCTCCACGTCCATGAACGCGTTCCACAGAGGTCCATCTCCCAGCTGGCGGAGCAAGGTGGCATAGAAGAACACCACTAGAGCATACGTCGGCACTATCCTGCGACCAGACACAAGCGTTTGCAATCTGACAACAATGCTACACTTATTTACAGTCAAACTACCAGGTGATCCATTAGCTTTAGCTATCCAATGGTCCTTCAAGTTTCGGACCATGCAATTCTTATGGGAGAAAAAATTAAGTTAAAAATACCACTTTTTAATAGTAGTCAGTTGTGATAAGTTAGTTTTTGTTTTCATAGCCTTACTTTTGATAAAGGTACCAAGTTTAATGTAGTTTAGGATGGCCATTTAGCTAGTATATGATTATTTTACACTATTACCCAATTCTCGAATATCTTAAATTTTGACTTTTTGTTTATAATTCTAAGTAGCAGCTAACCTCACCAGGACAACAAGAAGAGACCAAAACATAATTCAACAATTTGCAAACATTTTTTGGTATGCAGTTTAACTCACATTTAGTATAATTTTTCTCATCATTAAGCACTAATAACGATCGCCCACTGGTCGAAATTGTACCAAAATTTTATTTGTGCATCTGGACCCAATTAGTTAGAACAATATGCTAAAACTTAAACATCTCTGTTCTTCTAGTTTGCTAGAATTTGTTATTACAACAGCCATCTAATGATTCAATCAAATTACCCTTGAAAGTCTATGAGCGTAGGTAGTAGCCCTGAGGGTCGATGTGAATTATTATCGGATTCTGCTCATCTACAGGATTCTGCTCATCTACCTTTTTAATGGTATTGCATGGATTTTTCTAAGATGCACAGACAAGCTGAGAAAAAAGGAGGAAAAGAAACATGCCTGCCTATTGATGATCAGTGTAAAATAGTTGAAACTCTTTGAAAATTTTTCTACTTTTCATTTATGGAATATTTTGTAATCAAGGAAAAACATGAATATCTAAAAAAATATTTACTACCTCTACCTAGTAAAATTCAAACATTTAACAAAACAATACTTTCTCTAAATGCTAGATTAAGGGGGGAGGGGACAAAATGATAAATAATTTGATACCAGTAAATTCAGAATACCGTACAACTTGTACTACAAGTTATAAAAACTGGAACACAATTTACCTGCAAAGCCTGTGGAGGTAGACCATGAACGGACTGATGAATCTCTTGTGCAGTTCAGCGTAGTACAGGAGGGACAAGAGGAATGCGGACATGAAGAAGAAAATGTCCACGAACAAGTCCATGTGGCCCACCCACATGGAGTACCACGCGCCGGAAAACAACTGCAATCGGAGCCATGTTTGGGTTATGCATTTTAAGTGTATTTTTTGTTTTATAAATTGTCTGAGTTTTTAAAAGTTTTTTATCTTTGGTTCATATTGAGTATTAGATACTTCTAGTGAACTAATGTATCCATATAGTAGTTCTCTATAACCGTTTTAGTCACTGAACATTATTGAAATATGTCTGTAAATATATTAGACTATTCTATTCCCTGTGTACTAACATCAATTATAATGAACTGTCGTGAGTAAATGAAACCTGTTAACGTAAGTGGTAAATGAAGCTGCCAACCATGAGTGCACTTTAACTTTGATTGGGTTGCAAGATTTTCAATTGACTGTATAATTGTTGTGGGAAATAAACCCTCCTCCCCAGGACTGGAAAAACAGTTCTAATATAATAGACAAATACTCTATCTCATTGGTGGGTAAAACGATGTATTTTTATTACCCAATAAGTCACTAGTGTGATAACAAAAAAAATAGCCAGTGCATGTTACTCTTATGGACATCAGATGGGTTACGTCACTGCCCTTAATCAAAAGCGGCATTTTGAAACATCAAAGGAATGGAACTTTTGTTTATTTATTCTCCACAGTCCTGCTACCCCCCTGCTCCCCTCACCAAATGGTTATGTGCAAGTGAATCTTAAGATAATGGAAGCTCAGTTTAAGCCATAACTTCCCCTCTGTAAACCTATAACTACACATAAATATACACATTCAGATACACATCTCTTGCAACACCGACACACTCTCTGGTGTGTATTTTAAGGTGAATATGACTGAAGGTAAGTGTGATGATTCTGGATAAGATGAGATGTAGCTTTGTTATTGACAAATAGTAGCTCGTTCATTTTTCAGGGTCGTTTATTAAAAGCCCAATGACCCAAGGTAGTTGGGTCCAGTTTTGACCAAAATGTCAAAATTGTAATTTTCACAATAATAATTTTATGATTTTCAATAGTAATTTTCTTCTGAGATTCAACAACCACTCACATGTTCAACTCCTCTGTAGTTTGTGAGGCTCATGAAAAAGAAGTGGGCACCAAAGCGATGGCCCAGGACGACAAAGAAGAAGGCGCAAGCGTGCATACCATAGAGCGACCCCAGGTTGACCCCCGGCACTATCTCTGGGTCCGCCCTCCATAGGCTGTACCATCCGTGACGGGCGGAAAGACATTCGCCGATTCTCCCTGTGGGGGGAAGAGCGATAGTTAACTAACTTAGGTTTTTGCTATATTAATGCTATTTTGTTTCGAGATCACTAATACTTTTCGGGAAAACAGTCTAAACTCTCAGAACTGTTCGGGCTTCCCAGCACTGACATCTTGAAACTCAGGCAAATTAATATGCCATTTGTTAGGTTAGCAAACATGAAAAATAAATTTGAGCATTTTGGGGTTCATTTCAAGTGGAATAGTACAAACAATCCATGTGTTGAGTTGAAGTGAGTATTTATTTTTTCAGCCAAATTTCAATTACAAATTAGGTATTAATTTACTTTAGATTTTGCTATCTATCATTGCTCATGAATTAAGAGTAACAGGTTGTTTCCTCTCTTTAGTTTTCTGCAATTTGATTCTTTTAATGTGCCCCAACTAACAAGGCTGGCCCAAGGGCGGGGCGACCGGGGCAGCTGGCCCGGGCGCCACGGCCAAGGAGGCGCCGTGGGCGAGGGGAAATCCCCGTTTTATAAAGGATCAAACACCACACAAAAATTGTAAACCTGCATCAATAAATATTTTAGAAACAAATAGTTCAATAATAATTTTGTTCATTAGTTTAAATTAAAGTTAAACCTTAATCATTCGGAATTGAGTAGTGGCTAATTCATTGTTATAAACCTTCTTTTTACAAAGTAAATGGAAGTGAATCATGATAGCAACATATTTGGTTACATGTTGGCCTACTGGCCAGCTGATCTTACACACTGAAAAAAAGGCTCGAGCGCTCACTCGGGGCCCCGCCCGCCCGGACACAGGACATGTGTTGTCAAAAAAATGGTTGTGTCAACAAACCTTTATAGTACAAGTGAATTTTTTAAATTGCTTTATTCTAACTAAAAGCATTGAAAAGTTAGCCATGCACCTAGTTTAATGCTGCCGAGTGTAATTTAACATTATAGTTCACAAGATAGGCCAATTAATTAATTAGATGAAAATCCTCGCCCCGTTCGCCTATTACCCTATTGCCCTGCCAACTCATTCTAATCTCTTTATTTATTATTCAACGTCTTCTTTTGATTCCTTTTCCAGTTTTTTACATTTTCCAATTGTTCATCATAAAGCAGTCATTATGGTGGTAAAAGATAGTATGGTAGCTTATTCAAGTTAGCCACAAAAAAGTGTTGCTGCAAAATTTGTCAACATTAGTTATTTTCTGTGTTTGATTAATTAACTAGGTTTTTACCCTAAAAGAATTACAGAATAAAGCCTAAACAAAATACCAAGAAAGACTTACGAGGAGGGGAGACTTTGTCGTAGTCCGGATTGAGGATCATTTCGTGCACGGTCGCCACACTGACAACCAGGATTGCGCAGACAATGACAAGGCTGGGACATGACAAATAGAATTGGAATCAACATTTGTTTATTAAAAAAAAAAAATGCTACTTGAAAATTGCATCTATGACTTATTAGAAACCATGCTTATAAGTAAAGTGAAGTACATAGTGTATGATACTTCAATGTGTTTGCAGAGTCCTTTGCTATTTTTGTCTTGCGTCAATATTCTCAAGAACGTATAACCTTCATAGGGTTAATTTTTCATTTTGTTACGTAACAAATGCATTTACAATTAATGGTTTAAATACCTAAATTTTCGTAATCACATATTACAAATAATTTGTAATATGTGTCTGTACCGTGTGTGTCTATTTATTGAACTTTTATTGACTTTGACGTTCTTTGTATGAAGAGA
Organism: Neoaliturus tenellus; assembly: GCA_030545055.2. Classification (NCBI taxonomy): domain Eukaryota; kingdom Metazoa; phylum Arthropoda; class Insecta; order Hemiptera; family Cicadellidae; genus Neoaliturus; species Neoaliturus tenellus. The sequence continues at coordinate 51,623,656 of CM061537.1, read as the reverse complement.
AATGACACATCTTTGTATAGAGAGGCCTGAGAGGATGACTCCTTGTATGAGTCGAAACTAGTTGCCCCGCAACATTTTGGATTACCATAATTCAGGTATTTAAACCACTAATTGTATTTATTGGTAATCCGGAGGCTAAAATTCCACCATGAAACTCTGCAACTTAAATAAGTCCTGATTTTTATGAAATAAAACCTTTTGATATGTTTGGAATATTTTGTAGGTATGTCTTTAGTTTAGTTTTGGTAAAAGTGATTGAAAGTAAAAAAAAACCACAAAAGTCCAAAGAAGTTATTTATTTTTTAAATCTCATTTATGTAAAAAATAGTGTATTAAGGTTCAAATGTTAGCATCTTTATTGCAGTGCATAAACTATTGAAAAATAAAAAATAAATTTTGTTGTTGTTTGTTGTTATTGTACCAGGTTTTAACTGGGTTCTTAAAAGTTGAATTGTTTGTTTTAGCAGCTTATAAAAATATACTGTTGTCTTTAAGCTCCTTCAGCGATATTTATTGCTTTATCTAAGCCAAGCAATTAAAACTTTGTTTTTTTTACATTATAATTAAGTTATGAGTTTAAATTTTAAAATTTCATCTAGAATAATATAGAACCAGTTATCATAAATCACTTCCCTACATTAATTAAAATGGAAATCTAGATTTTTAAATCTCTAAAGCGTCAGCAGCAAAATCTAATTTTATAAGAAAATGTTTGTACACATGACTAAGTTATACCGTTACAAATCCGGTTGAGTGACGTACAAAAACAGTAAATTAATATGTTAATGATTTAATGTTGTAATTTACTCGTAGCTTAATTATTTAATATGATGCATTTCCACCGTTAACTGTGTTTACCGTTTCATTATATAACAAGTACTCATGTAAAAAACTATCATGCTATTAATCTTTTCTCACAGGTCTACTGCGCCGAAGGCAATTACGGTGGAGGCCTGCTGGTGCTAGAGATAGGCCTACTAGAATGTCTGTTTCGCAACGAAGGTAACTCCAAGCCTAGTCCTCGTCACATGCAGGAAACGTGATGATGTTATGCGTGGGGAAGATATAAATCACATTTATATACACCTGACATTATAACTGCATCAAGTCGTGTGTGCCTTTACAGGCTTCGTCGGCAGTATAATTGCCATTACTAACAAGGCATTGTTGTCCAACGGAACACACGCCAAATTTAAAAATAGTAGCTAAAGTCACTGGCGCTGGCAATAGAATGCTATGTAAAAATAATCTATTATGTAATATTCTGTTTGTAAATAGGAAAAGAATAAATTTCAATTCATATAAATTGGTTCATAAATTTAATTTTTCTTGGTAAATGTTGTACTGTACAGTTTTCTATTTTAGTTAAAAGTAAGAGAGAATCTGTAAAATTAATTAGGCTTATTTTCTGGTAAACACCCATAAATCGGTTCGGTGAGTTTCCCATGTAGAATGTACTTTACGTATTAAAATAATATGCAACATTTTACAAAATAACTAGGTCAAGTTCATATTTGGACCAAAAAATTTGCTTTCCCGGAGTGTAGACATATTTTGTGAGAGAATTTTAAAACGTAAACCCCTTGTTTACAGCCAAAAGTCAAACATCCATCGGGACAGTTATGCCGGAGAACTGTCCGGCTGTTCGCATAAAATTATTAGACATAAGGACGACCCCCTGTGAACCGATCTCAGCAGACGAGGAAGAATGTTGAACTATAAATGACAGGAAACTCGGCGGCATAACATTAGCAAGTTCAATCAAACGATTCGGTTCGTTATGAAAAAATCTAAATTGGATTCACCTGTTTCGTTGAATAAACAACAAACCACTTAGTATCAACAACATCGTTGTGCGCATTAATCTTATCAGATTGTTGTTCCTGTCCCGGATAGTTTGTACGTGTTTCTGCGTGAAATAATTTCATAGCCTAATGAATTAACAAGGAAAACTAAACCATTTAAATAGCCCTGGCCGTATTGGGAATAAATTAAAGAGGCGGTATATAACTTGAAGTACATGAATTACCATATAAAACACCACTAAGCATTTGATAAACTGGCCCGTTGTAATGCAGTGCATACTGAAAATAAAGTGAGAATTATCTCGTTGAAGATTGGAGGAACTCTAAACGGGAACTGCCGGTTAAAAAACTAAATTGGACGAGTAGTTTAATCATGTTAGTGTACTAGTCAATATTAACACGTAGTATCGAGTAAAAACGAATTAATTCCATTTTCGTCATGCTGTATTCCACAGGAATTAGATAACATTTATTCAACGGCACTTTTGAAGCAATTGAGTTCCGAAGAATGTCTGAATTTCGCGTCGTCGCTGATTGAGTTCAAAATGCTTGATTCCAGACAAATTAACTCCTGGCGTATAGAGTTCTGACCTTGCCGTTCAACTTGCATGGTTGAGGCTTAATAGTTGCAATAGCAATGCATGACGTAAAAATCACAAGCGAAGCTGTCCTGTCATGTCATGTATTGTGTCCACAGTGGAAAAAGTTGTCAGCAGACGTATTGTACCCAGAAGGGTTTGAGCTGAGAGCTGTTTGAGTTGTTTATTCAAGAATAACACGAGGATGAAAGAATCGCAGGCTAATGCGACACGCAAGTTGCTGTCAGTCGAAGTCCCATTGTTACAAAGCAGTAATTACCTTTCAACTTTGTCCTTGGAAGTGGGAATAACATTTGTTTATTTGCCATGCCTTATATTTAAATTTAAACGATGATGTAACATTTTTGTAACTACATCTTTAACAAAGTACTATAGGCCTAGTACTTTTACGAGTTTTTGTTATCGTTCACTTACAAAATTTCTGTTATTGTATAAAAATTATTTCTATAATTTTTTTAATTTATAGTTGTTTGACGCAGTGAGTATGAAAATGTCCAGTTTTCATTATTTGTACTGGTAAAAAATTAATCTTTGCTTTTAAAGTAAGTACGTCTCTCTAAAAAGAGAAAAATTTAAAATAACCTTAATAAATAAAATCTGTTAAAGAATCAAGTTAAAATATTTTATAAAATAATAATCTATTATGGGAGAAAGTATGAGCTAGTTTATTTGCGCCATTCGAATACACGGTCTATGTAAAAAAAGAGCCACTTACCGATTAAATCGCAATATCACTTAACCTATAAATAATTAAGTCTTTGGAGCTATTTAAGTTGTGATTTATTTGTTTTACAGCCTCTTCCTTGAAAATAGGCAGTCAAATGAATATTCGACTGTTGTTTGTCAGGTATTACATAATGAAGGTTTTTTGTTTTTGTTTTTTTAACTATCATTCTCAGACTGTAGTATTTCAAGGCAAAATATGCCATTAAAATACCTCGTTTTACGTTCTGAAGAAATGTCAAAGGAGAAATACGCAGCATGTTTATTAATATTCCTTCATGATTTTCTTCTTTTTGCGTTTATCTATGAATTATTAATAAACATGGAAGGAATAGGAAATACTTCTTGAATGAATTTTTATATACCAGTAGAGAAATTGAAAAAATGATGGTTTATTCGTCAATTATTTAAAATAGAAATAATTATCAAGTAACGAGCCAGAATAAAAAAAAAATACGCAAACTATATATTGGGAAGCGAATAAATGACCAAATATTGAAATTTAATACATTTTGAAATCCAATTAAACCCTGCATATACATACACTGTATTTAGTTTCCAATTAATTAACTTATCATCATATAGTCTGTTAGTGGAATGGTTAGAGTGCTCGACTCGTTTTCCAAAACGATCGAGATCAAATTTGAAACATATAGGGGTTCAAAATTGGACTCAGATGTCATTGGTCATTAAGCTATCAATTAATGACACTGACTAATGAATAAGCGCCTATTAACCCACAGGTCGTTGCACTCCTACTCTATACATTCATTCATATTCGCCGTCGGTTGTAGGCTATTGGAAGTGCAGATTTTTTATTCTTCTTACACAGGATGTATTTAAACAGAGTAATAGATGATTAACGCACTTGATTCTATACTATAAATTATATATATTTTTAAAGATCTAATCAAGGAAAACAAGGGAAATTCTAAATGTCATAATTATCTCCTATCACCGTATGTTATCATAAATGACTTGTACATTTTCCTGTAATTAAAGTTGCAACAGTCAAACCGGCTAGAGTGGAGTCATTAAGAGTTCACAGAATAATAGAATAAACCTACAAAAAACCGTTACGTCGAGACGATGATAAAACTGACTTTGACATTTAAATAGCGCCAACAATCAATAGGTTGATCAAGGAAAACAGCACGTTAATTCATAAAACTTGTTGCAATTCTTTGCGGTCTTGACGGCTCCACTCTACCTGAGCCCGAACGATGTTACCGAATGCCGCCTCGCGGCCGTAGTTTGATAGCTGCAGATGTTTACGGGAATCATATTTTAAAATTAACTAATTAAGATAGAGATTTACTCTAAACCTTTTCTAAAAGTATAAAGACGAATCTCGTCTTCTCTGGTTTTAGAATTTTTAAATAAAATTCCTAATTTCAGTTATATAACTGTCTAAAGTCACCTGTTTTTCTCTATTGGCGATTTTTATAGATTCAGAGGTTTGTGGGAATCGTGTTTTTAAAACTAAACAATTAGGGTAGAGATTGGCTCTTAACTTTTTTTATTAGTTTTGATGAAATAATTACCGAAATGTAACCAAGGAAATTTAGCACCGTTATTTTCTTTTTTATGACGCCTTAGTTAAGCTTTAGGCTGCATTTGATTTAGCAGAAGATAACACGATTCTAAAAAAAAAACCCTTGCAATTGCATCGAGAAAAACAGATAATTTTAGACAGACAGTTATAACTGAAATTATAAATTTTATTTAAAAATTCTAAAACCAGAGAAGACGAGATACTTCTTTCTACTTCTAGAAAAAGTTAATAGTCAATCTCTATCTTGATGAATTTATTTTAAAACACGAACCCCACGAACCTCTGCGGAAATAAAACTCGACTAGCACTGAGGCCGCGAGGCGGCATTCGGGCTCAGGTAGACAGGAGCCTTCTTTCGTGTTTTGAAGTTTACATTATATCTGTTATTGCTTATGCAGCACTCTTCTTCTTAATTTTTCGGTTAAAAATTTATTACTGTCATCTTTCCCTGGGTTTTCTGGGTTTAATTAGCAAACTACATCGTTAGAGGTTGCCTTCTTCAAATTATTTTTATAAATCCCAAAATTTAACAGAGATGTGTAATGTAATTAGTAATTGGATAATTGAATTTGACAAAAATTAGGACTCAGTTGCAATCTCCAGCCGTTTCGCCCGCTTGCAGTTGCTGAGACAGGTTATTGATTCAGATCAATTGATTTACTCTCATTATGAAATTACTTTAGTCAGTCTTTGAGGAGTTAATTTCACTGTTAATTCGTTTGTAGATTTTCCGTCTCTTTTAAATCTAACAGTAAAATTACCCGTAACTTGAGATATTTCTTGTAAATAAAAAAACTCGATCCTAAATCATCGGTAGGAGTATAAATGGAGCAGAGCAGAGTAAAGGGCATTCAACTTAAAAAAAACAAAAACATTTTAACTCTTATAAACAGCAATAATTAATTCAATAAAACTTGTGATTATCCCAAATCATTGTCAAAACAAAACGTCACCACCGCCTTCCTAAGAAAATATTATCCTACTTAAAATGTTAAAAAAGATAAGTGGTTTTGGTTTTAAATTTCTAAATCTGTTAAATTGGAAAGCAAACTAAAAAAATCAAACCATCCATTGTTAAAAAAATGTCTCTTTAAAAATAAAACATAATTACAGATATTAGTATTATACTAGAGATCGCCTCCTGATCGAAATTCGATCAAAATTTCAGTTGATCTGGACCCAAGAAGCTTAAAAACATTTTAGAACTTAAACATCTGTTCTTCCTAATTTTCTAGCAGTTGTTATTACAACATCTGTCTTAAGATTCATCCAATTCTCCTTTCTCTAGTACAGTAAAATTAGGGTTTTAGATCGGCAACTGATGTGCGTTCACAAAAATTTGATAAGAGCTTCTTTTAAGCACTATAATTAAAGATCCGATGAGTCCCCAAAAAATAAAGTTGTTTTTCACCTATAAAACCAATTTTCAAAATGGCGTTTTTTTTTCTAATGGGATACATTTTGAAAAAATGTATTGATTTTAATTTCTCACCTGCATTTCTCAATGTAATGTTGTGGCACCACCACCGATAATTTTTGGATGGGAAGTAGTTCATTGTGACCGGTCGTTAGTTTTTGGCCGCCATCTTGGATCCGCCATATTGGATGAAAGTTATTTTTTTCTAATGTAAAGATAGTGTTGTGACACATCATTTCCAAGTAGATTTTTACGCTGATTACAGTGCCACAATCCGATTTTGATAATCTCTGTTCGTTTTAAAGATACACTCATATTAAAATTCATCCCTATAAATTTCTTATGGACATTACGAACTTTAAATTTATTTTTCATTATTTTTCTTATATATCTAGTTCTAATTGAGGAATGCTGTTCATTGTGACCTTAAAATACTCAGTAATATTCCGGCATTACTTTTAGCTATTCTTCATTCAATTTGGAGGATACTGAGTCGAGTTATATCCTTCTATTTAATAGAAACTTCATTTTTTTTTAATTCGCTTTTAGTTAAAGAATAATATCTCAAGTTCTAAATAAGACACAAAATTAATTCTGGTCTTAAAACAACTAGTACATCAATGTCTTTAATTTGAGTTATTGACCATTGAAATTCATTGGTTTTTAAGTGGCTTATAACTGTCTAATCGACATAAAATTTATTGGTTCCTGAAATTCGTCTTCAGTTAAAGACGTACAACTCAGGTTGTAAATGAGATTTAAGGTTCGTTTTGGTCTTAAATTACACGGTACATTATTGGCTTTAATTCCATATATTGATTGAAAAATTGGATACGTTCAAGATGTGATATTATACACTTTTCAATAAAAAAATATTTCCATTTCTGAAATTTGGGTAAAGTTTTAAATTTACAAACCGTTTCAAACCAAGCCAATTCAAACGAACAAAAACTCTAAAGAAGCCCAATGATCCACTAAGTGATCTGATACCAAAATTAACAACCTATCTCAATTAGAACAGGATATATTAGGAAAAATAAAAAATAAATATATTAAAAATTTGAAACGTCCATAAGAAATGTATGGAAAAGAATTTTAATTTCCGTATATCTTTGAAACGGAAAAATATTTTCAAAAACGGATTGCGGCATTGTAATCAGCGAAAAAATCTACTCTGAAATGATGTGTCACAACACTATCTTTACATTATAAAAACCAACTTGTATCCAATATGGCGAATCCAAGATGGCGGCCGAAAAATAAAGATCGTTAAAAATAAAGTATTTAGCACTCAACAATTATTGGCGTTGGTCCCACAACCTAATATTGAGGAGAAGCACGTAAAAAAATGAAAAAGGGAAGCTTTTTAAAATTTATCCCATTGCAAAAGAACCGCCATTTTGAAAAGTGATTTGATAGGTGTAAAACAACTTTATTTTTTGGGGACTCATCAAATCTCGTTTTCTAGAGCTTAAAAGAAGGTCTTCTGAAAATTTCACGGATGCACATCAGTTGCCGATCAAAAGGTTGTTTTTGGCCTTATTTTACTGTACTATCTCCATAAGATTAACATTGGAACTTTGAAAGCCTGTGGGGCGTAGCCCTGGAGTCCGGTGTGAATTAGAATGGGATTCTGCTCATCTACAGGACTATACCTTTCTAACGGTATGCTCGGATTTCTCCTACGATGTACACGAGCTGAGAAAAAAGGAGGAAATGAAACATGCTTGCGTATTAATATATAGGTTTTTATATTTAATTTTTAAGATAAAAAGGGTAGGTTAAAAATATTGTTTCATACTGGATTTGAAACCAGATGATGGCGAGATGCGGCATTAATCTTTGTTCGTCAAAACGGTAATTTTCAGCCATCGTTGTGACCAACTCTGTGTCAGTTGCCTCATGATAAACTAACAACAAAAAAATTGTTTGTAATCAAATCAATACTGATTTACATTTTTTGCCATTCCGTGTATGCTCCTATGCTCCCATGCGATGTGCGATGTGACGACTGTGTAGCAGCGAGTGTGAGTGTACCGCGCTTGCGCCATGCAGACGTCCGTCTACTGCGCCGGCGCGGTAACGTATCAGAGTCAAGGTCGCGTTCAGAGGTTAGATAACAGCCATTACATGTTTGTATGATGAGTCGCTTCCGCGACGCCCCGTCACCTAACACCGACGTGCTTGCGGGGCAACCTTGCAATATTCCTATTAGGCCACTTATTGCGTCAAGTGTTTATTGGTTTCCGGAAGGTAGAGAAAGTAATTTAGGAGGCGTCTTCTTGACATTTCACTTCAATGCAGATCCATCTGTTTATTTTATGTAGATACCAGTTTTATATGTTCCAGTTATTCTCAGTTACATGTGATGAACTTGAATTTATCATGAAAGTATTCTTTAAAATTCTTATATCAATCATAAGATATTGAAAAAATCGCAACCCCATAGATCTTAATATGAGACGAGTAAAATCAAATATTTATCATCTTCTTAAAAGGTAAATTTCCAATCAAAGGCTTATGCTCAGTTTAAAATGTTAAATTTTAGGTGCATGCATTATTTATTAAAACCTGAATAAATAAGTCTCATAAAACTAGTAAGTGTGAAACAGAATAATATAAATACAGAGTGACTTAAAAAGTACTCATTTTAAAAATGGAAATATTATTTAGTAGCCAAACTAAACTGATTCTATCTTAAAACTAAATGCTATACATGTTGTCATAGTAGTGTATTACATTTCTGGGAAATTGTTGAAAAGTGTCAGCATGTTTTCAACAATTTCTGATCATTTTTATGGAGTGATGTCATTAAAACAAATGTTAAATTTCAATTTGTTTGGATGAGTGCCGTACCATTTTTATAAGCTAGCCCAAAAATGGCTAGCCATTTCAAGCTTCATTTCTCATATGATTTATTAAATACTATTAAATTATAACATTTCAAACAAGATTTACTAGCATCCTCTAATACAAGTCGTATTTTAGTATTTTATGAGTATTCATGGATAATTTATTGTTTTTATAGTTTACAATCCATCATTTATGTCACTAATATTATATGTGATGACTTGTGAATAACTACAAAACATAAAGATCGATGAGCTGACTGCGCATTACTGTAGAAATTCTGCAGGGACAAATCACTCAATAAGGAAACCGTTGCAACGAGTTGGGTCATTAATGAATAGTAAATCTACGTCAGTATAAAGTAGTGTCATATACAGTTGTGAATTTACTACAGTATCCAGTTTTTCAACTGACAATTGCAATTCATGACAACAAAAATTTAGCCTTTTTCATTGTTTATGAGTTTCCAATTCCCAACTTAACGCAATCTCAAAACAGAAGATAAAAAAATATGACCTACTGTATTAAGATCCGGTGTTTTGTATGCGGTTTACACGTAGAAGGAATTGCAGTATTTTTGTTATGGTGAAATGGCGAATTAAAGGTCAAACGGTAATGACAAAGTAACTACTTTAAACAGTTTTTATAGTATAGAACGTGTTCAGTGTGTTTTGTAGTGATCGGCCACCGCCATGTCTGATGCTCTGAAATAGGCAAACCTGCAGAGTTGCCAAACCATGTCATGGAAATTACCATCACTTTGGACAAAATGTTGATCTGTTTACGTGAAATGGATCAGAAACACTGCTATAATTTGCCCATTTAGAGATGGCGGCCGAGGGCTGTTTTCGTCGTCCCTCTCAACATTTCAGCTGTTCATAATTACAATAGTTCGATGAGTGGACTTAGTCAGATATCATGAAACTACTTATCCCTTCAGGAGACGATTCGATAAAACACTCATTCACCAAGTCTATTATTGAAATATTATTTATTTTACAACTCTTTATTTTAATACTGTTTTCAAGCCTATGTACAATATGCCTCAATTTAATACATATCATCACCATAGATAATAACATACAAATAATATTTGTAAGGTAATCGTTCTAATACGCAATACACTTCTAAAGGCTACTGTTTATTCAAACAGTTTAGGTGGTATTTCATTTCGTATCCGACTGTTATGTTTTTAGCGTCTACCCAATATGTAAATATCGCAAAATTGGCCGGGCTTCCCCGAAAACCAGTAGCATTGACCCAGCAAACTCAGAGGTTCTCATCCTGAGTATACAGCAATCATTTGTGATAGGCCTAAATTACTGGTGTAGAAATCCCCGAACGACCTTCCGGGCAGGGAAACAATTACCGAAAACTATACCTGCCAGTTAAGTTGGCCAAGGTGTTTTTTCGTTTTAATGGAGAAGGTAAAAGCTACATTGTTTATTTTCACGGCTGAATTTTGAGGAACCAGTTGCTACAGCATGTTTGATTAACCATAGATTAAGCGTACTCCTCAAGGAGTATGCTTAATCTATGATTATACTATACGAATTATTCTAGTTTTATGGTTAATTTTGCTGAAGCTTGCAGATGGAAATGGTTAAGATAGTTTTAAAATGATAATTTTGTTTGACATCACTTAACAAATTAAGGCTTGATGTTTATTGGAATCAAATAATAAAAACTTGATTTTTAATTTATACAGTACCTATGTTGTGTATTATTTAGAAATGTCTGTAAATGAGAAGGAGAACTGCCTTAAGGAGATCTACTTAAGAAAATTTACTACAATAATTTGACGTAAGTCGATGTTAATTTAACGGACGGAATTGGGTTTATATAAGTCATCTCTGTAATTTAAATGAATAATTAATGTCATAATTTATGTAGCGAATTTGATAGGCTCTAAGTACTTTGATGTTTGTTAATTTACATATTTAATCAGATCTCTTACTTACTGCTCAAGAAGAAATACTAATTTCGACTTTCCTCTTTGTTACACAATTTCGTGTAAATCTTAAGAGAAAATTATTTTTCTAATCCTTCTCTCATTTATAAAATATAAAATTAACAATATGGTGATAATTAGCCTCAAGTTGAGCTTACTTGCATCGCTCTCTTGGCCTTACATTGAGCTCGTTCGCTTCGCTCACACGTCCCCAGGATAAACTCGATCGCTAATTGGTCTCCGCCATTAGCTCTTTCGATTTGGGGGAGGGGGCTCGAGTCCTCGCAGGACGAGTTTGTTCGCTCCGGTCAATCGTCGCTACTTATAATGAAAACTCATTAAAAAATAACATTTGCTTAGGTGATTTAATTAACAATCTGTTTGACGAAACCCGTGTCCGTAAGAATAACATGAGAATCTCAAAGCCAGTTGGAGGGTTGCCCTGATATGTTGTAAATCATTAGCCGATGACATTCACTGATTTATTTTATGTGCACGATTGTGGAACAATAAACAAGTAGGGCTGCTTTCCATTTAAAATATTAGTAGGATTGATATTATTTTTGTTAATATTTTAGGTAGGCCTACTTTTTACAGCGTTCTTGTCCTTTGAACTAAAGGGGGGGAAATGTGTAAACAAGCTTTAGACAACCACTTTTCTCTCACCAGAATATGACGTCATTGGCAGTGATGGGCCGGGCGACTGTGTCTCTGGTGGTACACTCCCCTGGCGCCACCTGTACTGTGACGTCACCGGCGCCCTCGGCGCCCCCCAGGTAGCCCTGCAGGGCGGCCTGGAGCCCCAGGGCGGAGCACGAGGCTGGCGCGCACACGCCCATCTTGAACGGCGCCCACTGAAACAAAGGTAGGGTTAGCGAGGAGTGCTGAGAGAAAAAATAAATTTTCTACATTTTCTTTGCCAGTGGCAGTACCTGGTGGCCGAGATTCTTTTTAGTTTTTAGAAATATCAGTTACAGACAGTGCGCTAAAATGCCCAGTGAAAAAATGCTTATTTCTTGTTCAAGGCGAGCTCGTTCGCTCCTCTCAATTGCCTTTTCAGACTATTCTAATATGCTACGGGTGCTGCACTCAGGTGAATATTTGTTGAAACGCATGTTGAATCTATAATACGCGCATTAAATTTTTTTAGTTGCCAACTGTTTTCATAAATCCTGCTAATGCTTTTGTTTTTAAATTCATATGTGATTCTAGAAATTGATTAGTTGTTTTATACTATTAATTAACTGATATTTATTATTAAACATTAATAATCAGCAGTACAAAGTACGATTCAAAAAATGATAAATTATTTTTACTATACAGTAGTACCTACCGTTTATGATTTACTATCTCGCTGTCATGCAAAACCACATGTTTATACTGGAACACGTGGTCTGCACTTAAATTCTTCTTTTGTTTTGATTTTAAACTCCATTAGACCAATGTTAAAAATTTTAAAATTTCAATATAAGATTATAAAGAAATACGAATTTTCCTGGCATAAAGACTCGTATTTATAATCTTTTTATCCCAGAAATAAGTTATTTGCAAAAGTTTGAAGAAAATCGTTCGAGCAGTTTTTAAGATCAGTGTGCAAACACACTCAAAAAATATATCTTACTCGCATTAGAGTATAGAATATGAAAGTAAAACTGGCGCCAGAGAAGTGAAATACTGTAACAGTTTGCTGTCGTAAAAAAGGGTTCACTGAAAATGTCGTTACATTAAACTATTTATTATTTGGTTAGCTCAAAAGCTTGAACACCTTATTACAATGTTACAAAAATCAAGCAAATCGAACTCCGTCTTTTAACAAGAAAATTGCCTCTTATTCACTAGGGCAGTAAATATTTTATATTGTTTTTTTTTTTTTTTTTTTTTTTTTTTTTAGAATAGTAATTAATGGAAAATTTAATAAACCTTTAAAAGGAGGTTAAATGGATACACCGATTATTTTGTTTGCTCACTCAAGTGACCGTTGCGGAAACGAACAGAATACGCTACGCATTGTTGCAAACCATTCAGCGGGTCTCGAAACTAAAAAATTCTTCGTACAGTGCTTAGCCATCTCCCATTTTGTGCCTTTATTTTAAGACCAATAGAAGTAGGAAAGGTTTTAAATCAAAGAAAAATACTTGTGCTATTTAATCAGCTTTTTGGTTAGTTTATTTCGAATCCATACTAAGTTATAATAGTTCAAAGTTGACCAACTTTGAACCATTGAAACAAAGTATGTTTGCCTTATTTCTATAGTAAATGATACTGAATTGATAAATATTCGTGCGCCATAAAAGACTACATTAGTGTCACACTTAATTTGCAAACGCTAACTCGTTTATGTAAAAATAGCAGATATTATATTCTTGTGGGCACTGATAATAAAGCTGTTATCCGGTACTTTACATATATGCAAACTACCAACCTAACAAGAACTACGTCAATTAATAGCATATCTGCAGCAGTTATATAATGAACCACGACCTTGTCCAATGCCTTGTCTGTTGCTTCAGATATTTCCCAACAAGATGGAAAATATAATTACTATTATTGATGAAAAACTCACTCTATACTTGTCACGAAGTGGTTTGTTTACAATTTAAGAGCACAAGTTTTACAAGCTGGTTTCCTTATCGGTCATCATGAAAATTGTTTACATTGTTTTTTATTTTTTATAAATGTCTGACCAGAGAAAGAATGAAAAATAAAAATATATTGTAATGATGAGACAAGAAGATTTATTCCAACACTCGGCTCAAACAACAAAAAAACCTTTAATTTTCGTAGCATTCTGATCGCGGACTTTAAAGGAAAAAATTTGTACAGTGAATCCAGAGAACAGGCGGGAAAAGTAGAATAATCTTGATAATAATCTTCAATATCATTACAATTTATTGTAACATTCTTACTCTTAGGACTAAATTTCCTAAAGTGTCGTGAATTATGTATCAAAAGCTTTCCCATAGTAACTAAAAAATCATATAAATGTCTTTCTTCATATGAGCTTATATGAAGTAAGAAGTAAGAACTGTATTAGTTTATCTTACATTGGCCAAACTTGTAAAACCAAAACAAAGGAAGTGTTTTGGTTTGTTTCGAGGTGTCTGTTTTCCTGCTATTAATTAGAGAATTAGGAAGGATTGTGGAACAGGCGTCAATGATTCACACAGTAAGGTTAATGCCCGCTTAACAATTTACGATCCTATAAATCTTTCCATTTCAAGGATGACTAAGCGTGTACATGTTAGAATGTTAGTTTATTTGTTTTATTTTATTCTATTTTTCTTCAAAACCAGTTTAAGGAATCTTTGCGATTTTGGATGCAATTAGAAACTCTCATTGATTTTGCATCTTTTTATAGAGGAGGGGGAGGCGAATAGAAAACGAGAGTGATGATTAACTCATTTATTACATTATTGTCATTTATTAGTTTACTCAAAATAGTAATAATATACGAAGATATTCATAGTTGACTGGAAGCCTACGATCTTTTAATTTAAAATATTTGAAGAGCTAAAATCCTAGTTCAAGACGGCCTCAAAAGATTTTTATCTTAATTCATTTTCAAATTCATGTATACCACACCCTAACGAGTTATTTTTACCAAAATAATTGTAAACTTTTTTTAATAAACAGGGCTAAAATACAACACTTAAAATTATTACTAAACTAGAGTACACATTGTTCAAAATCGAGCAATTTAATTTGGATATTGATAAAAAATTAACACTTTTGCTTTCTCCCCCTATACTATGGTATATGGAGAAAGTATTGTATTCGTAAAAATTTTACAATTCCTTTGATGATGTATATATTCATTTTGGAGCCCCCTTTCCCCCTATAAATGTGTATATAGAGAAAGTATTAGTTTTGCAAAAATTTGAGAATTTGAATTGTTCGTAAATTTATCCATTTTGGTGCCCCCTGGATCCAAAAAATTGGTTTTCAGAGTGATGTCTGTCTGTCTGTCTGTCTCTGTGTGTGTGTGTGTGTGTGTGTGTGTGTGTGTGTGTGTGTGTGTGTGTGTGTGTGTGTGTGTGTGTGTGTGTGTGTGTGTGTGTGTGTGTGTGTGTGTGTGTGTGTGTGTGTGTGTGTGTGTGTGTGTGTGTGTGTGTGTGTGTGTGTGTGTGTGTGTGTGTGTGTGTGTGTGTGTGTGTGTGTGTGTGTGTGTGTGTGTGTGTGTGTGTGTGTGTGTGTGTGTGTGTGTGTGTGTGTGTGTGTGTGTGTGTGTGTGTGTGTGTGTGTGTGTGTGTTTGTGGGGCCAAGTGTGTGAATTTCACCTGAGTGCGGGGCCTTCTGAAATTGTGCGGCCATACACACGGCCCCACAAAGATTTATTTTTTTAATTTTGAGTAAAAATTCTACTTTTTATGGTCGAAAAAGTCAATAATCGTTAGGTTAGGTTAGGTTAGGTTAGGTTAAGTTAGGTTAGGTTAGGTTAGGTTAGGTTAGGTTAGGTTAGGTTAGTTTAGGTTAAGTTAGGTTAAATTTTGTTGTATGGCCCCACAATACAAATGCGGCCCCCCAATACCTGTCAAATGCACATACATGGCCCCACAAATAGATGTGTAATCCCAAGGCCCCACAAATATAGGCGAACAAGTTTGTGTGTGTGTGTGTGTGTGTGTGTGTATTTTTAAGGGTAGTTTACCCCCCAAAACCTCAAAAAATCGTGAAAAATAAAAATTTCTCAAAAACGGCTCTAACGATTTTGATTAAATTTTTTTGGTTTTATAAGATTAAAATGCTGAATAAACTGACACCACCCGCATCTCCGGGAAAATGCGCGTTCAAAAGCTATAGAGAAAAATGTGTTAAAAAACTCAATTTGGATTTGCAAAAACTCGTGCTGCTCACCTGGTGGCTATCCGACTGAGCCATCAAGACATTAATGTATTGAGGCTTTTAACACCTTTTCATATTCTTGGGAGAAAGTATGTGTCAGTTATCTGATACCGTTTATTTACTGTTTATGTTCTTAAGCTGTTCGTCAGCCTGTGCATTTTCCATGGTTTAACATAATTTCCTTGGTATGAATCAACGAGGTTGAACTAGATATAGAGTGCTAAAAAAAATAGAGAAGTTTGCCCCCAGTTGAGTGGTGCCATTTTACCCACGATTGCCGCTGTTTCCATGGTAAAAATGCCTTGGTTTACAGTTTCCCGTCTGGTATCTGCCATTTTACCCATACCTGTGTGGTAACCAACTTCAAAACAATAACAAAACTAAAACAACACTAAAAACTAACAACAAATCAGATGTTTTAAAATTATAATCTTTATTCTTTTGTTGAGGCCTATCAGAATAGCTGAAACTGGTAACCAGGAAATGACTGTCATGTGAGGGTGTTACCAAGAAAACAGCGGGAATCGTGGGTAAAATGGCGCAAATGAACAGGGGGCAAACAATTAACATTGCCACTCTATATGTAGTTTAACCTTATTGGTACGAATAAGAGTAGATTGATGCTCTCGCTGATGTAATGTGTAATCTTTACAACTCTTAAACTTGAAAATTCCCTAACCAATGTTAATCAAATAATGGAGAAATAATGAACTTTAACGGCTTGTAGGTCCGTTTTTTTGTGATCAATAACTACCAACTTACTATAGAAAAAAACGTCACGCCGATCTCTATCCAATGACACAAAAATCATTAAAATCGGTTGGAAAATGTAGGGGGAACATTTTTACCTACATAAATGACAATATGACAATTCATTAGAAAATTAATAAAACGAAAACAAAAGCGACGGGTCGGTAGTTTTACGTTTGTTTTAACAGTCTCCCAACAAACACGCTTTTCTAAAACCAAAGTAGCATTACTTACCTTATCGCTTATTCAATAAAGAATGTACTGACTACAGCACTTTATGTTGTTTATATGTTTAGTTTGAGGGGTTGGTTACCTTGGTGAGGTTGGACCGTCCCGGGGCTACATTGACCAGACAGAACTGGGCCGCGACGGGCTCCTCCACTGTCAGACACTCGTCAAAGTCGCCAAACTGTACGGCGGTCTGGGACAGCAGCCCCACTGGCGACTTGACTGATGCGTCCCACACTGGAACATAGCGAGGGGAGGTCAATTAAAATGCTTTCTCATTGTGTATGCGTTTTTTGTAAATCTCCTGGACACCTTTTTTGTACAATCACAAATGTATGGTCGCCACATTCATTAAATACTGATAATTATTATTTTACATCTTAGATTTTTGCTAACTAATAATTTGCCCTCTAATAGTTTTACCTTTTACTTCCAATTCGTTTTGACAATCCCTCGGAGGACATTTTTGTTGAACGACTACGAGTATTTTTTTTTTTTTTTAATTTTTTCCACCAAACTAGGTCTAATGTAAGTTCCGCTATTTTTTAATGACTATAGGCCTACATTTCAAATATTGTTTTATTGTTGATTGTACCTGTGACTGCTGCGCTTCGCGTGGTTTTTGGACTGTACCCGCCCAAATATTGTTGCGCGGTACATCTCGCTATCTTATCGCTTCATTATCGTCAGTGCGTCTAATACAGTGAAAGTGGCCTTAGGCGAAAATTTAAATCGCACAATATAACACTATGGTTAACTTCACGTAAAATGCTCAACATCTAGGTACTTGTGTGAGTATAAGTGATAGCAGTGCTTCGGTCCGAAAAAATGCTCAAACATATTTAACAATCTCAGATTAACTAAAGAAGAGGTGTTACCATTAGTTAAAAGTTTCTGTGTTTCATTAGTTAAAAGTAAGTAAAAACACAGAAACTCGGCGCCCGCTCTCCACCTTCCATCATGGAGGGCGCCACCATGGGAAGGATCGTCGCTGCGTTGTTTCCTGAACATCCACAGCGACCGCCGGTTGACTTCGGACGGGTAGAGGACGTTCCACTTTTCACTTTCGAGGAGCTGGAAACCTCCGTTCTCTCCCTGAAGAGCAACAAGGCTCCTGGCCCGGATGGGATTCCCAGTGAGGCTTTAAAGAAAGTATTTTTAATCAACGCTGACTTGTTGTTGAGAATGTACAATGCCTGTTTGGTAGAAGGGGTGTTTCCGGCTCCCTGGAAAACAGCCAGGCTTGTACTGATCAGCAAGGGCAAAGGTGATCCCGAGCTGCCGTCGTCCCACAGGCCTCTCTGCATGTTGGACACGGCTGGGAAGCTGTTCGAGAAGCTGATCCGTTCCCGCCTGACTTATGCCGTGGAAGCTGCCGGGGACTTATGCCCCCGTCAGTACGGCTTCAGAAAGGGACGGTCAACGATCGACGCTGTCACCGAAGTTCAGAGAGCTGTGGAGAGAGCCGAGAGCCACAACCATTTCTCCCGCCGAGTAGTGCTTCTTGTTACGCTTGATGTCAAGAATGCCTTCAACTCGGCGAGGTGGGTCGATATGTTGGATGCGCTTCGCAACACCTTTCGTATTCCTGCATATCTGTTGCGGCTCGTCGAGGATTATCTACGCTCTCGAAGCCTGATTTATGACACGAGGGACGGAACGCGGACGATGGAAGTCACTTCTGGTGCCGCACAAGGTTCAATACTCGGCCCGGATCTCTGGAACGTTGCCTATGACAGCCTCCTGAGGTCCGAGATGCCTGAGGAAACCACTTTGGTTGGGTACGCCGATGACGTCGCAGCTCTCATTGCTGCACGCAACGTTGAGCTGGCCCAACTGAAGTTGAACAGAGTTATGCGGGTGGTCAACAACTGGATGTCCGATCACGGTCTCTCACTTGCTCTCAGTAAGACGGAGATCGTGATTCTTACGAAGAAGAGGATCGACACCGTCGTCTCGTTTCGAGTGGGAAGGGAGGTGGTCACATCAACTCGTGCCGCCAAATACCTCGGGGTTATGGTGGACACCAAGTTAAGCTGGAGGGATCAGATCTTCCGTACGGCGGACAAGGCCGCTAAGGTAGTGACTTACCTTAGTAGGCTGATGGCCAATGTCGGGGGTCCCCGATCCAGCAGAAGACGTCTGTTGATGTCCGCGGTCCAGTCCGTGCTTCTTTACGGGGCAGAGGTGTGGGCAGGCGCTCTAGATAAGGAGTGCTACAGGTTGCGACTCGCCCGGGTTCAGCGTCAAGCTGCGCTCCGGGTGTGTTCCGCCTACCGGACAGTGTCCGAGCCTGCCGTCCTGGTGGTCGCCGGAGTCATCCCTGTCAAGCTCTTGGCAGGGGAGAGGAAAGCGATTTATCAGAGACAAGGCGAGATCGGCAAGGACACGGCAAGAACAGAAGAGCGCTCCCGAACCTTCCAGCAGTGGCAACACAGCTGGGAGCACGACACCCGAGGACGATGGACTGCGCGACTTATCAAGCAGGTCCAACCATGGGTGGAACGGCGGCATGGGGAGGTGGACTACTACCTGACCCAATTTTTGACAGGTCACGGCTATTTTCGGTCGTACCTGAACCGTATGGGAAAGACCGGTTCACCGGACTGCATTTATTGCCCGGGTGTTCCCGACGATGCGGAACACACATTCTTCCGCTGTCCCCGTTGGGAAGGGCCCCGCCTGGAGGCCACACAAATCTTTGGTGCATTTTCGGTGGACTCGGTCTGCCAAAAGATTTTGGAGGATGAGGGCAACTGGGATTGTTTGTCACAGTTCGTCCGGGGCATCCTCCTGGAAAAGAAAACCGATCTGGACCGCGAAGTGGCCCAGATCCCTTGATCGAGCGGCTGGATAAGGAGCGAGCCCCACGGGCGTAAGCCAAATTTAGGCCTAGCCTGACGTAATGTGACAAACAATTCCAGGTTAGATTCCTAAAGAGTAGAGGAGGTTTTTTAGTGGGTAAACTCGTTTTTAGGGGAGCCCCACACTACAGGCTGGCCACCTGTGTGCGTAATGCATTTTTCCGCCTTTCCCTCAAAAAAAAAAAAAAAAAAAAAAAAAAAATTAGTTAAAAGTTGGTTTATCTATTTACTTTAAACATATTTTGTTTTTAGTTTTTGTTTTAACATTAAAGCTTTTATTCATTATGATTTTAAAAGTATCTTTATTTTAATTTGTTCTGGTTCTAAATATATGTAGAAACTATTAAAAACCTCCTTCTTAATGTTTGATTTGCAATAAAATATTCTTTATATCGAAAAACCTTTTGGTAGTCGTTTGAAGGAGAAGGTCCCCCTAGGACTTTTAATGCGTGTAAAACTTTATTTTAAGTAACTTTATATTTTGAAAGGGTATTTTACCAAAAGCTTAAACTTAATCAATTTATAATATTTTTAAGATGAGGGAAGAAACTAAAAAATTACTCTCGTACTCAGAATATTCTAATGGGATTTGTTGTTTTTTAATTTAAACAGAAAAATCCATTAAAATAGATTCTGAAATAAAATGAAAAAATACTCCATTCTTCCCATTGACACACAAGGCTACACCATGAGCCGATTGTAAGAAAATAGCGATGATTCGGAATTTCCACCTGTCCAAGGTTGGCTCAAGGGCTGTTTTGACTGTTTTTAGTCGAGTGAGAGTTGCAATCAGCTCGGAACTCGGATCTGTATTACCGACACCTCCAACACAAGGTCGGTCACTGACTGCAAGGTCTTTGTCTCCACTTTCTCCGGTTCCTGTTGTAACCTCATCACCTCATCGGTTACTTACCCGTAGTGGGTGACGGGACAGCGGAGGTTAATGAAATGTACCCATCTTGTCATGGGTATTAGGTGTTTTGATTGTTAGACAATATGACCTACACTGTGCTTTTGTCTACTATCTATTTCCATATCTGTGAAAAAGCTTAGTAGTAATTTGTTTTGTTATAAAAAAGTAAAATTTTTCACAATTTTTAACTTGCCGCCCCCTTGAATAATTACGACTATACATGTTAGTTTCTTCTATCATTCTAATGCGTGATGAATGAATAGGCCTACGATAAAGGAATGATAAGTTTAAGTTAAAAAATATTGTATTTTTCCATCTGAATTAGATTTTCAAATATTTTCCGAAATTTAACTATTTATTTTATAGCAGATAAAATCACAAAAGCCGAACGCCATGTTTAACGGGATCAACAAATGTCAAAACGATTAATATCTGGATTATTAAGGGTCAGTTATAAATCAAAAAGTAATTTGTTATCAATATCATAAAAACGTGGGAACCACTTTTCATCTGGTTGCTCACCTCTGTCTGACTGAGGGTCTGTGATTATATTATGTACATATCTATAAAATTAATGTTTACAGTGTGATTTTTAAGTCGTTGATATGTCGAACCAAAAGAAGAAAGAGAAAGAAGAAAGAGATGGAAGAATTTTATGACAACCTCTTCATCGAGGAAAAATCTATCATTAGGAATTTTCACTGGTCCCATGCTACTGTGAAGTGATCACTCGGGACGACGTGGGATATGTATATGTTTAAACAATTTTCTGTTGATTTACTGTTCTATTTTAAAGAGGTTCTATCTTTTTATTTGTTTTACTTTATAGATGAGCAACTCACTGGTCTGGGCCCATTCTTGTCCTGTGTCCACGCCCAGTCGAAGCTTTTCCAGGTCCTCGCGACACCCGGGCTCCTGGGACTCCAGCCTGGAGACGTCCAGGGCGGGGGGCAGCGACCCATAGGAGGCGACGGAGGCGAGGGTCGTCACCAGGAGAAGGGCCAGGGAGGAGTATGGAAGTCTCATCTGGAAGCGATAACATATTTAGTATAGGGAAGAGACATCAAGAACTGGAGCTTCAATGAGAGTTTCTTGATCACTTTTTCACTCCAAGCTAAAATAAAATTGATGATAAAGCTTATGAATTGGAGTAGAAAACAAAGTGCCATAAAAGAAAGAAGTAAGGAATTATTTGCTAACATATTAAGAAAGCAGTTTTTATTAACGAAGTAGAAAAAAATGTCATCAGGAAGCAAGAGGACATTGATGTATTTTATATCTAATGGAAATGTCCCTGAAATGAAGTGGAATATAAAAGAAAAGAGCAATGACATGTCTGAGAAATTGTCTAGGAATAGTTGAAAATTACGGAATATGACCTCAGAACTGAAAAAGTTATTTATTATTTGCATTGGACAAAAAAGTATCTAAATTCCACAGGTTCCCCAAGAAAGAGTAGTTCCAGGCGAATGGGATATGTCTCAACCCGTCATACAAAAACTCGTCTTAGATGTATCTTGGCACTTTTATTCTAAGAAAAATTTTATAAATTTCATTGCTTGAAAACTTTTTTATTGTGAATATAAATTGTCTACATGGCTTGGTTTTATAGAAACATACCCAAAATTTTCGTTTTATGTTTTCGAAATATTGCTATTTATTTGAAAGATTTTTCTATTTTCCCCAATTTATCCTTATTAATATACAGCGTCCGGCTTAAGTTTTAATTATTTTACTTATTGACTCCTGTAAGATCTCAGACTATCACTTCACAGGTAGGTTGAATTCTATAGTCAAGACGTACAGAGTAATTTGAAGTTTAGTTGAGCAACAGAATTGTTTTTTAACTGCCTCTTCTGATCTGTTTACGATTATCGAAGCCGATTTAATGACAAACAACATCAAGGCAGATTGAAATAGAATGCTTTCCAAAAAGTATCCGTTGACACGTGTTAGTCACATAGCTCACTTTGTAGTTAATAAGGACTGAATGGTGTTAATCATTATTGAAACTATTCTGGAATAGTTTTATATTATTCACCATATGATCATGCATATTAAGGTATGACACATTAACCAAACATCATTCGCAATCTTGTCGTTGAGCACTCCAAAAATCACTTATGAGCGGCGAAACGTCGATTTCTTGATTGAGGATCATATTTTCGTTTTATCTTTATATTTTTTTCTTTTTTTTACAATTTAGTAAATAATTTTCACAAACTCTGTGCAATTCAGCTTGATGGAGCTGCGAAAAAATACCATGTTATGTCGCTGAGTTGTATATTTCCGACCCCTGATTGATTTTTTGACCTTGATCCAAGTTCCAAAATAATTACTGATGGCGAAATTATGGGGTCGGCCGGCTCGGGTTATGTTTGGAGTTTCCTATGTCACACAGCTGGCGGTGCGGCGTGGAGGGTCAAAATGTATTGACACAACAGATATCAGTCCCAGACAAAGGGCAAATGGTGGGGGGGGGGGGGAATAATAGATCCAGGTGACTATTGTATTACCAACAATATTGTGGACCTTACTAGCCAGACGTAGGGCGGGAGCCGTGACATGGAAACCTGGTTTGGCCAACGTGTTAAATGTGAAAGAGAGGAAATTGAAATTTATATATGGAATCAAATTTAAACATAACTATGGTTTCGATAAAAAAGGCGATTGCTGTGAATATATAGAATAAAGCTGTGGAATGTGTTACAAACCGATATTACGAAACTAGAACAGAGTGTTCAACAGGAAAATGGTTTCGTACATAAAAGGCGTCAAAGATTTGATCAGAGTTCCCTGAATTAAAAATATACACTATTTTGTATATTTTTACCTTGTACGTATTTATGTTATAGCTTTTACCAACAATGGTGTTATTTGTGGATGTTGGATAGAAGGAAAACTGATATTTGGACCGTTCTTCGTCAAAACGTTAAAAAATGTCAATGGCGTAGATAGAAAAACCTTATATAAAATACTAACGATGAAAATACTTATAGAAATTTAAGTTTATAACAAGTTTATTTTATAAGTGTAGATATTTTGTGTTTATATATAAACACAAATATATATTCAGGTCATCAACATTATGAAGTAAGTAAACAAACATGTTAACACATAATACCAGCATTACACTGTAAATATATAGTCATGATCAATTGAAATTATACGTTAAAATGTATTGTCATTGAAGATTTGTTGAATTAGTTTGCAATGTCTCCTTCATGTATATTTTCAATTTATATCGCAAATATACCTTAGTAAAAATTAAAACTACACGAGAATTTAAACGATTTTAGAACTAAATATGTTTATAGGATTTCATATTATAGATTAATTAAACAGGTCATATTGTTTCGGGCTTCGCCCCCCTCGCCTTTGATTTATTTCTAGAGGGCGCTTTAAAATGTTGACCAACTTTTATTGCAAGTTCTTTAATGTGAATTTAATTTAACAGCTGTTTACCTTTAGATGAATTTTAAAAGCCAGATAGTAAACAAAAATAGATTTCTGTCACTTCATAATCAACGTTCACATACTGTAGGTGAGTTTTACTCAAATAGAATCATAAAATGCGCAATTTGCGCACGGGCCAGCTCGTAGATAATAATTCCTCCAAAGAATTTGTACATTCATTATGTTTCACATACCTGCCAACGGGATTTTAATTTTTTCAATAACGTATGTTAATTATTGGCCTTTCGAGAGATGTTCATGTTTTAAGTCAATATATCTAAAATACATTAAATATACAATTTCTTTGGGTGAAACATTTGAATTAGAATTAAACTGGAAACTAACTTATACTTTTTCCAAGTAAAAAAGGTTTAGACGTATATTTTTACTTTTTGCTATCAGGTTTGCAAGTCATCAATGGAAGACATAGGAGGTGCAATAGATAATCATTTCTAACAAGGTTGTTGGTTACTATAGTAATAAAAAAATAAAATTTTAAAAACAATTTTTAATACAAAAGGAAAACAAAAATATAATACCTGAGAATCAATAAGGGTCGAATCAAAATTTTTAAAATTTTGCAACTTGAAAGAATTATATTAAAATTGATAATCAAATTAATTAAAGAAATTCATACTAGTTTAAAGCTTAGAAACATAAAACGTCTTTCAAAATATTTTTAAAATTACATATTTTTTAATAATAAATAAATAAAAATTAGTTTAGTTATCAATTTAAAACGATAAATAAACGAAGTTTGCACAAAAATAAGGGGTTCCATGTTGAAGGAGCACACATACAATGAGTAGTGACAACTGACCTTGGAAGCGTTGTGGTCTCCAGAGCAGGAGCGGAGTGAACTGCTGAACTCCCAACCACCGACTGAGCCGGGACTGCTACTTCTTCCGGAACCGGTGCCCAGGGGTCCGTCCAGACCATCCGCGAACCCCAGTCGACCGCCGCGAGCGTCTTGATATTCAAATCGCGAATTCTGCGAATTGAAATAGGCCGTCTATGACGCACAAGAACATCCTGCACGAAGGATCTGAATTGTGTCTAATTGTTCAATTCCTGGGAAATTTCCAGCAATTCATATTATTTGTCTATTAGATTTGAAGAGCAATTAAGTGAGCTTATTTAATTTGCGTCAATGAACGAAGCGTTGTGGAAAAAACATGTTGACTGTCAAATTATCATTTAATGATGGACATACCGAGCATTAAAAAAGTAACAATTAACTGTAAATTTGTTATCACTAAAGAAAGACCCACAAACCTAAAACATAGTTATAGTATATGGTAAGTAGTATTTTAACAGAATATAAGTTTTATTTCTATTTTCTCTGGAGGACGGTCCATGAAGAGTCAAAGGAAAATCTTAAATATGAGAAGGGCTGACATGCATATCAAATTAAAGGTACTAGAGAAAAAACAACGCATATCCGACTCAACAAACCTATAATCCGTGAGAAATTGTCTTGTGTACCTCAAAAGATTCGTTTTTTCTTAAGTTTCTTTGTAAAGTAGACTACTGTTTTTTTTTATTTTCAAGAAATATGGGACAGAAAATGAAACACGCAATCAAAAGAACATGTCAATTAAAACTCATGTCAACTGATGAAGTATAATAATGTAGATTTTATTGTTTCCCTCGTTATAAGACAGACAATCTTAATCCATTTTGAAAAAAAATGTATGAGAGACAGATACTGTGGTGGGAAAGTTTGCATATATTTTCAATTTGCGATATGGGCATTTTTTATGTTTTTGTTTCCTCTCAATACAGGCATATCAAACCAACAATTTCAAATAACAACGTTTGATA
Source organism: Neoaliturus tenellus (assembly GCA_030545055.2). Lineage (NCBI taxonomy): Eukaryota > Metazoa > Arthropoda > Insecta > Hemiptera > Cicadellidae > Neoaliturus > Neoaliturus tenellus. The sequence continues at coordinate 51,597,879 of CM061537.1, read as the reverse complement.
ATTTCTATTGTAGGGGGAGTCGTTTTATAATTAACTATCTGATATCCGGCATGCTTTGCAATGCGAACCTGAAAATTTGTTTGATTGTATCCATGACAACAGCTGGAAGAGAGTTTTAAACCCTGACACGGGCGAGACGTTTATGACTGTACTGGGTATAAGCCCTGAAGGCTACACAACATATAATGGCTTACAAATATTCTCTATGAAATTTTTCACACATGTACAACATGACAAACGGTCCAGTGGTTTCCGAGGCCATATAATATACAAACAAATATATATATATATATATATATATATATATATATATACCAACTTCCTGTTTTATAGATTTAGTTGTTCATTTTTTGTGACATATAATGTGTGAAGCTTACCGTCTACCTTTTTACGAGTATCATTTTATTTGTTAATTTTTAAAAAGGTGACGGTAAGCTTCACCCTTCCTAACTTTATCTCTTTAATAAAGATTTTAAGTGGTTTAAGTAGTACAATGTTTAAGTAAAACGAAAAGTTTTGTCAGCAACAATGTATCCCATTGTTGTATTTTATAAATAGTGCAGAACACTTTATCTGTTAATACAACATTACATATACATATTATAAAATAAAATTAATAGAACCTTTAGGCCTATCGTATATTGAAGTGAAAATGGTTCTTTAGCACGCAATGTTGATGTGTTGAAACAACTACAAATTTCTACCAACACAACATTTCTCTGCCCTTGCCTGCTTCTTCGAGGGGGAGGGGGGGAGAGCCCCACTGGAGTCGCCATCACAGTTATATGTTGGCTAAAAAGGATACGGCCTCGTAATGAATGTGTGGACATTTGGCTTTATTTATTTTTTAAGAATGCTTTAATTCAAGAGTAGGTATTCAAGCTTATATAGCCTAGGTATATGCTACTAAACTTAGTAATGTATAAAAAAAAAAAACATTACGACTGCAATACGGCGTAATTCTTATTTAAAGAAAACTATTACTAACCATTATTCACCGATTAATTAGTAGAAATGGTTCAGTTAAAAAGTCATTAATACAGTAAAATAAAATAATTTGTTTAATCTTATACTCTAAAAAATATACGAATAAATTAAATAAACTCTTTTAACAGTCGAATAAGTACAAGAAACTAATGTTCTATACGGACAATTTCTTGAGAGCTCGGGTGAATTAATTTACTTTTGTAGAGTGTTTTTTATTGTTCTAATCCACTTTACTAAGGATTCACAGGGTGAAAATAATTAAGAGTGTCGTTTTGGACTTAAATCCTTCATGTTGTTTTACCGTTTGACAATATTAACATATTCTATAGGTACTACTAAAATGCTATTAGAAATGATATATAAAATACCCCCCGTCGCATCAGACCTGCGTACTCAGCGAATTTCCAAAGGATCTTGCGATTTTGTACTTTTCCCCATAAACACCATAGCAACGAGTATGTCGGTCTGTGGCCATTGGATATTGTTAGAAAATGTAATTGTTAGGCCAGGTAAATATCAAATTGTATCAATATTCAACACTTTAAAATTTTCTTCATAAACCCCATGGGAATGAGTATGGGGGGTGTAGGTTGGCCCCAATATGGGTGCGTTGTAAGCAAATATCAGTTAAACCCTACCTAGTGAATGTACATACCAAATTTTATCCAGTTATTCCAATAAATAAGCGAGACAGGGTTTTGTTGATTTCCCATAAGATTAACATTGGAAACCTACTTTTAGATTTTCTCCGTTACTTGTTAAGCCAAGTTAAAAATTCAAAATACTAATTTTCAACTCACAATTTACACAATGCGCACCGCTCCCATTTGTTTGTTGATTTATTTAATGATTTGATATTTCACTCACACATTGCGAAGAAGAATTCTTTTAGTATTGCAGATAATAAACCAGAATCACAAATTTAAAAAATGAAAGTATTCGGTAATTTAACTTGTGTTTATTCCTTACAAAAAACTTCACTGAATAAACAGCAAACCAGGTGAACCTCTGTAATGACTGATTCAATATAGCAAAATAGTAATTTACCAGTGATTTATCATGCCATACTGTTTTGCCGCTGTTGTTTTCCCACTTCCAAGGCTGCCCCAGTGTCCGTTACGCCCAATACATTCGCAAGTGCCCGCGGGCAACGGCGTCCTTGCCACCTGCGTACCTCGGAATCGCCGAAAACAATAACAGTTACAAACCTATTTATGGCTACATTACTTCCGTTGCGTCACATTCAGTGTAAAATATTGCATTTATGATTTCAGTAGTGGGGTTTGCCTACTCCTGGCCCAGGTCAAGGTCAGCGGTTGTAACTGTTGTAGGGGTAGTAGCGGCTGGGGTTTTTTTGACAGTGATGGGTGGGTTTTGGAAGTGGGTCAAGGTCATCCGGAGGGGTTTTTAAAAAAGGTGAGCCCCGAGGGGTTAGATTGAAGGTGGGTAAAAATTTATTTAATCAAAGAAAAGTAGTGGTTTTATTTGAGGAGGTGTTGAAGTGTTGTTTACTGGTGATGGAGTGGTAGACGCCAAAGGTGATAGCGATGAGAAGATAAAAACATACTATCCCCAGTACGCATTTGAATAGTCGTAAAAGCTGAATCATTTCTTGTTGATTCTTTATTTCTAATTGTAGTCTGTTGATTTCAAGTTTGAGTTTATCCTCTTCCAATTGTGACGTAAATGAAAAATCATCCATCATCTTCGTGTATTAAATGTGTGCAGGTAAAAATGGGAGCGGTGTTGATGGTGAGAAAGTTGGCGATGAAATGAGAAACAGAGATAGGGACAGGTTATATATTACTGTAAAAATGGTGGGGGGTAAAGAAAATAATTGTAGTCGACTAAACATCATTATTAGCTGTGTCGGGTGTTGCAGCTTTGGAAGATGGAAGACTATTGTTTGGCAGCTGTAAAACTTCGACGTCTTCGCTTTCCATGTTTTCGTAATCAGAAGAATTGTAGGAAACTTCCACAGTGATAGTAATGGTGTTATTTGGAGTGATTATTAGATCACTTAAAATTTGAAAAATAGTTTGTAATTCTTCTTGTGATTGAATAAGAAAAGTACATTTACTTGTTGTTAAAGGAGAGGAGCTCATTGTTCGGAAGTTGGCAAACAAATGGTGAGCGATGGTCAGAGGGTCGCTTATATGTGGGCAAAGGTGGTGGAGGGGGGAAGTAGAGGAGTGGGGAAGGTAGAGTGGTGGGGGAAGGTTGATATACCCATATGCGAACCGGCGGCCAGAGCATTTTGCCGCAAAACCCCATTTGGGTAGGTCATGGGTGGTGTGTAGAAATAAGCATTAGCTGTAATATAAATTAGAAACACTAATAATTGTTTTAAATCAAATATTAAGTTTACTTTTAACCAGAGTTTGCATTTCTTGTTCCTCGTTGTCCAATTCAATAATTTTAATACCATGAGTTGTTTCTTCTTCTTCCCCTGCACTGTTGGAAGATGACGATGATGAAAATATTCTGGTAGGATCCACATATTTTACTTTGATTTTGATCCATCTTAAAGGATACTTATCCATAAGTGTGAGTAAGTTGTGAAATAGAGTTTCCATCTCATCTCTTTCGGTAATTAAATGTTCAAAAGAAATAAACATGTCACCCATGTTGTTGCCAGTCAGAGTAATGAAATCGGAATGAGAAATGTATTGAAGGATCTGTAGAATATATGTTGGTGGGGACAATTTCAAGGTCAACCGAATGAAATTTTAAAAAAGAGCTGCAGTCAGTGACTACAGCTATACATCTGAAGCTTCAATAGGATGAGAAGACCAATCTGATCTGTATTTGCATGCATTTATGATGCATGTACAAAAGTCGTCTTTATAACATGCATTACACTCTCGGCAATTAACAATTTTTTCTGGATGAAATTTAATACATCTCTGGGGACAGCAAGTGTGGAAGTATCTTGATTTATAAATTTTAAAGGTTCGCAATTCTGGTGGTGGTAGTTGTTTTGTCTTGCATTTGCAGTAACAGGATCCGAAGAATTCACATTTTCTACAAGCTAATCCGTCTACCATCCATCTTCCTATATCGGTACATTTTTGTTCACAACAATAGCGTGGTTTGTACTCGTCTTTCTTGTTTTCCATGTTGACGCTTCTAAGTTTAGCCAAGAAATGAAGGTGTATAGTGTAGGATAGCATGTTTTATAGATTAGAAAAAGTGGTGGGGGTAATCTCAAGGTCATCCAAATGGAGTTTTAAAAAAGAACATCTTACAAGTGTAAGATGTATTTATTTAAGATAGTGAGTTTTCATCCTCTTTTTCTTTCTTTATATCTTGTTTGTATTTTTCTTTTTCTTCTTTAGCCATAGCAATGAGATCTTCAGTGGATAGTGGATGTACTTCTGGAAATTTTAGAATTAATTTTGGTTGGAATCCTTCTTTAGTCAATACTTGAAGATCGGATGTCATTTGTTCTACACTTTGATAATCTTTTCCGTAGATTTTCCCATTAAATTCAATCATCATTCTGTACAACATGGTAGTGGTAGTTGTTTTCGCTGCGTCAGTTGGGAAGCAAATGATGATTCTGTTTAGGTTACGCGTTCCTTTTATAGATGCCACAGCGACCACTCAATATTATTCAACATCAGTAATATTTCTGAAACTTAACATTACTTTGAGTAGATGGTGTTGTAGTTGAAGGTTGTGTGGAAACAAATACTTCTTCATTGCAGAATTTTTGTTTAGGAAACATCCTCATGTTGTTAGCGTAAACATCAATATTTAAACGATAACCACCGGCAAGTAACACTCGCAATTCATTAGTAAAATCGTCAAGTTCTTCAAAAGTTGTGATGGTGGTGGTATCATATGATGCACACTTTACCTTAAGAGACATGTTGTTATTTGTAATAACTGGAGAGCCAACAGAGATGCGTACAGCACGAAAGGTAGTCGTAGACTGATGAGATCCTCAAGAAAATTACGGCCTTTATATACCCTCGAAACTAGGTCAAGGTCACCCAAACGTGTTTTTAAAAAAGCAACATATCGATAGTGCAGAAACACTATCGATATGTTGCCTTTTTCTTATTTTTTTTATTTTTTATTTATTTATAATCAGTTACACACATGTACAACAGTATATATAAACTACAGATTAGTTGCTAGTAGGCATAACATGAAGTGTAAGTTCAGTAGAGTTGCTTCCGCTAGGACCGTGAGATGCTAAGTAGAGTGTGCCGGGGTGAATCAGTCGTAAATCTTCATTCTGCAGCAGTTGAACGAAGCGTTTGGGAAGAAATACTTGAAATTTTGGTTCATCACCAGGTGTGTAGGGTGCTTCACTTAGTGTGCAATTGATAGCGTCTCCAATTGATGTTTCCATTTTCTTAATAGTGTGAATAATATAATGTTTCTCTTCCTTCAATTCTGAACATTTTTTTGTCGGTAGTATAGTAGATTTAGAATGTTTGTTGAATTGATCAACAAGCGATTGTAGAAAATTTTGTGACGCCATTATCTTCTTCTTGCTATTGTTCGTCTTCTTCTTCTTGTGTTTGCGCGTCAGAGGTGTTGACTCCCCGGAGGTTCGAGTAATACTGATGCATTGCCATAGTGCCGCTCTCGCTTTTATACCCTTCGTTTCCCTCACCACTTTGCTGGAGATAGACATTTAAACGATATGCGTTTTTTAAAGCACATTGAGACTGTTGATGTTTAAAGTTTTTAGATGAAATACAGATGTTATCAAAGTAGCAATAAAAATCTTTCTCCATTTGCACATTTATTACTTCATGGTTTGTATATGCTTGTATCCAATTTGCTTTTTCCAATCCTCTTGTAAAAATAGTTTTGAACTTTTTGCAGAAATGATTCATAATGTGTGGCATCATATTGTAGGTTATAAAACCTTCATCCCATCTTAGATTATGAAAATGTTTCATCAACCATTTATTTGTTACTTTAGCTTTGGTTGTTAATCTGTTGAATGGTAAAGGAGGCATAAATAAAAAGTGATAAACAACAGATGTTATCATATCTAGTACCACTAACTCTTTAATTATAAAATTTCCATCATTACCACGGAATGCTTGAAACTCTATGATACCTTGCTTTACCTCCATTAATTCTATCTTCTTAGAGAATGAAACTTGTTTATTCATGATGACGTTCAGTAGGCAACTGGTATGTTACTCCAGATTGACAACCTTTTATAACCCCAATATTCTTCTTCTTACTTACAATATTTTTTATTTGTTTAATTTGTTGCCGATTGTTGATTGTTGAAACATGATTCGTTTTCCTTGGCTTCTTGCTTTTCTTCATCTAAATTAAAGTTGGTTTGATAGTGGTGTAACTGTCTCCACATATCTACTTCATGCGGTATCCTATTGAAGATTGAAGTATCTACTGGACCATATAGGATTGGAACATATGGTTGTTTATCCAATGCATCAATTAAATAGTCTTTGATAATTGCACTTGAGAATATTAGCTGTTTTAAATATCTTGTTATAGGACCAGTAGCATAAGTTAAAGTGTAAAACTCTTCTTTAGTCAAATGTATTTTTATATTATATTTAGTTAAATCTCTAAATCGAACTAGTTGTTGACCACGTTGTTTAACAATATCGATTTCAATATTTGATTCCAACAAACCTAGTTTTGTTTTTCTTCCAAATGTATTGTTACTCAGATAACATTCCAAAAGATGTATATGTTTCATAAAAGATTCCCATGAAGTTTCAGTGAAGGTTACCATTTTAGATCCGTGATTTAAAATAACAGTAGGAGAGTAATCCAATGATTTCATTACTCCAGCAGATACAGTCTTTGTCATACAAGAAGAAATAGGATAAAATATTCGAAGAAATACTTCCGTTAAGATGTTGGTGGAAATGTTATCTTCAATTTTTCTTTTCTTTGTTTCTTTTTCAACTTCCTCTTCTTCTGTCTTCTTATGTTTAAACTTGAGGAACTCATCCATTTCCTGTTCAACTTGTCTTTCTATATCCAAACTATTGTCAGCCATAAAAGGTGTAGTTTCTTCATTAGCACTTGATGTAGTAGAACTCATCTTGCGGACGATGTTACCCATACGACAATCAAAGATGAAATGAATTTCCAGCTCTTTTTTCTCGCTTTTATACTCGCAGATGACCTAGATATTGTTGATTTTTTTGTAAAAACCTTACAAATCGTGCAGATGTTGTATTAATCCTTCTTAAAGCACATTCTTCACAATTCCTGTTAGTGGTGTGTAGGTAACTATTTTGTCATGTAGAATTAAACAGTATGCTGAAGTTCCATCTGGTATTTTATCTTCAAATTCCATTTCAACTTTTATATCTACACTTGAAGATTTCACAGATTCATTTTGTTTTGAACAATCTATTACAACAATTGGAGCTTTTGAATAAAATTGTTCTGGTGATAGTAGTGGTGTATTGGTCTTACCATAATATGACGATTGAAATCTTGCATACATGTCATATAGAATGGAATAACGTTTCTTGTTAAATGAAACATTTAAACTGTCATATGGAAAAAACTGAGAATTTAAAAAAACTTTGCAATTCTTTATTTTGCAATGGTCAAATTGACCAGCGTGCGCAGTTATAATATCCTTTCGTTTAGTCTGAAAACCAACTATTATGTACCTTGCCCGTTCTAAATAAGTAGAGGTTTTAACAGTCCATGTTTGTCTTTCTGTTTGAGGCAATATGGGGTATTCATGAAATTCCCAACTTCTAAATGGTATTACAATATCACGGTCAGATTTTAATTTTTTTTAATAATAATACTCGATGTTCATCCGCCAATCTGACATGTGGTACTCTCCATACAACTTTATCTAATTGAAGTTGCCATTCCAAATCGGCATCTTTAGTTCCACTTGGCGCTTGTATTACATCCTTATTCGTTGAAGATCTGAGCAGTACCAGTTCTTGCTTTACGTTTATTATTATTCTCTTTTAATCTTCTGCAAATCCCAAAAGCAATCGTAAAGGTACATTAAAGTCAAAGTAACCATTTGAATTAGGAGTAATAGTGTCTTTATCAGGAGTCACCCATCCAGCTGAGATTAAAGAATTCTTTTCATGAGGTGTTATTGAAGTCAATCCTTTTAAAGTTGTTGATATACCAACTTTTTTTGTTGAATCAACTGTTACTCCAGATATCTCATATCTAATTTCATCAAACAGATATGCCATTGGGTTATTTATAAAAGGAACAGTTGAACCAGATTTTCCATCCAATGTTGTTACTCTTCCTTCGATATATAAATAACTTTCACATGGTAATGTGTAGATATCTTGTTGTTGAATGGGAATCCTTATTTCATCATTATTATTTAATTTTGATGAAGTGTAAGGGTTGTGAGTGTGATATTCCTTCTCCCATAGGGTTTCGTCGAATGTCGGTCCTTGCGCTATATCCAGTATATCCATGGTTGGCAAGTTTTAGTCCGATCTTCTGTAGGAAGCGTATGTTGTCCGGTGTTAACTCGTCAAATGTTGAGGAGCTACTGAGCTCCCGACTCTTCCGTTGTGGTTTAAATGATAATCCCATGTTGACTTTATGTTGCTGCTCTGATATGTAACCGTATAGTTATTGTTTCTCCTCTAAAGTCAACACTAATGCCGTCTTGATCCAATATGTTCAGTACGATGTCTGAAATGAAACTGGTGTTTAACGGTAGGTATATTAGGTTTTGTGGCTTCTCAACTATTTTAAAACCAGGAGCTACTGTTGGGTAAAATGTGTGTAATATATGTTGATTTACTCCATCTCTATATGATCCGTGTATAATATTACATGTTACATCAATACTGTTCACCTTTAATATTGTTACTGTTGTATCGCCAGTATAATCATTTCCAGGAGCTAAAATTCCTTTCTTCTTTGAAAATCCGAGCAAATTGCCGATTGAGTGGTCTAAGCTAAAATCTATATAATACTTTGAAGTTATTTCTGCTTTTAATGTATTATTATTACCTTTTATAGAAATATTTTCTTCTCCAAGTTTATTTTTGTAATACTTGGTTTATATCGTCTATTTCATATGCTCCTGTAGATAATGGAATTATTTTTAATTGTGAATAATTTCCTTTTTCATCTTTACTTTCATAATAATGTAGTAAATTATTTTTTCCTTCTGTAACATTAGGAATTGAATTGTATGTAGTCAAATCCAATAATGCTGCTTCCCATAGTTTGTCCGTAGATAAACGTAACGCTGGGAAAAGTGTACTTTTTAATGTTGATGAATTTCCACTCAGCGACACTGTATACGATGACATCTTAAAGCTGACTGACGCTCTTCGCTAAGAACTCCAAACATAAATGTCCGCATATTTCTGTATTGCTAGGTTGCTCTCTTTTGTAGTTGTAGAATATATTATTGCAGTTCCGAAAATAATGTTGAAGTTCTTTTGGTGGCGGTAAATTTCCAAAACTATCAAAGTAGTAAACATTTTCTCCAAGTTTTTTATAACATACCCAATGAGTACCTGGTCCATAATTAGAGTCTAAATTTACTATTCCAGTTTCATTTTTCCACACTCTATTTGGTAATGTATCTTTCATAAAAACTCCTCTGAAGAATGGTATTCTTAAACATTTCACATATTTTGACAATTGATAGTTTGTTAATGCTTCATTTGGAATTATCAATTTATTCTTCTCATTTAATACACACGGTATGGTCTTAAGTAAAGACCCGATCCGTTTTTTACCATTGACCATATGGATGTTTTCTTGACTTTCCTTTTAGGGTTAGTGCGACGTCTTCTTTTAATGTTCCCGCCTCTTTTTGCAGCTTCTTTTTTACTAGGTTTTCTCCCGCGTTGTCTTCCACCACCAAACTTAGCTTTTGTCTTCATGGCTGTTGTCACTGCCCAAGCTGCTGCTTTTTCTGCAATACTGGCGTCACTTGATTTAACTCTTTGCCAAGCTTTTTCCGCTAGCACTCTATCTGCTATCGATCTATTTTTTGAATCTGCAAACTTGGAATATGCTATATCGTGTTCTTTGCAGGCTTGATCCAATTTATTAATTCCAGGATCTCCTCTTGCTAAACGTTTTGCCAACTTAGTTCCAGGTCCGCAATATTGATAACCTCCGGGCAGATGAAATTCGTATGGTAGAGCGTCTATTGTTCTATTTAGAACAGCACCAACAGGAATTTGTCTGAGCAGGGATAACGCAGCTGATGTAATACCACGTCCTTTCTTGCCGCTGTCTTGACGAAGACTGAGCGGTGCGGTCTTCATTATGTCGTCTTATATAACCAGCGTGTTTACTCCACGAGTTGCTTTACATAAATGAATACCTTATGCACAATTTTTATATTTAAATATTTAATTATTCAAATTAATTACATACTGATTTATGATTCTATTTTTAATCCAAGCTTCTCGTTCATCGGGTTGAATCATCACATGACTTGTTGTACTAGCTATATGATTGTGGGTATCAATAAGTAAATTGCCCACTATTCTTATTAAACAATCTAAAGTTACAGCATCTTTCGGATGTTGAGGATCGTGTAACTGCATAATACGTTTATCATTACACGTGTAAGCGGTCGAATCACTTTTTGATGTTGTTATGACTTGTCCAATAGTAGCAGCATCATTAAAATCTTCACCTGGTGAAATATTAATTATTTTCTTCATTTTAGCATCAAATTTGGTTCCATCGCGTTTATCCCAAGTTATTGTTTGTTTCACTGTAACACAATCATTTTCTTCATAACCAGGCATTATATTTTTTATTCTTCTATTATGACCTTCATATGTGCCTAATAAAGGACCGCCCGCAATTAATGTTTGTCCCATTAAAGGTACATCCGAACTTTTTTGACCAAATCTTCCATTTGTTATTCTTTTACCTCCCGCATCCCATTCATTATTACTTCCTTGCATTAAATCAAACTTTTCATTTCCATGTATAAATGTATTTCCTCGCTTTAGCACAGCATCTTCATGTTTTACAAAATTTGATGTTCCCCTTTTTAATTCTTTAGATAATTGTTCCATAGTAACAGCGTCTTTTGGTTGAGAACCAAATTTTACATTTGACAATGCTTTTCCATGACAATCAATTTTATTAGCATCTTGTAAAATACAGTTGTCCTTGATGTATTTCAGGTTTACAGCATCGCCGTCTTTTTTTGGGTATCCAATGTCATTTATAATAAACTTATAAAAAGAAAATCCTCGTTGAGTCTTTTCCGGTATTATAGAATGTAAATATTCTTTATTAACTGAATCTTTATCATTTTTTGGATTTGCCACATTGGTTATCCTATGATTTCCAGCATCATATGTTTGTCCATCTTTTAAATTGTTACCCCACTGCAATTTTAAAGTATTTGAAAGTTCAGATGATAAATACTCTCTATTAATTGCATCAGAACTGTCAGTTGGTTTACCAACATTAATTATTCTATGTGATTTAACATCGTAAGTATTCTTGTTTAATTTCAATGATGTTAAAGTTGCTTCTTTTACTGTTTTTAAATTTGCTCCATCAGTATCTTCTTCTGGGTCTTTAACAAATTTTAAACGTTTGTTACTCATATCATAGTCACCTTCAGGTGTTTGCGGCAATCCACTTCTTTTTCTGTTTTCTCCTCCTTGTACTCCTAGCCCGGAGTACCGTCCGAACTTGTCGACGCTCATGATTGAACTGATCCATTGTATGCTAACAGCTCTCTTATATAACCGTGATGATTTATACAACTATTCCACGATTTCGAAGCTCGTCAATTAAAGCCACCCATTCATTATTTAAACCTGTATGACCAGCTTCCATGGCTTCATGTAATAGTCTCATTCTATCGACCAATTTGTTTATATCATTATAGTAAATCACATTTGTATTATATAGGTTTTTCATTAAACCTTTACCAGAAGTCGAAGTTTCTCCTTTTTTCTTTTTACCATATTCGTCAATAAGTGATAAGTCCATAAGTGATAATGACTTCCTCTTTAGCGGTTTCTTCACAGCAGGTGCAGTTCGTAATGTTGGTAGTTTTTTCAGGGGAAACAATCTTTTTATTACAACCGTATATTTAGTTGCACGTGTTCTATTTATCATTGAATCTTTGGAGTAATTCTTCTTATGAGCATTAGTATTTTGCAAAATTTCTTTAAAAGTATTTAAATCTTGAAGCGTATATCTTATAGGTATATTTTTAAAAATCAGTTCAAATAATCCTTTTGTTCCTTTATATTTATGCTCACCAATAACAATATCATCATCTTCAGTCAAATATACTTTTGAATCACCTATTTTTAATTCATTTCCATCAATTCTCGCACCATATACATGTGACTTGTGTAATTTTGGGTTATCTTTTATTTCATGTAACATCTTCATGATATACTTTCTTCCAAGAGGTCCTTGTTGCAATATATCACTACTTAATTTTGTTAGATTTGGAATTGATTGTTCTGCTTCAGGTATATGTTGTTCTTGTTCTTCTTCTTTTTGAACATTTATTTCTGGTTCTTCCTGTCTTGTTTCTTCTTCTTCTTTTTGAGAAATTTCACTATCACTTGTATAAGAATCATTATCTTCTTCCTTCTTCAAAGTCTTTACTTCAAATTTAGAAACAGGTAGTAAAACATCTCCTTCATAATGAGGTTTACCAATAGTTTCTGTTATCTGTTTTAAAGGTTCTGTAATAGGCTTAAATGTAGTCTCCAGGAATTCTTCTCTTTCATTCAAACCCATTCTTAATGCTCGATTTTTAAGTCTAATCGAGTCACTCAGTGATTTTATTTCTTTTAATAGTTTTTCTTGGTTCACCATGTTTACACTGCGAAGACCAATCTATTACTAAACGTATCATCAATTGTTCAATGGATTAATACAAATTTATCTAACCCTATACGATATCTTCCATTTTTTATAGCTTCTTCTTTCATAATAACAAGAAATCCATATTTTTCAGCCCATGCTTTGCCACACATTTCTTTAAATTTATCAAATGACATGTCTGCATTCACATGATCATTATATATGTGCTTTAAATTTGTTTCATCTTGCTTGAAGATAATAAGTAGATTTGCATTATCTCTTATTAGTTGTTTTGGAATTTTACTGTAAGTTTGACCAATATAAATGCTATCAATATTGTAATGTCTTCCCATGGCAAAATAACTTCTAATAGTGTCATGATTTTCACAAGATACATCATCAAATATAAATATAGAAAATGGTTTAGCCTCGTTTGGCTCCATTATAGTTTCACTAGCATTAAACTTGTAGAAATTAACTTCAGGCACACTTGCGAGTACCTTATCCAATAATTGGTATTTGGGTTGTTGCAAAGATTTGGAAAAGATATAAATGTTGTTGAAACGTAATCCCTTAGGATTTGTTATTAAATTAAAAACCACATTTGTCTTTCCACAATTTGATGGTCCAGTTATTAAACATCTTATTGTGTTTGGCAGTAATTCACCATGTTTTCCATGATTTAACTTGTCGTTGTCAACTGTTAATTCATCAATATTATTAATAAAAAATCGATCCTTTTGTTGAACAATCTCCATCTTGTGTAAAGGTTAAACATGTAATGACTTCATAAATTGCTACACTAAGTCTTTTGTAGGGATCCAAGAGTCTTCACTTTTATCAAATCCCAACCAACGTACTTTCACCTTATCCTTTTTTCTTTGTAAAATTTTTTCAACAAGATATACATCGCCAACTGATGATTTTAGCAATTCATGTCCGTAGAATCCACCTTCAAGTAATTCACCTTTGTTGTCCTTTAAAATGTAGGTTTCAGGTATTGTTGGTTGCACTTTATAGATTGTAAATACTTCATTAGTCCAGTTTGGCAGATATCTTTTGCTAAATACTCCTTTGTACTTACTTATACGAACTTTATCATCAACTTTAAATGTTTTGGGCTGCATTTTTTCACGTTTAGGAGTAGTATTATTTTTAATACGTTTTAATACCATTTTAGCATTGGCACTATTTACTTCGTTAGGCTTCATACCAATGGTTCGATGATACTTATTGTTATATTCTTTTATAAGTTGTGGTAATATATCATACCAAATATATGATCCTCGTTTGGAAAATGTTTTATACATTGCTCCTTTTAACGTTCTGTTAAATCTTTCTATTATTGAAGCTTTAACTTCAGAATTTGTAGAATAATGATTTATTTTATACTTCTTCATTAAAGCTGCAAAGTCTTTGTTAAAATATTCTTTTCCATCATCAGTTTGTAGATGTTTGATGTTGAAATTATTTTTTTGTATAGCTATTTCCATAGCTTTTGTAACACTTTTACCAGTCTTGTCCTTTAGCGGTAAAGCATCAGCCACTTTAGTAAAACAGTCTATAATCGCTAAAATGTATTTGAATCCTTTATTTAATTTACTATGTGGTATCATTTCAATAAGATCGGCTTGGAAAAGATCATTCATTCCTTTTATAATTGTATTTCTTCTAGGAAATTTTCTTCTTGCCGGCTTATGAAGTTCATTTACAATCTTGTTCCTTAAATCTTCCATCTTCAGTTGTGTCTTCCACCCCGCTTGTAAAAGTACTGATCTCTAAAATGGTTTATCCTCTTTTATATGGTTAGATTATAGGTCAAGGCCATATTACATTGGTGTAAAAAAGAGGGAACATGACATTGAGCTTGTCATGTCCCCTCTTCTTTACGGAAAGGAAAAAGGAAGAAGGTAAAGGACGAAGAATAGGTTTATTGGTCGATAGGGTATGAGGAGTAATGTCCAAATGGTAGAGTTTTTATATTATCTTCCAGGATGTACCTCTTATCATCCTTACAACTCAAAGCCCATTTGGTTTGCTTTACACTGAAGAGACGATGGTTGAAGCTTCTTATGGTGTTAAATGTTGCTGTTGTCTCAACATTTTCAAATAAGCATCTCTTGTATTCTTCAAACTGTACATTCTTCTTCAGGTATGAGGTTTTTATACCTTTGGCCTTCTTCACGATTTCATGTTCTCTTTTTTCATTTTTGTACAATTTAAATGAATATAATTTAGACATTAAAGCAACAACCTCTTCCATTGGCACGCTATTTGTTTCGTCTTTGAACTTTCCCAATACCTTTTTATTTCTACCATTGTCGTAGTTGGGATGGTCTTGTGGATAATCAGAAAAGTCAAAGTCGTTATTGTAGATAAAACAGCGTAGGTCTTCATACATATCTTCAGTTCTTATCCAATAAATAAAAGCGTCCGTATCCATGTATACAATGCCGATGTTTTCTCTTCCATAAAATTTAACCATCTTGTTGTAATGGAAGTCATACATGTGGGTCTTTGAAATATCTAGAATAGACATCCCCACATATAAAGGACGATCCATTGTAATTGAAATTTTGTTCATGGAAACAGCTACAAGATTTTCGTTGATTATTATGGATGATCCAAAGTTAGGTTTTTGTACCAGCTTTTGTAGTTTCACCGGATCACTAACTAATTTCACATTCTTATGCTTTCTTTTGTTTTCCAGTGTCTTGCCAAATATCGCATTATTCATCAATTTAAAAAAGTCCTTTTGAAAATTAGATGTAGCTGCAGTTCTTCTTTTTGTGTTATTGTCAATGTATGACTTTAACCAACAGGATTGAGAAAATTGTAAAGCTCTATTAATTTTTGTTATTCTCAATCCTAATTCTAGGGCTTGTTGTATTACCCAATAATGAGCAACATATCTTGATTTGTTGGTTAAAGTCATCATTAATTTAGGCCATCTACCGGTTGGTGATATTTCTGTCTTGGCCAGTAGAGGTAAATCATAATGGTGGTCGTGCAAATGTTCAGGGTACTCAATATCTACATCCGAAATATAACCAGTATCTCCATGTTTTGCTATATCCATGATGTTTCCAATAGAATCAGGGTCTACCCATTTAAATTTGCCAAACGGGAGAGGATTCGACATGGCCCATCCATAAAGGTTATTTGCATCAAAATAACCTAAATATGTACTTGGTTTTGTTGCATCAAAATTGGGCAAATATTTGTTATTCGCCTTTACATGTCGTGTTACGCTTTGAGTTAGTCCCCCTCGAACACCTGATTCCAACATCAGCACCATGTCTATATCTGTAAGAAGTTGAAGTTTACATTTTGTTTCCTTTAACATTGCTTGCCAAGCTAGTCCAGGTGATGTACAAGAATGCAGAGGGTCTAATCCATATGCCTTAAAACATATATTTCTAAACTCTTCCATTATATCACAAAGTAAAGTTACATCTAGTTTTACATAAAAGTCCGAATATTCTCCAAGTGTTTTAAATCCTAATTCATTCCATACTCTACACGCATGTTCATAATCTTCATGGGATATATCTGTGTCATATAGTTTACTTTTGAATTCTTCTTTTGGTGGAAGGGATGTTTCATTAAATCTTTCTAAGCTATCTATATAATCATACGGGAAAACACCTTTGCGAAGAACTAAATTAACCTTGTCATTATTTACAATCTTCTTGTTTTCTATTAAATCTTCTGTTCTCAGGTTTTCAGAAAGCTTCATTAAACTAGATGGCATAAAACGGTAAGAATCTAAAAACCGAAGCTTTATATTTCCAACTTTTTTAGTAAAACTTATAAACTTCTCCGTGGTTTCAGCTATGACATCAATTTCTCCATTATCTCTTCCTAATTCCGGAATGATAAAATGCGCATCATAACCACTAAGGTTATGTAATATTACAGGTATATTTGTAGGGATCTTGTAGTTGATATTACAGCTGTTACATGCAGCACCTCTATAATACCCTGTCAGATGGTCATGATCATGAACCTTGTGATTTTCCACAGTAAATTCATTTCTACATAAATAACAATGAGTTGCATTTTCATGTTGAATCTCTTCTTCTTCATCCAAAGGTATCATCGGTATAATATCACTGTACAATCTTTCAACACTTTCCGCTATTATATACAACTGATCAAGGAATATTTTAGAAGCATTAACACCACGATAGACAATAGGTTTTGAAGTTAAATTAAATTTATTTAGATGTTCTTCAGAAAGAGTAGATTTAACCATTAAACAAAAACTGTTTGGATCATGTATCTGATACTTAACACTTTTCCTTGCTACATCACCATCATTATTTTCAATAGGCACTAGTGTCGATTCAAAATCAGCATAGACAACAATGGGAATCCGGTATTGATGGGAAATTTTCTCAAATTTCAACTCTGCCTTACTTGGACATGGTAAGATAATTTTTGCTTCATAGTTGTTGTTACATAGTTTTTTATGCTCTTGTAACCATTCATTTCCTTCTCTTCTTTCTTCATGAAAATTGAAGCATCTTTTGCAAACTATCTTCTTATTTTTAGTTTTACATAGTTGATAACTTACAAGAGTTTCAAATTTTTTAATCCATACATAGTGGGAAACATCACCTTTTGTAAGTAGTAATAAGTCTGTATGATCTGGGAGTTCATTCTTCACCACACGCAATGGGTACACTTTATTCGAACTGTCCAAACCAAAAACATTAACAGATGTTCCAGGGTTTTGTTTTTCGAACTTTGGGATGTCCTTCAAAGCCACTGGGTAAGTCAATCCTTGGAAATTATATCTAAATCTGCGTGTTTCATATTCTTCACTGGGTCTAACCGCATGGTGAGGTGGTACAAATTTTGCCGTCATTGCATATCTAAAACATTCCATATCTTCATTTTGAACATTTATACATGATTTGGTGTCTGAAATTTTCTTTGGGAGCGGAATATAACTGCTACCCCTTAATCCATAGCCGTGTTTATGAACTCTAACATCCATACTCTCAATACTAACCAAACTCCAACCAGATCCTCTTCCTTCATGTTCTTGAATTTTTGTTAATATTTCTTCCAAACAATCTTCAACTATTGAATTAATATCTGAACTTGCCATGATGGTCTGGTTTTTTGTCATGAATCCTCTTGGTGACATTTCTCCTTCTACATTAGTAAACATAGCATTTAATAATATGCCAAATTTAATAAAGTTTAGTCTTCTTAATTCTTCTGTGAGTGTTTTACTTACAATTGTTCTTACTTCTTTAAAAAACTGATCCAATTCCAAATTTTTATTTTGAATTTTGTGGTGCATTACTACTCTACCTTCTAAAGCAAATACTTTTAAACACGGTATTTCATTAGATGGTCCTGCTGATGGTTCTTCTTCTTGTTGTTCTTCTTTTGGTTCTTCTTCTTCATATAGTTTTAAATCTTCATATTCTGTTTCTGTTACATCTTCATTATTATTATGGAATAATTCTTTATGTATTTCTAGTAGAATATTATCATGAAAAGTTTCTGAGCAAATTTCACATTGATGCGATATTTCATTAGATGGTCCTGCTAATGGTTCTTCTTCTTGTTGTTCTTCTTTTGGTTCTTCTTCTTCATATAGTTTTAAATCTTCATATTCTGTTTCTGTTACATCTTCATTATTATTATGAAATAATTCTTTATGTATTTCTAGTAGAATATTATCATGAAAAGTTTCTGAGCAAATTTCACATTGATGCATCGTGTTGATGTTTACTCTTTGAAATTTAGCACGGAAATGAAATGCTTCTCCCTTCTATTCCCTTTATATAATGCTTCCCCCACCACATTTGTAAGGTTTTTTTTTAGTGAAATGTTAGAATTAGTAGTTTAACACTAAAGCTGAAAAGTAATGATTAAAGCCTATATTTTCTTCAATTGCAAATACTCCACATATGCCTCCGCCCACAGCCATAACAGATCTATGTTTCTCCAATATACACCAAAGGTGTGTCTATCATCTACCAAAATTGGAGATCCTATGTTTACTAATCTTCCATTTTCTATCCATGTCACAACTTCAATTAAAAACATTCCTATAATATTCATTGGTGAATTTGGATCCACAAATATTCTTGTTACAACATTTTCACTTAACAAAGGCACTTCAATTTCTTCAATTTCTTCATCATTTTCTTCATCCACCTCCAATACTCCTTCAACTTTTTGTACATTTGTTATAAAATATTGAAGCATCTTGGGGAGACATGTTCACTCTAGCTATTATAGGTGAAGAATGTTCTCACACAAACCACACCACTCTTATATCACCATGTCATTGAGTGGGGTGGGGGTGTTTTTTTATGGTACAATTTTAGTAAAAGAAAATAATACAATTCTGTCTTTACCACAATATTGCTCTTAATTAGAGCTTTTCATTGATGTATGACTTGCCCTATTCCGGCAAACCATTCTTGAATTATTAGCCATTTTCTAATCCGGATTATTGTCGGGGGGGGGGGGGGGCTCGTCAAGTTCAAGTTCAAGGTCAAGGTCACCAAGGCTAAGTTCACTGTCGGGGGGGGGGGCTCGTCAAGTTCAAGTTCAAGGTCAAGGTCACCAAGGCCAAGTTCACTGTCGGGAGGGGGGGGGGTTAATTAACCTAATTGAGGTCAAGGTCACCAAAAATTATAATTTACCAAAGTGATGGGGACGGCCGAAGCCATCCCCACCACTCTGTTTGCCTAACACTTCCCCAAATCCCAACCCGCTATAGTTACGTCTTGCAAGGGATCCCAATTTTTGGCCCGCACGCACGTGGCGATCCAGTTTGGTGGGCTGTGATACGGGCGGCCGGCCTCGGCCTGGGCACTGGACCTGACCATTCCAATTTTACAATGGGGACTCTGGAACAGCTAATGCAAGACGCAACTCTAACCTCCCACCCTTAATCTAGACCCACCCAAATATAATTATTTCCTAATAAAAATTAAAAATTTTAAAGCATTAAAAAATATGCGCTACCTACGGCACAACGCGCATGTCCCACCCATATTTAATGAAGTTCAACAGAACTTCTATAATTTAAATTTAATTTAATCTACCCTCCTAACAGCTAGCTTTGAAAGATTATTAGTACATACACACATACAATAATTATACCAAAACTCAACATTAAAAACACATTTTCCAAACATCAACAATACCATAACACACCTTAATGCTAACATCGCAATGCGCAAATTAAAACTAACACAACTTAAAACTAAAAATAACATTTGCACACACACACACACACACACACACACACACACACAAGTATTAATATTAAAACCCTAACAGCAAGAGTAACTCAAATATATATCGGCCGCTTATATATTTGAGGTACCCTCTGAGTTCGGAACAACCATCGCGTCCGACGATTTGTTCCGAACTAACTCAGCGATAGTCGCCAAAAAGGTTCTCGGCTCACAAAGTGGTGGGGAGAGCCGTAGGGGTTTAAGGAGGATAGAACGTCCAACGTCAGTGGAAATTTCCAATGATCTATTCGTCACATGTAGGTCGCCGCTAATGCAGGTGGAGCGTTGTACCTTGCAATTAACGTTAGGCAACACCTGGTTTAATCCGCCGTTGAGCTTCACTGAGGCTTTCCCCATCGCGTAACACCATAATTGTTGCCTGTTATTATTTGAGTAATGGCAGAAAATTATCTGTCCTCTTTTGCCACTTAACTATAGTTATTAAACTATTGGCAACATCAAAGCTAAATTGGTGTTATATAAATGTAACCACTATCAACCTAATTCATTTTGATAAGTGAAAGTGATGGGGGGGGGGGGGGGTCAACACTTTTTTTCTTGGGGGGGGGGGGGGTCAAGTTCAACATAATAGCTATCTGTGCTTATATAAGCCGCAACGCGGTCGCGCGTCTGCCATTCACTCCCCAGGTACCGCAGCTGAAACAACTAATCTGTAAGTCTCTACCACCTAGTAATGTAACATATGCTTTGTTTTAACTTACACCTGTTAAGCTTGCTATTTTTTTATGTAATTTATTTCTTAACATATAAAAATATACTTTTATTTTATATATAATATATCAAATAATCTCGTGTTACTATTTTTATTTTAGTTTATACTTATTATACAAGTTAACCCCTACAGAATAATTAACTAACTTCTGCTGCTAGACTAAACTACTTAGACTATAAACAGTTAACACCATATATTAATATATAATTATTACACTGCAAGTTTTACCTGTACAAATGCTAGATGTAATTGCGATTAATCGTCTACGACACAGTTCTTAAACCCTTATAAAATAATTAACTAACTTCTACCACTAGCGGTAATTTTACAAAAATTTATTAACTATTTCTTTCCTCCTACTAGAACCTTTTGCGACGCTGCCGCCCCGACAAAGAACTGAAATCTCCGAAGTTCTTCCCTTTTATCTCATTCTCTTAGGGGAGGGGGTTAGGGGGGTTCACACAACCCTTTATAAGCGGCATTGTTACCTCGCGCGTGCGCCATTATAATGGCGATAGGGCAACAATAAACATCTATCCGTAAGTCTCTAAGACTATCAAACATTTTTTAACTTACTCTTGTTACTCTAACATATGTTTGCGCTTATTATGCTAATTAGTCTCTATATATTCAGACACACTCGCGGGCACCACTCATATACTCGCTGAATTTTGGAGAGTACACATCTCCCCTTTGAATATTATTATGGATTCACACACTTTACATTAAAACTTTTGCGTACGAAACACATTTTACAGAAACAATCTAACTCCACAATTTCAAAACCGCATACTACATTGAGTAAGCTTAAAAAATACTTCAGTTTTCACCCGTTGTACTTTGTAAAATCCAACCTTTGTAATACTTGTTCTACTGATTCTATTTTACACTCTGTCTTAACTGAAATGCTGAAATATCAAAATTTCAATCTTGTTACACCTATTGACGATCCTATCCAATTATTCTTATTCACTATATTACCAGGTTTATATAATAATTCTTCCTCAGACACATGTCTTGTTCTGCTCTATCAACTCACACTGTAACCACCTAGAACCTCTCCTTTTTTGCAATTATGGACACACAGCGGGATTCACCCATACAAGCACTGAAACCCATCCCATACAGAGTAATAAAATAACTATTACCGCCAAATAATGACAAAGCAATTCTCCAATTACTGATGAGTTTTTATTAATAAATATATTTTTAAAAAAACCCCCTCTGGATGACCTTGACCCACTTCCAAAACCCACCCATCACTGTCAAAAAAACCCCAGCCGCTACTACCCCTACAACAGTTACAACCGCTGACCTTGACCTGGGCCAAGGAGTAGGCATACCCCACTACTGATTTCTATTTATTGCGTTCTATTTAGGCTATATTGCAGAATCCAGAAAATAAAATCAAATAACTAGAGCTCAAGTAAACGCATAGGAAAGCTACAATACATAAATAATAACAATATAACAATGAAGGCAATCGTCAATAGGGAATCCCCCACATCTCTCAAACATGTTATGGATGTAAAGGAAGTATTTTTACCTCGTGTGAAGTGCTACTAATTTATTCTAAACCAGTATGAATCTACGCAGAAGGTGCAGACGCAATAGAATGGTTTGAACGCTACAAATGTCACAACAGTGCAGTAGATAATAGACATGTAATCCGGTACTACGCCATTGAGAATATTCTAATAGTATTGAAAAGACTCTATTAAAACTTTTTTTATAATATTAAAATTTAACAATTTAATTTAGAATATAGTATAACGTAGTCCGTAGTACGTTCCACCGAAAATTAATCAAAACAAGGCTATCACAATAATTTGTGCGTTACTTTAAAGGACTCCATATTAAAAAAAATTGACTCCTATAGTAAAAAAAACCCTGTAGTATTGATATTGGTAAACATACAAAGAAACCAGTTCCATCAGATGTCCGTCAGATAATTATCATGACTAATGCGTCTTTGACGCTTTGTGTGTTATATTGAACTTGGTTGATATTTTATGCATACTTCAATCTCTAAAGGACCTTTGTTTATCTTAAATTATTTTGAATAAATCATTTTATCTGGGCGCAGAAAAAATTGTCAGTCATCCCTCATTTTAGAACCTGAATGTAACTATCAAAACGCTATAAAATTCCTCTGAGGTAAAAATCCACAAAACAAGCTTTAAACAGTATAAATATTTATAAATTTTCCGTATATAAATGGATAGTAAATTGGAACAAAAAATGATTGCGTTTTGACGGTCACTGATTAGAACAAATTATGAAACTTAGTCTATATATTCTAAGAGCACAAATTCAACACTAAACGTCGACACGGTTTATAATTGAATTTCTCAAAGTGACGCTGATGATGTGAGTCAAGCTGATGACGTCTTCACTTAAACAAATGAATACGTTTTGGACGGGTTTCCGATGAGCACAAATCGCTGGCTGAGAATGCAACTGTTCTATCTCCACTTTTGGTCAAAAATGAATTGTATAGTAATTTTAACTCTTTGTACTGTTTACTACATTTTAAAATCATCTGTTTACAGAAAAAAAAATGTTTATAAGCTAAAACCAATATGTTTAGTGTTCCATATCCATGGAAAAAACAACAAAGTTAGAATGCGACTGTTCTAACTCCACCAACAGAGAGGAGTTGGAACACTTGCGTTCTCACTTCAAAGATTGGCCAATGAGGTGTCAGGAAAAAATGGATTTAGAACATTTGCATTCCGAGTCACCTGCTGATCATTTAGCATGTTGATCATCACCGAGCATGGAGATAGAACAGTTAACCCAACAAGATTCGGGATGCAACTGTTCCATCTCCAACAATCGCTTAAAAAAACTACTTTTTTATATTAAAACAATACGTTTTTGAGCCATCATGAGGTTATTTTCATTTTTAAATGCGTATTTAACTAAAATAAACCTTTGAATCGGCGAAAAGATAATACATTTTCATATGTACATGTCCAAAGTTTGTTTTTGTGATAACTCAAAACTACCAAATATGGAGATAGAACAGTTGCATTCTCAGCCAGCGAAATTTGGAAAGTTGATATTCTGAGAGCATAAATTCAGCACTGAATGTTAAACTGAATGAGCCAGAATTACGACTTAGTGGCAGGCCAATCGTGGTATAAAGGCCCGACATTCGTCTTTTGCTTTATTACCTACTCGTGCTGAGCACAAATTTTCTTATTAAATATTACAGAGAAACACAAATTCAGCACAAAATTCCTATATGGTTTTGAAAATTTGTGCTGAATATGGTGGAGCCAGCTTCACGACGGTACTTTCATAATATGATAAGTTTGGCGTAGAGTAACATTGTGATCGGATATGATCATTTTAAGAAAAAGTTTAAGAAAAACATGCTTTAATTACTATAAATGTATTCAAGTGTATTAAAATCATCACTGGGACTGCAATATATATCCGATATTTTATTCCTTTATGACACGTTTATCCAAATCAGAATTTTCACAAGCAATATATTTCTCTCAAACCATTTCTGCGGTTTCCACTCCGAACTTGCTGAGAATACTCCGTGACAAACACTGAGCTTTTCTCTCCCTCCTCTTGACCCGACAGTTTCACATTTAACATTGTATAACTCCTCAGGTATCCTGCGCATCCGTGGATGCTATTATGCAATTATGGCTATGAAGCCTGACGTAACGCAGAATAAACTTGACATTGACACTGTGACAATCCCCGTCAACCCCCCTCCCCCCCCCCCCCCCCCCCCCCCACCATCGGCTAGTTCAAGTTCAAGGTTTTTACTTTGATTTTTTGCCATCAGTAACAAAACAGGTGTATCGGATTCAGGTAAACAATGTGATTGAAAACTCTTTAAGTCGCTTCGAATTATATTTGTGAAATATGAAGTTGCGATTTCATAATTTTATTTTGTCTGTCCTATACAGAAACTGTAATAGCTTGTTTCTATTTCAGTAATTACGTTGTAAATATCCTAGTGTAAAAAGTAGCGTAAAATGCAAGTATAGGCCTACGTTGAGAGTCACATGCTTTTTACCGTGCAAGCAAGGTACCGGGTGTTTCCTAAGTTAGTTTACCAAGGAACTGAATGAAACACAATGATTTCGTAACGATTGTTGTACAACCTGTTTTGAGCAATTACAAAATCCTGCAATCTTTCACCATTGTACTTTTCTTTTTGGGGATCATTAATAATAAAAGTTTTCCCGAAGATGTTCTGTAATTTAGAGGAGCAATCGCAAGAGAATTTGAATCATTTTAAAACAACAACAAAATCCAATGCAAAGAGATTGATAACAACTATGTTACAAGTGTAAAAAAAATGCAGCGAAAAATGCATTGAAGTTAGTGAAAAGTATTTTGAACATTTCTTTTAAGTTTAACCCATGTGTAGTGTATATTCAGTTTCAAATTGATTATAATATAAATAAAATTTATTTATTATTTGCTTATAACAAACACGCACTTACTCGGTAAACTGACTTATGAAACACCCGGTATATTGTATAACAAGAAATTAAATGAACATTCTATACACTTCACTAAAATACCCTCTCATTTAAATATCCAGCAAATAAACATAGTTTAAAACTCATATAATAATTGTTGGCTTCGATTGAATAAACAGTCATATAATACATTATTTATTGTTTCTTTCATCTTGCTGGCCTAAACTTCGATTCACTTGGGTTCAATGTCAGGGGTTGTGATTTTGAATGTCCTCTCAAAAAATGATAAAATAAAATAAAACTCCTACTTGAGTTGGTAGAGAAAATTAAATTAAATATGCTGTGTTTGATGACTTGCATATCCCGAATACAATTTCGTGTCCTAGAGATCCAAAGCAGATAAACATAGCATAAAGCAGAAATTAAAATACGGTACAATAATTTAGCGATGTTCCTTAGTTGGTAAAACACAAAAATTTGGAAACCACGTTTTCTATGTTAACAGAAAATTTTACAACAAATAAACCATTATTTGTCCACTCTACTTGAACGGTATTTGTATAGTTTTTTTTCTAACAAGACACAAATTGACCTTATTAAATTGGCATAACATGGTGTTCAAATACGAATCACTTTTAGTGTCAATCAATTACACCCTTAAAAATACCAAAGCTAGTTTGTTATTTTCATTCCAATTAAAACAAATTAAATTTGACTTAAATTTACTAACCTTGAATACACACTTGTCAAAATATAAAACAACTAAGTAACATAACTAGTATAAAACTGCTATAGGGTCTATTATTTTATTACTTCTGAGGCACAATAAAACGGACAAAGGATGCATTCAAGGAAGAGTTTTATGTGCGGACATTACAACAACATGTCACAGGATAACACGGAAACTTGTTTACAAACTGGCAGCTTTAGAGTTAAGTTGCCATTCGTGGGGAAACTGCGCAGCAAAGTGACTGTTGGACGTTCTAAAATGACAGTCAAAATGGCATTGCTTTGTAGTACAAACGTCTCCTTCTCAGTACACTTTGATGCCAGTTGACTTTCAAAGAAATGTATTTCTTTTAATACTTAATTTAATGCAGCCCCAAAGGCGACTTTTATACAGAAGTATTTATTTTTATTTTACGGAAAGAAGGAGAAAAGGGTAAAGAGAACAAATTTTTATTGTGGTTTTGACTACACTATTGGGACATAGAAAGAAATAACTGTTAGATGTAGAGTATTTGTAAGTTCTTTGTCGTTTAGTACCATTATATCTTGATGAATCCTATTAATAGAAATTACTTATCTAGTTGTACAATGAATACAGTAACTACAAAGAACGTAACACTATGTATAATGAATAGAAATCGTAACATCAAAGAAACCGCCTACGTGACAGTTAAAGATAATGTGGCTTAGACGCCTCATGGCTCCTGTTATGTTTATATTATCAAGAATGCAATTAATGAAAGCCAACAACACTCATATTTGTAAAACTTACCGACCATGATTTGATTCTCTTAAAAGTCCTTATTTACACGGTGATATTTTTACAGACAAATACTACCACTAAAATACATTATGGAAATATTTTTTATGTGTCTCAAAATCTGTAAATTGGTCTTCGTGTTTAATAAATATGTATCGTATTTTACAGACAAATTGATAACTGCTGGTATTTGGATGATATAATATAATATATTATAAACTTTTCGAAACCAATATTTTTATTGTATAACTATGAGGAACTGTAATAAATTTAAATTTTTTTCCTAACACCAGAAATTATTATTGACTTTCCTCAATTTTAAAGACTGCAACAACTGTGCAGACTTTTCAGTACACATTTGGAGTTGACAATCGGATGGATAAAATGTTAAACTAGCACCAAAAGTTAAAATTTAATTTATAACAATAATTTTTAAATGGCGTCTCAACATTTAAGCAACTTTAGTAAAATTGAGTAAAATTACATAAAGCCATGTTAATTTGAAAATACAAGATACTTTCTACGTTTTTAGTTCTTTATGTATTTCCCAAAACCGAAATCTTTAACAAAATATTTTGACATAAAGATTAAACAGCCCATAAACAGCTCTTTAACGCTATAGACTTGAATGCCTACCAAACATGTAAAGATTTTGAACCATGACATTGAATCAAAGCAACTCGGTCACATGAGTGTCAGATGTCCTCGTCTGTCCACTTTGACACTCGGCGGAGGTATTAATACTCTTGGCCGTTGAATTTATGCATTTCGAACGTCAAAGCTAAACACACTTTCAATCTCATTACCCTGTGACGCAATCACCAGGCCTTTGCTAAATATGTCTTTGATCCATCCCCTCTTAATTTTACAGGGCGCACATTAGTCTACTGCCCTCTACTTAGTACTTATTTTCCTTGATCATCAATCATTTACCGAGCTTAACCAATATTGCCCAGCATAAAAATATGCATTTCAGCCAACCGACATTGGCCTATGTGATATGAACGTTTTTATTGTGATTGGCTGTTCTGTATGTATATGAAGGTATGACTGATATGATGATATGAGAAGTAATCAAGTATGAGTACAGTATCACCATGAATTTTTTTCTACGAAATTATGGACACATTCTAGGTGACTAAGTTTTTTTTTTTAATATAGTTATATGGATGTAAATATTACATGTTATGTAACATACAAAACAAGTTTGTTATAAATCAAATAACATAAATTTTTAAACTTAAAACATTATTTTCTCTTTCCACATTTTAATACATCATGAAAGGGTTTCTGAGTTTTTAAAAAACTTGCATTGAATTTATTTGGCTGTCAATCATGTAGAAAATAATTTGAGGTATTCCATACCAAAGTTAATAACTCAAAAACTTTATTCAGAATTTTTACCTATATTTATTGTAGTCGCAGCATTTTTCCGTTTTATGTTCGTTTTGATTAGATAAAATACTAACACTGTTATTAGTTTAGAGTATAAAACTAGTTTCTCTATAGGAAGCTACTAGACAACTTGCAAACTTTTTTACTTTAATACGACCTTAGAGTTTTTTGTTCCAATACTTGTCTTCCATAAGAGTTTTTTTTACCGTAATTACAAGGATTGTATTATATAACCAATGATATATTGAGAGAAGTCCTCATTTAAATTTGATACATCGACATAACATATGCAGTGTTATGAAAGCAAACTTAACAACATGAGGAAAACCAAGGCTATTAAATAAGAAACAGAAGACCCATATTCTGTTAGCCTTGGAGGAAAACAGGGTTAAAAAGCTAGGCCTAGTTACAGCCGTTCAAAAGACATCGGAGAACATGGTGATTTTTCAAAAATCGTTATTTATTTGATGGAGCAATTTTAAAATTTTAACTTCCAAAGAAAGGGACTGTCGATAATGAGGGTTCAAAAGGCGTAAACAAATATTTACAACAATTGAGAACGTATAATGGCACTTACTACTAATACATAAAGAGGAATTTGAATTTGTGTAGCATTGATAGGCCTACCTCATAACTATGCATTTTAACGTAACCATTTTATGTTGTTATAAATGTGATAACTAACAACTTCTATAAAAAAATTTTTATTTGATGAAAATAAAAAAGAATCTTACTCTCATCAATATGGCAAATGACATAAAAATAATGCTTACTGTATTCTAATTGCACTGATTATACCTATCCCTACACACTAAGAACCAAACTCTTTTGCTGGTTGGCAAAATATTTTACTAACGAATAAATAAATATACAAATATATATTTACAATGCGTCTAATACTTGTTCATAAAAGTTTGCAGATATGGTTGAATAAAATATTGTGTGTTATAAAATGAGTGGAAAATATATTCTATGCTACTTAATTCCTGATACAAAATCTAATGAATACTTAAACTGTCTGTTAAAGGTGTCAATAAGATATCATGATAATATGACATTTTAAGAAATTTTGTATAACGAAGTAACAAAATTAGATTGATAGATGAATTAACTTTATATCACAACAAAATAATTTTTCCATAAATTGAAGCTAACAGCGCACAGAGAAATACTGATACTATAGAAATGCGTTCAATTCAGAAGTGTTCCTAATGTTTAAGGGTTGGTCAGCCTATAGCTCCAGTCGCTGACTTCCTTCACGTCTTTGACGTCTTCTGCAGTCTTCACTGAAACTGAGGAAAAACAATACTGTAAGTGAATAATTAGAATGAACATCCAGTCCTCTGGAATAAAGTTAACAAAATATTTTGTAGAATAGTAAGAAAAATATATGATACTAGTGGCTCATAGGGGCAAAAGCCCCTAATCATAAAATTAAAATAGCATGAACCATAGCGTATTAAAATTTCTTCCACAACGAATGTTTCCAGAAAATTTTATTTTAATTTGCGGTATATAATATTTTAACAATACCGATTGAACAGACCATTCTCTCCCAAGTACTCTTACCAATCCTGTACTATTAGGTCACCCGTTTGTAAATGCTCTATTTTGTCTGTTGTTAAACTCATATCGATCTATGGAAAATAAGTTTTGAAAGAAATCGTAGTCCCTTAATTATGAGCTGTGACGGATTTTTAATATAACACAGAAAAGCGGCAATGAAAAAAACATTGATTTTTTAGCTAGAGTCAGTTTATTTTTATTTTTTATGCTTTAGTCACAAAATTTAAACACAGCACCTCAAAGTGCATCTTTACTTGCTGTGAATATTCATCCCTCTTAATCAAAACTCTTGATTTTGTGTAAACAAAGCAGATTTTTTTTAAATCACTACATGTAGAATCTTTAAGGAGAACCTTTCAGAAAATAATCATTCTTATATATTTCCCATTTTGTTGTTAAGTTTTTTACCTGCTGCATTTTCCTCTAGTATGTAGGACAAACGTCTTTGATTTTAACTCGTCTCCTATAATCCTACAATCTATGAAATGACTAAAAGGTTTCTCGTAAAATTCAGCTAACAGCAACCAAAACTTCACTGACTGATACACTTAATTAATGTGTCATCGTAATTCAATATGGTCATTTGACACTTTTCGTCTTAAAATAAAACCAAAACAATGGAAATAATGTAGGTGTTTCTCAAACCACAATTCATAGCCCATTGCATGTCTATCAACGATCAGAAAGCATTTTATGATTTGCATACACGCTCAGTTTTTTTTTAAATTTAAATTATTGAATTTTTATAGTAACAACAATAAAATCAGCAGTCAATTTGTAATAGTATGTAAGGTTAACTCTCCTAGTAGAATTTTTAGTCGCTCAAAGCAACAAAACGTCTTATTATAGTATTACCACTCTAGGGTTAATTTTTGTAATTTGGCTATGGATAGTTCTTTACTCAATTTTATCATCTGTCTCTCGTTTTAAAATAAAACCAAAACATATGTTTCAATGTACACAAAAAAGACATTTTTCGAATCCCCATGCTATTCTTAAGGAGGACGTTTAACTATATTTCTCATTTCCTTGTAACTTTATGGATACGCTTTATGGGACCGAAACCTTTAATTTGAGGCTCCTACTATCTTCCTGCAATTTGTAAAACGCTCACAATTTTGACCAAGAAATTTCGCTTACAGTATTATATATATATAGATTGCTTCTCTTGGTGTGAATTATTTTGTTATCTTCACTCAATGTTATCATCTGTGTCTCATTTTGAAATTAAACCATAACACATGTTTTAATGTATACGAAGCAGACGTTTTTTAAATCCCCATGCTATTCTTATGGAGGAAGTTTTACGTGATTTCTCATTTCCTGTTAACATTATGGACACGCCGATAGTTTTCCCTCGTGCATGGGACCGAGACCTTTAATTTGAGACCCCTCCCATCTTTCTGCGATCTGTATGACGCTCACAATTTTGCTCAAGAAATATCGCTTACAGTATTATATATATAGATTGCTTCTCTTGGTGTGAATCATTTTGTTATCTTCACTCAATGTTATCATCTGTGTCTCATTTTGAAATTAAACCATAACACATGTTTTAATGTATACGAAGCAGACGTTTTTTAAATCCCCATGCTATTCTTATGGAGGAAGTTTTACGTGATTTCTCATTTCCTGTTAACATTATGGACACGCCGATAGTTTTCCCTCGTGCATGGGACCGAGACCTTTAATTTGAGACCCCTCCCATCTTTCTGCGATCTGTGTGACGCTCACAATTTTGCTCAAGAAATTCGGCTTACAGAATTATATATATAGATGGTGATTTTTATGCTTCATAAAAAATGGCATTGCAATAATAGATGGTCAGGGCAAAACATTCAAAATATTGATGATTAAATATAAAAAATATGAGAATAACTTTTCAATATGATTAAGTATCATCCTTATTTAGCCTGTGTAGTGCATGTTGTTTTGCCTCATATTTATTAATGGTTTGAAGTCTGTATACGGAATATCAACAAATTGTAATCTAAACCTTGATTTCAGTTTGCCTAATGGTACGGGGAGAAGAAAGGAGTAAATAACATAAGATGGTTTATTAAGCTACTTTGTTAAAACACAAAACTACAAAAAATCAATAAAATTTTACTGCTTTTGGATTTGGGCTTTTGTAACAAAACAATGGTAAAATCGTGGTAGGCCTAATTACTGTTTTTATTTTTTTTATTGAGGTACCATCTTTTTTTGGAAAATGAGTCAGGATAGGCGAAAGACCAGGGTGTTCAACACCTAAGAAAAAGGCAAATAACAGTTGAGGTCAGTGATTCATATCTGCGTTTGAAGGCCAGTTTCTATTTGTTTTTTTCATAGTATTCAAACTAAATATTGGTTCAGTTTCTACATAAGTATGATGTTTAGGATCTTATATGTAAGGTTTGGTTTGCGAACACGACTTGAAGACTGAAAAATACTTACGGTGCTGAGTTTTGCCGACCGTGAGATGCTTGAAGATGTAACGGCAGGGTGTCTCAATGTACAAGAACAACACCAAAGACAGAAGCAGACCCAACACGAGGTCAGAAATGGTCCAGCTGACCTGCACAAAGACGAAATGGTTTTGGTAACGGGGTCGGACCCAAAATTTTTAAAACACCAACATTTTTGTTATAAGTACAGGGACTAAAATATCTATAATTTGCATTGTGTGGAGTGATAAGCCTTTGCTTTGATTTAAAATTCAGACAAATATTCTTGGAAAAACATAAATGAATAATACTGCTATTACCACAATTAGTCCAGTCGTTTTCTACCTTGGCATGTGTTATGCGTTAAATATTCCAATGGATTCAAATAATATTTCCTTTTTTATGAAACCTCGTATTCACTAAAAATTATGTAAATCATGAATGCAAAAGAACTTGTTCTGAAATTAACTGCTGGATTTTCCTCAATAAATATGATTTTCAGACAAAGACAAATAAAAACATACTGCGTCACAACTACGCTTAGTATTCTATATGCGTCAGCCGGGTTCTAAACCACTTTTAACTGTTCAATGCATTTAGAGACTCACCAGCCCGTAGATGTCAAACTTGAGCGGAGTGCGAGCAGAAGCTGCAGCTGCTATCTGGGTGATGTTGTGGACCAGGTACATGCTGTAAGAGAGCTTGCTGAGCGGCACGAACCCCCGCCACGAGAACAGGTCCGACACCCAGGCTGTGGCAGACACAAACCAACGTTAGAACTAACTGCTATCTGGGTGATGTTGTAGACCAGGTACATGCTGTAGGAGAGCTTGCTGAGTGGCACGAACCCCCTCCACGAGAACAGGTCCGACACCCAGGCTGTGGCAGACACAAACCAACGTTAGAACTAACTGCTATCTGGGTGATGTTGTGGAGCAGGTACATGCTGTAGGAGAGCTTGCTGAGTGGCACGAACCCCCTCCACGAGAACAGGTCCGACACCCAGGCTGTGGCAGACACAAACCAACGTTAGAACCAACTGCTATCTGGGTGATGTTGTAGACCATTTACATGCTGTAGGAGAGTTTGCTGAGTGGCACGAACCCCCTCCACGAGAACAGGTCCGACACCCAGGCTGTGGCAGACACAAACCAACGTCAGAACCAACTGCTATCTGGGAGATGTTGTAGACCAGCTACATGCTGTAGGAGAGCTTGCTGAGTGGCACGAACCCCCTCCACGAGAACAGGTCCGACACCCAGGCTTTGGCAGACACAACCCAACATCAGAACCAACTGCTATCTGGGAGATGTTGTAGACCAGGTACATGCTGTAGGAGAGCTTGCTGAGCGGCACGAACCCCCTCCACGAGAACAGGTCCGACACCCAGGCTGTGGCAGACACAAACCAACGTTAGAACTAACTGCTATCTGGGTGATGTTGTGGGCCAGGTACATGCTGTAGGAGAGCTTGCTGAGCGGCACGAACCCCCTCCACGAGAACAGGTCCGACACCCAGGCTGTGGCAGACACAAACCAACGTCAGAACCAACTGCTATCTGGGTGATGTTGTAGACCAGGTACATGCTGTAGGAGAGCTTGCTGAGCGGCCCGAACCCCCTCCACGAGAACAGGTCCGACACCCAGGCTGTGGCAGACACAAACCAACGTCAGAACCAACTGCTATCTGGGTGATGTTGTGGACCAGGTACATGCTGTAGGAGAGCTTGCTGAGCGGCACGAACCCCCTCCACGAGAACAGGTCCGACACCCAGGCTGTGGCAGACACAAACCAACGTTAGAACTAACTGCTATCTGGGTGATGTTGTGGACCAGGTACATGCTGTAGGATAGCTTGCTGAGTGGCACGAACCCCCTCCACGAGAACAGGTCCGACACCCAGGCTGTGGCAGACACAAACCAACGTTAGAACTAACTGCTATCTGGGTGATGTTGTGGGCCAGGTACATGCTGTAGGATAGCTTGCTGAGTAACACGAACCCCCTCCACGAGAACAGGTCCGACACCCAGGCTGTGGCAGACACAAACCAACGTTAGAACTAACTGCTATCTGGGTGATGTTGTGGGCCAGGTACATGCTGTAGGAGAGCTTGCTGAGCGGCACGAACCCCCTCCACGAGAACAGGTCCGACACCCAGGCTGTGGCAGACACAAACCAACGTTAGAAATAACTGCTATCTGGGTGATGTTGTGGAGCAGGTACATGCTGTAGGAGAGCTTGCTGAGTGGCACGAACCCCTTCCACGAGAACAGGTCCGACACCCAGGCTGTGGCAGACACAAACCAACGTTAGAACTAACTGCTATCTGGGTGATGTTGTGGGCCAGGTACATGCTCTGTAGGATAGCTTGCTGAGTGGCACGAACCCTCTCCACGAGAACAGGTCCGACACCCAGGCTGTGGCAGACACAAACCAACGTTAGAACTAACTGCTATCTGGGTGATGTTGTGGGCCAGGTACATGCTGTAGGAGAGCTTGCTGAGTGGCACGAACCCCCTCCACGAGAACAGGTCCGACACCCAGGCTGTGGCAGACACAAACCAACGTTAGAACCAACTGCTATCTGGGTGATGTTGTAGACCAGGTACATGCTGTAGGAGAGCTTGCTGAGCGGCACGAACCCCCTCCACGAGAACAGGTCCGACACCCAGGCTGTGGCAGACACAAACCAACGTCAGAACCAACTGCTATCTGGGAGATGTTGTAGACCAGGTACATTCTGTAGGAGAGCTTGCTGAGCGGCACCAACCCCCTCCACGAGAACAGGTCCGACACCCAGGCTGTGGCAGACACAAACCAACGTCAGAACCAACTGCTATCTGGGAGATGTTGTAGACCAGGTACATGCTGTAGGAGAGCTTGCTGAGCGGCACGAACCCCCTCCACGAGAACAGGTCCGACACCCAGGCTGTGGCAGACACAAACCAACGTTAGAACCAACTGCTATCTGGGTGATGTTGTAGACCAGGTACATGCTGTAGGAGAGCTTGCTGAGCGGCACGAACCCCCTCCACGAGAATAGGTCCGACACCCAGGCTGTGGCAGACACAAACCAACGTCAGAACCAACTGCTATCTGGGAGATGTTGTAGACCAGGTACATTCTGTAGGAGAGCTTGCTGAGCGGCACCAACCCCCTCCACGAGAACAGGTCCGACACCCAGGCTGTGGCAGACACAAACCAACGTCAGAACCAACTGCTATCTGGGAGATGTTGTAGACCAGGTACATGCTGTAGGAGAGCTTGCTGAGCGGCACGAACCCCCTCCACGAGAACAGGTCCGACACCCAGGCTGTGGCAGACACAAACCAACGTCAGAACCAACTGCTACCTGGGAGATGTTGTAGACCAGGTACATGCTGTAGGAGAGCTTGCTGAGCGGCACGAACCCCCTCCACGAGAACAGGTCCGACACCCAGGCTGTGGCAGACACAAACCAACGTCAGAACCAACTGCTATCTGGGAGATGTTGTAGACCAGGTACATGCTGTAGGAGAGCTTGCTGAGCGGCACGAACCCCCTCCACGAGAACAGGTCCGACACCCAGGCTGTGGCAGACACAAACCAACGTCAGAACCAACTGCTATCTGGGTGATGTTGTGGACCAGGTACATGCTGTAGGAGAGCTTGCTGAGTGGCACGAACCCCCTCCACGAGAACAGGTCCGACACCCAGGCTGTGGCAGACACAAACCAACGTCAGAACCAACTGCTATCTGGGAGATGTTGTAGACCAGGTACATGCTGTAGGAGAGCTTGCTGAGCGGCACGAACCCCCTCCACGAGAACAGGTCCGACACCCAGGCTGTGGCAGACACAAACCTACGTCAGAACCAACTGCTATCTGGGAGATGTTGTAGACCAGGTACATGCTGTAGGAGAGCTTGCTGAGCGGCACGAACCCCCTCCACGAGAACAGGTCCGACACCCAGGCTGTGGCAGACACAAACCAACGTCAGAACCAACTGCTATCTGGGTGATGTTGTGGACCAGGTACATGCTGTGGAGAGTATAATTATTTACTCCTTACTTAGGAGCTCCAGAAACAGACACGAACCGTTCCTCACATTATTTTAATAATTTTCAAATAATGAACTTGTTGTTTTTATGAAAAATTTTGTTTTAATGGATGAAGCCAATGAGAGGGAGGCATAGGTATCTCGATGGTTATCAGGGAATAATTATTTGAACGTGCATGGTATGAGTTAAATCAGGACATCCAATAGTTCAAATCAAATTCCATAGGCGTTCGAGCCGTCTTTGAAACATATTGTTATTTATTAAGACTATGCAATTTACTAAGATTTTAATATTTTGCATATGTATTTATTAAGTTTAGCAATGATTCCTACGGACAATTCTCCACGGATACATATATTGTATAGACAAATACAGGCCCAGTTATGTGTATAGTCATATATTTAAAATCAAAGATTTACAAACCTATTTTTTCAGTTAGTTAAAACATTTGACGAAACTATAAAAACAATTTTCTGCTAATAATTATGGTTATCGTTATCTAACATATTTATTGATTTTACAAACTAAATGTACTTCCAATGACAATTAACATTTTAACTAAGAATTAGTTAATCAAAGTTTTATTTTGTCTAAGAGAGGCTACCTTTACTAACTTTGAACACTACGCAAAACAGGATTTCATCAAAAATAGGCTAAACCGATAACTTAAATGCAAAATTACTCAAAAGGGTTTAAACCCATTTTAAAATACAATATCTTTTACGAGATTATTTTATGACAGTGACAAACCTAACACTTAAAACTTTCCTATTGCTAAAATAAACCGTATCCTGTTGTAAAATTAGAAGTTTAATGATGTTATTTGTGAAGGTTAATTGGCTGAATTGAAACATAACAGATAGTACTAAATTAGTTTTGAAATAATAGATTTAAACTCCATGTAATGCGGTGTTTGTAAAATTGGAGATTATTGATGGCTGCACTACAACAAAATACTTACAATTAATTTTTGAATTTCTTAATGTTTACAAGAATTTAATAATATACACGACATTTGAATATGTACTATATATTTACAACCACAATGTAAGGCATATAATAAAAGGTGCATAAGATAGTTATACTTTTTTAAATGACGCTAAAATAATGTTTTAGTTCTATATGCAATGGTTTTAATTTGAATTAATTGTAAACCTACATGAATTAAATGCCAAGTTAGAGAAACTAAAATATTCATGAAGACAACGTAGGCTAAGTTGTCAGGTTCGGTACGAGTAAGAAACATCAAGTATTTTAATTTAATTAGATGTGCTATAATAATGTTGTGATTTCGAGGAGAAATGTGAAAAGAAAGCTTTGGAACAAATATAAATCAAATAGTGCATTTATATCTAGTGATGATATTATGGTAATCAACGAATGCACAATTTCCTGCTTTTACAAATATGGCTATCTTGGTAATCTTACATAAATAAAAACTGAGGGATGTATGTTATTATGGTATAGAAAGAACATAATTCACTTTTTAACTACTAAATAGAATGTTGTACAGCCATTTTGCACACTGTTTAATTTAATTAAGTAAAAATATCCAGGATATATTATTGTTGTATAGATAAAATAACATCATTGTGATTTTGAGTGTTAATGGGAACGTCAAGTTGCACGAGTTGATTATTCAGAATCTTAATAAAACGTAAGACAAATTTAGAAAACTAATGAGGACAGATATACTCCAGTTTTAATTACATTGCCGTAGCTGCTT
This sequence comes from Neoaliturus tenellus, assembly GCA_030545055.2. Taxonomy (NCBI): domain Eukaryota; kingdom Metazoa; phylum Arthropoda; class Insecta; order Hemiptera; family Cicadellidae; genus Neoaliturus; species Neoaliturus tenellus. The sequence continues at coordinate 51,559,993 of CM061537.1, read as the reverse complement.
TTTCGGGCGTCCTCAACTCCTGACCACAAATAAATTAAGTTCTGGGAATCTTACCTTTAGCCCCTTACCTGCAATCCTAAGGGGCATACCTTCATTGCGCACAGCGGTCAAGTTTTTTACGAGTTTCAGTTTTATTGCCCCCCGAGGGTCGAGCATCATTGCGCACATGGTCAGTTACCCGACCCATCCGCGCTGCACCGGCCGCTGGTCCGCTCGTCCCGAAACCAAAGCCCATTTCGATGAAGAATATTAAAATAAGTAGATATAAAATTCTGTAACCACATAATCTTGTCTGTCTTTTTAAAATAATTGTATTACTTTATTTAAGAGAAATTATTTCATCCTTCTTGAAAACGTTTGTAAGTGAAGTAGCCTACTTGTCTGGAATATTTTTCTAGACATTAACAGTTTGTTTGTTATGATATTGTAAAAACGTTCAAATTTCTACCTATGTGACATTTAACACGTTGCCTCCAAGAAAGCAAACTAATGCAAAGTACGAAAAGGATAGAGTTTTTTGAAAAAAATCAAAACAGCGCTGAAGGAAGGAAAGATTAGCCGCCTGAATTTCATGCAGAAGACTTCATTTCACTTAAAGAGATAAAATTCTTGTAATTGCTGTTTAATGCTGTATGTTTGTAAATATAGACCAAACCTTGCTTTACCGTAATTTGTTAAAATAACCTTCATATCTATATATATAATTCTGTAAGCCGAATTTCTTGAGCAAAATTGTGAGCGTCACACAGATCGCAGAAAGATGGGAGGGGTCTCAAATTAAAGGTCTAGGTCCCATGCACGAGGGAAAACTATCGGCGTGTCCATAATGTTAACAGGAAATGAGAAATCACGTAAAACTTCCTCCATAAGAATAGCATGGGGATTTAAAAAACGTCTGCTTCGTATACATTAAAACATGTGTTATGGTTTAATTTCAAAATGAGACACAGATGATAACATTGAGTGAAGATAACAAAATGATTCACACCAAGAGAAGCAATCTATATATATAATTCTGTAAGCGATATTTCTTGAGCAAAATTGTGAGCGTCATACAGATCGTAGAAAGATGGGAGGGGTCTCAAATTAAAGGTCTCGGTCCCATGCACGAGGGAAAACTATCGGCGTGTCCATAATGTTAACAGGAAATGAGAAATCACGTAAAACTTCCTCCATAAGAATAGCATGGGAACTTAAAAAAACGTCTGCTTTGTATACATTAAAACATGTGTTATGGTTTAATTTCAAAATGAGACATAGATCATAACATTGAGTGAAGATAACAAAATAATTCACACTAAGAGAAGCAATATATATAATAATTCTCTTGGGCAAAATTGTGAGCGTTTTACAAACCGCAGGAAGATGGTAGGAGTCTCAAATAAAACGTTTCGGTCCCATAAAGCATACCCATAAAGTTACAAGGAAATGAGAAATATAGTAAAACATCCTCCTTAACAATAGCATGGGAATTCAAAAAATGTCTTCTTTGTGTACATTGAAACATATGTTCTGGTTTTATTTTAAAACAAGAGACAGATTATAAAATTGAGTAAAGAACTATTCATAGCCAAATGACAAAAATTACCCTAGAGTGAATACTATAATAAGACGTTTTGTTGCTTTGAGCTACTAAAAATTCTACTAGGAGAGTTAACCTTACCTACTATTACATATTGACTTCTGATTTTACTGTTGTTACTATAAGTTAAAGTGTAAAAAAAAAGTTGATCGTCTATGCAAATCATAACATGCTTTCTGATCGTTAATAGAGATGCAATGGGCGATGAATTGTGGTTTGAGAAAGACCTACATTTATTTCCATTGTTTTGGTTTTATTTTAAGACGAAACGTGTCAAATCATCATATTGAATGACGATGACACATTAACACGTTCGCGGCGGCATGGGAGCGATCGCTCCCACGCGGAACCCTAATGCCATCCTGATGGGTGCGATCGCTCCCAAGCTGCACTTCTTTACAATATGATGTATTTTTAAACCAGGATCTGAGCTAGAAATCTGAAATTAAAGTGTATAAGTCAGTGAAGTTTTGGTTTTCTGTTAGCTGAATTTCCCGAGAAACCTTTTAGTCATTTCATAGATTGTAGGATTATAGGAGACGAGTTAAAATCAAAGACGTTTGTCCTACATACTAGAGGAAAATGCAGCAGGTAAAAAACTTTACAACAAAATGGGAAATACATAAGAATGATTATTTTCTGAAAGGTTCTCCTTAAAGATTCTCCATGTAGTGATTTAAAAAAATCTGCTTTGTTCACACAAAATTAAGAGTTTTGATTAGGAGGGATGAATATTCACAGCAAGTGAAGATGCGCTTTGAGGTGCTGTGTTTAAATTTTGTGACTAAAACATAAAAAATAAAAAATAAACCTGACAGGAGCTAAAAAATTAATGTTTTTTCATTGCCGCTTTTCTATGTTATATTAAAACGCTGTCACAGTTGATAATGGACTACGATTTCTTTCAAAACTTATTTTCCATAGATCGATATGAGTTTAACAACAGACAAAATAGAGCATTTACAAACGGGTGACATAATAAGGTTGCCATTAAGGTTGTCGGTTCGATCCTGAGGAAAGTTAGTAGCTTTTTAAAGGATCGATTCCGGTCTCAGTTGCCATTTGTCATTGGGCTATTAATTATTGACGCTTTCTAACAACTGGTCGATGTTAGATAGTAACAAGACTGGGGTTTGGACCAATCCCCGTCAAAACGTTAAAAAAATGCCTCTGGCGTAGATACACACAAGATACAAAATAATAGTACAGGATTGATAAGAGTACTTGGGGGTGAATGGTCTGTTCAAACGGAATTGTTAAAATATTAGGCCTATATACCTCAAATTAAAATTAAATTTTCAGGAAACCTTCGTTGTGGAAGAAATGGTAATACGTTATGGTTCATGCTATTTTAACTTTATGATTAGGGGCTTTTGCCCCTATGAGCCACTAGTCTATATATATAATACTGTAAGCGATATTTCTTGAGCAAAATTGTGAGCGTCATACAGATCGCAGAAAGATGGGAGGGGTCTCAAATTAAAGGTCTCGGTCCCATGCACGAGGGAAAACTATCGGCGTGTCCATAATGTTAACAGGAAATGAGAAATCACGTAAAACTTCCTCCATAAGAATAGCATGGGGATTTAAAAAACGTCTGCTTCGTATACATTAAAACATGTGTTATGGTTTAATTTCAAAATGAGACACAGATGATAACATTGAGTGAAGATAACAAAATAATTCACACCAAGAGAAGCAATCTATATATATAATACTGTAAGCGAAATTTCTTGGTCAAAATTGTGAGCGTTTTACAAATTGCAGGAAGATAGTAGGAGCCTCAAATTAAAGGTTTCGGTCCCATAAAGCGTATCCATAAAGTTACAAGGAAATGAGAAATATAGTTAAACGTCCTCCTTAAGAATAGCATGGGGATTCGAAAAATGTCTTTTTTGTGTACATTGAAACATATGTTTTGGTTTTATTTTAAAACGAGAGACAGATGATAAAATTGAGTAAAGAACTATTCATAGCCAAATTACAAAAATTAACCCTAGAGTGGTAATACTATAATAAGACGTTTTGTTGCTTTGAGCGACTAAAAATTCTACTAGGAGAGTTAACCTTACATACTATTACAAATTGACTGCTGATTTTATTGTTGTTACTATAAAAATTCAATAATTTAAATTGTAAAAAAAACTGAGCGTGTATGCAAATCATAAAATGCTTTCTGATCGTTGATAGACATGCAATGGGCTATGAATTGTGGTTTGAGAAACACCTACATTATTTCCATTGTTTTGGTTTTATTTTAAGACGAAAAGTGTCAAATGACCATATTGAATTACGATGACACATTAATTAAGTGTATCAGTCAGTGAAGTTTTGGTTGCTGTTAGCTGAATTTTACGAGAAACCTTTTAGTCATTTCATAGATTGTAGGATTATAGAAGACGAGTTAAAATCAAAGACGTTTGTCCTACATACTAGAGGAAAATGCAGCAGGTAAAAAACTTAACAACAAAATGGGAAATATATAAGAATGATTATTTTCTGAAAGGTTCTCCTTAAAGATTCTACATGTAGTGATTTAAAAAAAATCTGCTTTGTTTACACAAAATCAAGAGTTTTGATTAAGAGGGATGAATATTCACAGCAAGTAAAGATGCACTTTGAGGTGCTGTGTTTAAATTTTGTGACTAAAGCATAAAAAATAAAAATAAACTGACTCTAGCTAAAAAATCAATGTTTTTTTCATTGCCGCTTTTCTATGTTACATTAAAAATCCGTCACAGCTCATAATTAAGGGACTACGATTTCTTTCAAAACTTATTTTCCATAGATCGATATGAGTTTAACAACAGACAAAATAGAGCATTTACAAACGGGTGACCTAATAGTATAGGATTGGTAAGAGTACTTGGGAGAGAATGGTCTGTTCAATCGGTATTGTTAAAATATTATATACCGCAAATTAAAATAAAATTTTCTGGAAACATTCGTTGTGGAAGAAATTTTAATACGCTATGGTTCATGCTATTTTAATTTTATGATTAGGGGCTTTTGCCCCTATGAGCCACTAGTAGTAATAAGAATGTTTTAACCGGCTAAGACTATTTTCATCGTTATTTTATAAACAATATCTAATTACTCGTAAACTGAAATGGTTGTGAAGCAATAACACCTTATTACACGTATAATTATAACATTTATGCATACATGTTATGATAATAATTGTAATAAGCTATTATTTCCCAAACGATTACGTGTGAAATACGTAACATACAGTAAGTTTACAATAAAGTTTATTTTGTAAGATAATTATAATTTTGCCGAAATATTATATCAACAAATTAGAACTATCACAATAGTGAAATGGGACAATTTTGAGGTTTAAATATGCAAATATGTAAATATATATTGAATTCTACTTATTTAACATAGGAACGGTACTACAAGTTTCGTTTTTGAACGTGTGCGCAATGATGCCACCCCCAAGCGGGGTCCCGAGTGACCACTGTGCGCAATGATGCCCCAAAGTTTGACAGTTTTCTGACCGCTGTGCGCAATGATGCTATCCCCATCCTAAGAGTTGTTCTAAGAGAATTGAAAATAACCTGATTACAATCATGTTGTTTATTAAATTTTTATCTAAAATATATTTTATTGATTGAAATTTCAGCAATAAGCGTTCGTCGTAACCATTGTGTTTTGGTCCCATACCGTACCATTTTACAAGCTATTGTTAGAAAGTATTACAATAAAACTTTACAAAATTTAAAATTCTTTTATGCTTTCTTTCTAACCAAAGATAAATCCACATAAAGCTCATGAGACTTCAGCTACATTTACTAAAATAGACTTCTAAACCGATAGTAAATATTATATTAACTGTCATTATTTTAAGAATATTATGAATTTAAATGTATCGGGTAATGTTGTAGACGTAATTTTATTTTAGAATTCCCTATAGTAAAGTAATCCATTAGAATAGCCCGCATGGTAAGACTTAAGCCCACGGGACCGTAATAGAAGTTCACAACATGACCCTATTACCTCTGGTATACATGCAATCTATATATTAAATGTGCGAAATAACTTACTTCTTCTCCGTGTTATTTATTAGATAAGAATGTCAGGGTCAGTTATTTTGTTCACCTAGGAAATAAAATAATGGTTGACGAAAGAAGCAAGCTTCGCTAAGTTAGTTAATGGAGACATTCTCTGGTTAACAAATAACCAAATAAAATACATTCACTCACTCTTTGGGCCGAATATGAACGCCCAAAGGACTCCGGTCATGCCGAGAGCGAAGACGGCGTGGTTGGAGGCGGCGTAGAGGGCGGACTCCAGGGCGTGATAGGCCCTGGCGGGGTCCGTGTACAATGCACCGCTCCAGTAGGTGAGGAAACACACCAGGAACCCGAGGCCTAGCAGCAGCCACGAGGTGCCCTGAAGAAGACATGTGCAATCAAATTAAACGTCTACACGATTGGGAGGATTAGAGGGCGGACTCCAGGGCGTTGTGGGGCGTGATAGGGTCGTTGTACAGGGTGCCGCTCCAGTAGGTGAGGAAACACACCAGGAACCCGAGGCCTAGCAGTAACCAAGAGGTGCCCTGAGGAAGATATGTCAAATATAATGAACCATTGATAAGTTCATGCACGTAAAATACATATTTGTCTTCGAGGATCTATCCCATTGTACGACAAAACTCATTAGCTATATCATAGTTGGTACTTAATTCAACTACTAAAACTAGGTTTAATCGGTGAACGGATTTAAACTGTAATATGTACTTAAAGTAAAAAGACTACAAGATCGCGCCACAATCATCCTACACTCATCCGTCATTCATACTTGGCTTTAAACTACCTATTGAGTTAGGTCGCCATTTCAATATAAAGGTATTAAAGGTATTAAACCTGAAATTAACCTGTGTTACGCTATATCACATATAACAAGTAACTGTGTGGAATAAACTCTTAAATTTCAGACCTTGATATTTTAACATTACACGGAATTTATTCCTTCCTTCCCCCCCCTTACCTTTTTCAGCTCAGTGGTCCTCCGCCTGAAGACCGCGTAGCCAGCCAGCACGCCTATCAGGTATCCCGGGGCTCTATAGTGCCCCTGACTGTACACCGACAGGTACACGTCGTTCTCTCGCACCCGTTCCCACATCCTGCAAACGATTTATATAAGACATGTATGTTAAACTGATTACCAGTTATATTGAGTTGTTTTCTTAAGTCGAACAATTTGTAAGTCGATCAAACGTCATGTCGATCAAATGGTAAGACCCCTTTTGATGAGATGGTAATAACCTGAAACTGAGCTTTTTAGACTATAGAAAGTTGTCATAGAAGAAGAACTTTTTAACTTACTGCATTTTATTGCTTATTTATTTGACTTAATAATTAGCCTATTGATTTAGTTTTTTTGACTTGAGATTTTGTTTTATTCTTATATAATGTAAAAATAAATTTTGTTTTTTTTTTATGAATATAGTTTGATCTATAATAATTTAACTATAAACTAGTGCAAATGGTGCTAGAAATGGAGCATAAACATTACGCTTAGTTTATGCAACCAAATAAATCAATAAATATTAAATCAATTATAACCCTTTAATCCAATATTGCAGTTATCAGTTCCGGGAATCGGCTAAAACTACACATATTTACAGCTGTATGTATAATAACATATATTCCAAATTCTTTACCTAATATTAAAGTTATTCTTAAGGGAAAATTTCAAATTTCAATGATGAGCGCCTTTAAGACCGATTTTCATCAATTTTTAGGAGAAACAACCACAAGCCAAGCCCTATCCAATGACACAAAAATTTGAAAATAGGTTGAAATTTGTAGCAGGAGGTCTCCTAACATAAAAACCCTTAGCATATTAAATAAGTATAGATAGATTCAAAGACAATAAACTCTACAATAAACAAAAGCATATGCCAATTACAGGCAGATTGCTGAAGTGCAATAGAATTAATGTAAATGACTTTTGCAATACAATTTTGTTAATTAATTGTCAAATGCAGCAATGCAAGTATATTATTTATTTATTAACAGAATGTCATAACATCATAACATCGACAGTTTAGTTGTCATAACTATAAGCATATTAAATACCCCCGTCGCAGCAGACCTAATTATTCAGCGAATTTCCAAATTAGTAGGCCTAATATCATAGAGACGTTTTTTTGGGAAAAACTTCATTAGCCTATGTCACATAAAAAAGGGCTTAAAAGGGCTTTTAGATACTCATGGCATCCAGTTTCTCGAGAGTAACACAATATCTGAATGATTTTCGGCGAATTTTACATCACTCGTTTCAAGTAATTTTACAACAGCTTCGACCATCCCCGCCACGAGCCATTGCTCACGTGTACCGGGGGTTGCGTGATGTTAAATGTAGGCGCTGCACGTCGATCGCTGTCAATTCATTAAGGCTTTATCAACAACAACTAAGTAGTTAAACACTTTTTATTCCCCAGATATTTTAAGTTGTTGTTTTACATTTCAGATTCTTCAGTTCTTTGTCTTAGTAGATCTCAGATGGAAGAAAATTACTAAATACGATGTTTAAGTTGCCTTACTAGGGAAGTAAATATGATTTAGAAAAATTTTCTCCCTTGGATGCTTAAGAATTCAGCCAAGAAATGTTAAATTTTAGATAAATGTCAAATATTTTGTAGTGCACAATTAGATTTTAAACGGAAGACGGAAATAATTTTTGTTTTAATTTATCAACATCATGCGGAGGTTGTAGAGGATGGATAGTAATGTAATTAAATGTAAAGTATCTCTCGTTTAAAAAGGTAATATTTACACCAAATAATTTTTAATGAGTCACCTTGAACTTGTATTACTGAAAAAGTAATAAAATAACAGAATTTTTTACAGATCCGGCTACGAAAACTCACTTTTTGTGGAGAAGTAAGTATCAACGAGAAATAAATTGCGGCCTATTTCCCTTTTGATTTAGACAGTAATAAAACGAAATTTGTTTTCACTTGAAGTATTTTATCATCCCTGATATCGTATGGCAAACTGCGAGAAATCAGTATGATTAAAACTGGAACAGAGGCCCCCCTGCACACCCTTTAGGCCTGCAATGTTATCATTTACCAACAACACAAGACAGGACCATTGAGTAAAGATTTGACATCAGTCCATCCTCTCATTGGACTACTTTCGATCAATTCGCAATAGTAAGAAACTCTAAACCTCCGGTGTACCTACCCCTTGTAGAAGGTGAGCAGCGCGGGTCTGTTGTAAATGTAGGTGCCGAGGAAGGGGGCGGCCAGCCCGGCTACCATCAGCACGACGGTCAGGGACAGGCCCAAGAGGGGACGGCGGTTCAGCAGCAACAGCAGCAGCGTGCCGCCCACGAACAGCTGGAAGTCGCAGGCGATGTACCACGACTGCAGCAGGCACTGGGAGGGAAAAGTCAGTCAAGTCATGATATGGTCAAGCCAAAGGTCTTTCTTAGAAGAGGGCCACAGCTATTGAGATTTGTCCATTCCTTATTATGGAAACGTTATGATGTCTACTACTGGACTACTGGCTCTAAAATCTAACTAACCTAACTTAGCCAAACCAGTGTAGTGGTCAATTGACTACGACTAGAACTTTAAGTAACGCGCACGTACGATAAGGTTGATTATGTAAGATTTTAAAACATTAAATGGAAAATTCAATGTGCACAATATACATGTTTTCCGTCTATTCATAGCTATCATAATCCTCCAAAATGTATTTGCTAATCAGCTATTTTGGTTGCACGTGATTTTAATAGTGGAGACCCTCTTCTAAAATAGACCTAAAACAAAAAATGTATACAACTTGATTGTATGTTAGTCATTATCAATCGTATAAGGTTGACGATTCCTGTGATGCAAGGCAATCTCCTAAATAAAACACAATCGTTCTTGTCAATGTATACAGAACCAAGAATTATACAACGTACATCTCGTAAAGTAACGTAATTATTAGCAACTTTACAATGTCTTAATATACTAATTAAACATAATTAATTTAAATATTAACGTTAAAAAAGTTAGTTTAATAAATTTGGTTATAGATCCATTTCAAGAAATTTCATTTCTGTATTGATTTTTAAAAGTAAATACCTTTCATTGGGAACGTTTTTGATAACGAAACTAATTAAATCAAGTTGAGATGGGTAAACTTAAATTTTAATTTTAATTTCAATTGGATCTAAATGTTTAAATTTTTGTTTAAGTTATTTGATGATTTATATCATCAAATAATAACGCAATGGAACAGAATTTTTGAAGTAATGAGAATATTGAAATATTTAGTTCTCAAATTAGAACTTGAATAAAATTATTATAAAATATTTTTGTATATCAAATTACAGTTTTTTTATGAATCTGAAGTTGTAAAATATTGTAATAATCAATTCAAAAGCTTATACATTTGATCATAATGTGTGGTATACTTGCAGCTGTAGCAACTAATTTATGTAATTTAGATCACTGAAACATAATACTGTTAGGTCTCAAAGTGATACTTTAAAAATAATATTTTCAATAGGCGTTAGATTGATCTACATATATACCTTTGAGTTAATCACAAACTAAATTCAATTGCAGCCTATTTATGAACGGAATCGCATAATTCAAAGGGTAGTAATTTGTGTTTGTATATAACTGTCATAATCCAGCCTCACGGTTAACACAAATAATTGTTGACCATTACCAACAAAGCACTAAACATAAAGTAAAACCATTGGAATATATTTCCTCTATTAATTGCTAACTAATTAAGGTTATATATGCTCCAAGGGTTCATGCGCGTGTAGTATTTGTTTTAATCCAACTAGCGAACAACATGTAATGCAATGGAGTAAATGTTATTTAACAAAAATAATTAGCAAGTAGACCTACACCATGTGTATAAAAAATATCCGACAGTGTCCGAGCCTGCCGTCCTGGTGGTCGCCGGAGTCATCCCTGTCAAGCTCTTGGCAGGGGAGAGGAAAGCGATTTATCAGAGACAAGGCGAGATCGGCAAGGACACGGCAAGAACAGAAGAGCGCTCCCGAACCTACCAGCAGTGGCAACACAGCTGGGAGCACGACACCCGAGGACGATGGACTGCGCGACTTATCAAGCAGGTCCAACCATGGGTGGAACGGCGGCATGGGGAGGTGGACTACTACCTGACCCAATTTTTGACAGGTCACGGCTATTTTCGGTCGTACCTGAACCGTATGGGAAAGACCGGTTCACCGGACTGCATTTATTGCCCGGGTGTTCCCGACGATGCGGAACACACATTCTTCCACTGTCCCCGTTGGGAAGGGCCCCGCCTGGAGGCCACACAAATCTTTGGTGCATTTTCGGTGGACTCGGTCTGCCAAAAGATTTTGGAGGATGAGGGCAACTGGGATTGTTTGTCACAGTTCGTCCGGGGCATCCTCCTGGAAAAGAAAACCGATCTGGACCGTGAAGTGGCCCAGATCCCTTGATCGAGTGGCTGGATAAGGAGCGAGCCCCACGGGCGTAAGCCAAATTTAGGCCTAGCCTGACGTAATGTGACAAACAATTCCAGGTTAGATTCCTAAAGAGTAGAGGAGGTTTTTTAGTGGGTAAACTCGTTTTTAGGGGAGCCCCACACTACAGGCTGGCCACCTGTGTGCGTAATGCATTTTTCCGCCTCTCCCTCAAAAAAAAAAAAAAAAAAAAAAAAAAAAAAAAAATGTGTATAAAAAATATAACGGTATTGTAGGCCTACATTATTGCATGTACAAAATCAAATACTTAAAAAAAATGTCTAAACTTTTATTAATGTATTATATTGTTTCGATAAAACGACAAAAGCTTAAAAAATAATATTCGTTGCAAGAAATTAAGTAATTGAACATAACATCTAAAAATAGCTTTTGATTATAATAATAGATAATAATCTGATGAGAGGTCCTCAACTTCTTAAATAATTCATATGGAGCATTTAATTTGAAATGTTTGAAATGCTTGCACTTGAAATGCCGTTTCCCAAAGATAGATACTTTGAAAGGATAAAAGGGTTAAACAACAAAGGCAACTCGAGTAACACGGTTAGTTTAAACATTTACCGCAAGTTGAAAGTTAAATCATTGAATCTTTTAATCGGTTCAGATTACATAAACGTATAACATAAATGTTTTCGACGAATGCATTACTTAAAAGAAACGTCAAATGAAAACAAACTAACTTCACAGTACACCTGCGTACTCAGCGAATTTCCAATGGCTGATATTGAATCAACAAAATGGTGAGATAAGTTCTCTAAATATTAGTTCCCCATAATCTAACGAAGATCTACACCAACATATAAGGTTTTATAGATATTACATTAAGAATAAAATTGACTATTAAAAAAAAAAAATCTTTCTAACAAGTTAATTATTCAAAATATTAAATTGTTTAGTTTTGACTTGTTTTGAATTGTCTCTTAAAAATGTGTGCATTTTTAAACTTATGAGTAAAAAAATATCAAAAGTTGTGTCTTGTCTTAATTTCTTATTGGTAAATATAAATATTTTAATGTGAAAATAACAAATAACAAATGCTTTATTTTTTGAGGCAAAGTTAGGACTATATAGTCCTCTCTACCACTTAACCTCAGTTTAAAATACAAGAATTGGGTAACTTAAGTAAAAAATAATCAAAAGAAATATTAAAATACAAATAACATAATGTGACAAAGGAAATTTTGACAAAAGATACAACTGAATTTAATTTCAAACAATTACCATTTCAAACTTTAATTTTTAAATACAATTTTATATATACTAAACAATTTATTTCAGGAATAGTTTTAGTTTGAAAGTATATTAAATAGTTTATGTGTAAATATAATGTAAATATAATGAAAATGTGATTTATATTATTTTTACACAACAAATATTATCAGTTCGTACAAATATAAGTGATAAATCTTTTATGAAATATTAATCAGAATAATTTTACAAGATATTAATAATGAATAGGGCCTTCAGTATCAAGGGGAACGAAAACTGCAAGTTCCCTTTCACGGACCAGAGCCCGTCAGAGTCTCGTGATGCCAGAGGTCACGTGACCGGGTCCCGCCCCGGGCGCCGCCGCCGCGCCGCCGCCTCTGCCGTGCCGCACGTGGATGCGCAGGGGGAACTGGTTCCCAAAGTTCACCGGAATATCCCCGACTTTAATGAAGCCAATTTGGTTTTATATTGTCAAAGTGCATATATAACCCGCGGCCAGTAAAGCTGTCTCCATGTATCACGGAGTTTGAAAAGGAGCCGTGAAGAGAACTGCTGTAATTCACCAGGTGGAATGGCGGAGGAATTAATATTTAAGAACAGGCTGTATTCTTAGGATCATAATCATTCCTTGATGCATAAAAATAAAATAAAAATAAATTAATCAATCAAAATAATTTACAGGATTTTAATTCAACTCTGTATCTAGTTTAACTTCGTAATTATGGACATATCGCAGAACAACTTTAAAATTGATAACTTTAAAATTTAAAATTAATAGTTGCGAGTTGACATTGGGTACAGCAAACGAAGTTGTCAAAATATGTGGCAAGTCTTTTAACGGAAGACACAAAATGTTTATAAATTTAATTATATTAACAATGATAAAAACTGTATGGATCGAACAACAAATAACAAAGTAAATCGTGGCCTACGTAAACTAATGGGCCCATATACTTTCTCCCACCAAAGTCACGTGACTAAGTGCGGTCGATCTGCAGCACAAGTTTCCATAATAACATTGTGAAAACGTGACATCCATCACTTATTTTCCATCCCTTAGAGATAAGATCAAAGTTATTCGACAAGACGTAAATATTCTAATTTAGATAAAATAATGAAAAATGGTACCATCACTGAAAAATTAAAAAAAATATTCTTATATTTCATTACGATATGGTTTAAGGAATCTAAAATAAATAAATACAAGGTAGGGGCCAAGACATGCAACACCCTCTATGTATCATTTGTTATTTTGCACCTATGGCATCATCATTATCATTACCTGTATTAGCAATGGTGATGTTATAGGTGCAAAAAAACACATGGTACGTAGCACGTCTTGACCTCCTCTTTATTTATTTTAGATTCCTTGTTTTTTTTTACACTTCTCATCAGCTGTTTACAAAAAATTGTATTTCTTTGCTAATAATGTACTTTTACAATTTAACTTGTTTTGGTCGAAATTAAAAGACTAACCGGCAAACCACTGATTTACTATGTTTATTTAGTATCTTATTCCCAGAAATATCTTTGAAAACATCGGAAGAAATATGCTTACAAAAATACAACACACCCTACATTGGCAGAAATTCAAGTTTTTATTTTACCTCATTAGTGAGTTTTAAGTTTTGCAAAACATAACGTTTCTAGTACCATTCAAATCGTAATTAATTTTATCAGGATTAGAATGATATGCAATAACACTTAAGGATTCATTGACTTATATTTAAAACTACACGCAAAACTTACACGAAGTCAGGCTATTGCAATTTTTTTTTTTCAGTTGAAATTCGGCCGCAACTGGTCACGTAACAGAAAATGTATAGTTAACGTAGGTCCCGAGTAAATGCGGAAAACGTTACAGCTAATGTTCACAGCAAAATCAACGCAAGCTTAAACATTTCTGTCAGGAAATCGCATTTACTCAATTTTGTGTAGTTCAATCTTTATAATCTTAATAATTAATTGTTAATCTTAGTATAGTTGTTTAATAATTAAATTTTTAACTTTTTTGTGTCTCATATGTATAAAAATAATATCAATTCATTTTTTTATACATTTTTGCTTTATTTTAGATTTTTTCGCATCAATAAACTTTAATTTAATTGATTTTAATAATAATTAGATCAGTTTTTCTGTCAACGTGCAATGCAGCAGACAAACGGGTTAAACCCTATGTCTGTTGGTTATTTATACTGTTTATATCTGAAATTTAACTTTTATTGTATTTTGTGAACTGATATTTTTTGGATATAAAAAATTTCATTCATATATATTATTTAATTGATAAAGCCATTTATAGCCGCGGTGTCATACATTTTATAAAATAATATATTCAATATCTGTTAGAATAGATTTTGCTATATATTCAATTCTGAATTTAAAATCCTCGGTCATCGCATGTCATGTTGATCAAATGATCCTTCGATCAAGTGCCATGTCGATCAAATGTCCGGTGATCAAGTGTCATTTCGATCAAATATTCCGGCGATCAAGTGTCATTTCGATCAAATGGGTTGGTTATCAAGTGTCATTTCGATCAAATAGTCCAGTGATCAAGTGTCATTTCGATCAAATATTCCGGCGATCAAGTGTCGTTTCGATCAAATGGTCCGGTGATCAAGTGTCATTTAGATCAAATGGGTTGGTTATCAAGTGTCATCTCGATTAAATGGTCTGGTGATCAAGTGTCATTACGATCAAATATTCCGGCGATCAGGTGTCATTTCAATCAAATATTCTGGAGATCAAGTGTAATTTTGATCAAATGGCACCCTATCCCTTTCTCACCATCTTGTCGCCACCCGTGTAGTTGTTGATGAACAGCAGGTTGGCCCACCAGTATCGGCTGCACTGATCCTGCTCTCGCCTGACCACTGCGTTCCACAGCGGCCCGCTGCCCACCTTGTAGTACAGGGTTGCGTAGAAGAAGATCACCACGGCGTAGGAGGGCACCAGCCTGCGGACACACGGGCGACGCGGGTTAAGGAGTTGGCTACTATCAACTATCACCTGAATGGATACTGGACAGTCAATATAATATATCACTATATCCCTATCTTGAGACAGGGACCTCACATAGTGGGATTTTAACCTGAATATGAATGAGAGATGAGTGTATAATGATTGTGGCGCGATCTTGTAGTCTTGTTACTGACTAAGGCCGACATTCTCCTTAGACAAGACTCTTAATTAATAGCCCAACAGCCAATGGCATCTAGGAACCTACAGCTTAATGTGGGGTCTGAACCACAATTTCGACCTCACATATACGAATTGGTCTAATTGTGAGGATGATCTTTATGGATGAAGTAGTATTCACTAGTGCGGACGTAATCCCCATCAGAGAATATCGCATCCACAAGCCACCGCTTATAACTATCCACAATTCGTGACCTCCAAGTAGCTGGATTACAGGACGTCGCCACCGTCCCAGTCTCTATATAGACTTAGAAGTTGAAGATAGCACACGCTTAGATAAAAGAGTCCCCCAATATACTCCAACGGAGAACCTTGGAAAAATTTTCCGCTTCTTCATAAAAACCTTGTTCATTATAAACAAGTTTACCAAAAGCCTCACGGTTATACGAACGTGCGTCATGCATTGCACTGGTTCGATTTGGCGATTTTAAAAATTTTGGTTGATTTTAAAAAATTTTCATCAATTATACCTGGTTCTATTTTTTTTTTTTTTTTTTTTTTTTTTTTTTTTAAGAAAACCCAAGAAAGTTATTACTTAAAGATTTGAAATTTTTGAAATCAAGACCCTCGTTAGAGTTTTTTATGTTATAAATTTTGTTAAACTAATATTGAAGCTGTAAGAAGATATTTAATATTTTTCATATTTTATCGTGCGGATATTTGCACAATTCTATAAACACATAGGCTTTAGAGACTGGTCGTAAACAGCACTGAAGGGGTATTACCAGCACATTTCAATAAAGTATTTTTTTTTCTGTGTAATGCCGAGTGAGCAGTGTGACAGATACCTGACCAGCCGGTGTAGGTAGACCTTGAACGGGGAGATGTGGCTCTTGTCCAGCTGTAGGGAGAGGATGACGCCCAACAGGAAGGCGGAGAGGAAGAAGAACACGTCGCAGAACAGATCCATGTGACCCGTCCACATGGATAGCAGGTAGTGCCGGAACATCTAGGGTCAGAGGTCATCATGAAGATTGTTAAAGAGGTCATAGGGTGTGATCTCAACATTACGATATTTGGGAGATGGGCTAAAAATGTATGTTTTGTAAAAATGACATAAAGTTACATGCGTTACATAATTTTATTTTGTGCGATTGAAATGGTTTGGATTGACTTAGTATAGAAAAGATCAAACACTTGGGAGACAATTTATAGCTTAAACAAACATTTAAATAGAGAAGATTGTAGTATTATTTTTATGTTATCCAACAAAATAAGGAAAAGAAATGAGATTTCATTGGCGTTTTTAAAATGTTTTGATGGGGAACAGTCTAATCCCCGGTCTTGTTACCATTTAACGTTATTAATTATTACTAATCAAAATGTTATCTCGGAATGGGACAATTTTTTTTCTAATGTAAAAACTAAAAAGAGTGTTTATCGTGCATACATTTACAAATTAGATTACATAGGGAAATAATACTTACTGATTTATAAATTTTTATATATATTTTTTAGAAATTTTTACAAAATAATAATAATAGAATAAAATAAACCTAGCAAAAACTAGAATTCAAGCCATTTTAGAAATGACTTAGATTACGTCATTTTTTAACCCTTCAAAAATTACTATGTGATCAAAAAATAATTGAGTTTTCGTAGGATGGAGCACAGGGAGTTTGGAAATAAGATTATCTTTTCCTTCAAAAAGTAAATATCTATAGAAAACAAACGAAGTATTTTCAGCGGATGAGAGACTTCCTACCCATGATTAAAAAGTAGAAAAAATGTTAATTTTCGTTTTACAATGTTATTTCTAAAAATATGCTGTAAATTAAAAGCAAACAATGGTCAACGAACAATGGTTTGTTTGTTAAATTAATGAAAACTTAGAGGGCTGTTTTCATTTTATTGTGTGGAAATTACCCTCAAACCACAGGGCTTCCAAAAATGTTTGTGGTTCTTACACTTTTGTCTAGTCTCAAAACACCTACCGGCTGATTCGGTGAAACTTAAAAACATAAATATAACTACGAACGTAAACATGCATATATAGAAACAGATTGCGAAAGAATTTCAAATTAAATTATAATTAAATTATTGTTATCATTATGAAATGATAAAAATAGTTTAAGTACTCACAAAATATAATAAATAAATAATTAATTAAAATTATAATAATAATAAAACTAAGATACAATTTAATTCTTTTGTATTAAGAGTTGGATCGTTTTTATTGTTTTATTAGTTAAAACATTTTAGAGTTAATATGAAGCCGGACTCCATCAACGCAACTTGGTTGCTTCAATGTAGTGCAAACTGCGTTTACAAGGCGAAGGAAAATACCAGCGAATGAAGCAGTGATCATAAATAACTTACTTAATGTAATATTCTTTTTTCGTGTTACTTCATCATTATATTTTTAATGGTATATGAAGATATTGGGATGAAAAATAAGAAAGGAAATTATTTGAAAGAAATTATATCAATAAACTTTCTCTCACCTTATTTTGTACTGATTTTGAAGTAGAGGCGAATAGATTTGAATCTGATGGACAAATAATCTGATATAGAATTGTAGGATGGTTTTTTTAGTTAGAAGTTGGAATAAAAATTAAATAATTAATCTATTGTTTTATAGTGGTTGGTTACATTATTGAAAATTGAAACTTTAAAAATGTCTTTGTTTTAGCATCTTAAGTTTCATATGGAGCTTTATGCAAAAATAAACGTCATTTAAGAATAGTAAATGTATAAAAAATTATGATCGTCCATTTATATCAAACTAAATAGTTAATGTGGATGATACATTATTGTATTAACTATACATTATTAACTAAACATTGACTATCTTGTAATTGTAACATTAAAATTCCTAAAATTTTATTGGCATTAAATGACAACAAACAGGGACGTATTTAAGTATTTGCCGCCTCTAGGCAGAGAGGTTTTCCGCCGCCCCCCCCCCCAAAAAAAAAAAAAAAAAAAAAAAAAAATCGTCACTACGCTCTCCGACCTCACCATGCAGGATCCACTAACCCTAATACATGCAGTGTCAGCTGATTTTGTAGAAAAGTAATAAGTAATCTATAATATATACAGCCGCATGTGTAACTGACTGACTCACTGATGATCTTAAATTCCTGAAGCGACCGTTTAAGATAGAGACTTGAAAGTTGGCATGGACATTCTTTGAGATGTTTCAATTTAGGAAAAATCATAAAACTACAACTTTTTTACTTTTAAACTATAAAAAAGGTAAAAAATATAGATATGTCGGTAACGTAGTTCAGACGTGTGAGCGTATATCACCGTTTGGGTAACGTAGATCAATTTGCAGGTTTAGTTCTCGCTCGTGTTTAAATGATTTCTTTCAACTACACCCGTGTTTGATTCAAACGTCCGTAATTGTTAAACGTCCGTCACATAAACGTTTAATGTAGACGGCGGTGTTTCGATGCATTGAGAGCCGGTTATTTCACCAGGGTAATACTCGCTTAGATTTATACAGTATTAAAATGCCCAAAAACTACAAATTTTTAACTTTCAAATCATAAAAAAATTCTATAAAGGCGAGGTGTTGGTTAGGAAGATGTCGCTTGGAGCGCTATTATAGTCGCTTAGTTCTCGCTTGTATTTAAATGATGTCTTTTAACTACACCTCTTCCTGATAATTATACCTTTAAATGTGCGCATATTTGTTTGCGTATGGTTTTCCCTTCGATTGCTGTGTTATTGTTGAAAATGAAGTTTTCTTAATCGAAAGCGTATCTTTACATTCAGGTGAAGTCCGCTTTGATTTCTATATTAATTGCTAAAAATATTTTAGGTCTTATTACATTTTCTAGACTTAGGTTTTCTCATGCTGGAAATTTTCTTGTAGGTTTTCGCTCAAAAAATAACCTAATACAGTAATTATAACTTAATTTTCTACTATTTGTATGCTGTCTCTCTATATGATTGAATATAGCGCTTCAGTTGATAGTTCTGGTGCAGTTTTACTTTGAAGAGTTGAACGTGTCCCAACAAGTTTGACATCCAGTCTTTTACCTATTTGCTGCTGTCCAATCAGGCTTAGATTTTAGTTTAGGAAACGATTGAACATATTAAGTTATAGAACCATTGAAATTTCCATTCTTACCTTTGCTAACGTTTACCTACTTCCTACGTTTTTTTAAGACTATCTACATATCTGATGACCCATCATGCAGAGAAATATTATAATAACCAATTGAATTAAACTCAATAGTAATTTTTCTCGCTGCCACTTTGTCCGTCAAACTTCCTCAATGCAGTGCTCTCACCTAAAGTCTCGATTAACCCTATTATTGTTGTAATTGAAAACTATTCTATGCTTATCAATTATCGTAACTCTTTCAGTATATTTTAATTTAACCAATAATCCTTTTTTGGCTATTATTTCAATATTGGTTTTTTTACTACCATTGGTTGAAAATGCATAATGTACGCAGATTTAGGGTTCTTAAGTTGCAACTTTCTTCATTTTAATACTATATAAAGACTTTAAGACTTCATGATTATAGTACCTAATACCCTGTGATCTATTACATACTACTAGGGCTCTATTTTTATTAATTTTCTGAACTGATATATATATATAACATTTAAAATTGTTAAATTAATAATTGCTGATTTTGAATGATAAAATTGTTATCGTTTCTTTATATGGTACATATATGATTCCTGCGTTTCTTGGCCACCCCATGGCGGAACTGAAGCATCTTAGACTATACCATATATTTTTTTAATTTCAAATATCTTGATTTTGTCTCTTTTTTCTTCTATTACATACAACGATCCTCTGTATAAACTTATAATTTTAATCCACTTTTATCTTTTCAGAATACAGCTATTACCTCAATCATGTGCAATCATAATCGTACCTCCAAATTTGTACACAACAACTTTTGAGCATGACTATTTACATATTCATTAATATTTCACAACTCCATTATATTTTTAACCAACTAAGGGGAACTAGGGAGTGGGATTAAACCATGAGCCGAGGACAAATTTCAAAGCTTATTATTATTTATTGTGAGTAGTGTGTATTGGCGGCTTCTGTTACTGACGTTGGAGTTGAGCCCTCAACTAGCCTGTTCTTTGTATGAGGTTTTGACAGTAATTTACGGAATTGGGGACCAATTATTGGGTTGGACCCTCCATCAAGCATAACATCTAGAATATTTACATAAATAATATTTATTTCACAGCTCAATTTTTTAAAACTATTTACTAAGGAGGGATATTAAAACCTACTAATAGGAGATTATTAAAGCTTTTTTTGCTATTGATTGTGAATTTAGAGTATTAGATAGTTTTGTTACTGTCTTGGCTGTTCAGGTCTTATGTGGAACTAAACTATTTCAAAGTTGACTTTTTAATAATTCAAACTAGGGGGCAACTCCTAAGGGGGCATGGGGGCGGAGCCCCCATCGAGCCGTAGGCGAGTCTATAATATATACAGCCCCATGTGTAACTGACTCACTCACTTATATGGGATACGAAGTTCTGACATAACTATTTAAGCTAGAGACTTGAAATTTGGCATACGTCTAGCCTGAATGGTCAATGCTAAGGATAAAATCTTAAACTTGCAAATTTGTAGTTTTAACCTACTAAAAAAAATTCAAAATGGCGGACTTCCGAAATTGTAATTTTAGTTTTTTGGCTCTAGCGGCCAAACGCTTCGTCCTATCTAAAATTTGAGAACAATACTACGATAGGGAATTTAATTATCTACAACTTTGGTCCTGTGACTTTTTATCACATCTCGCACCGTTAAGCCTCCAGAGCGTTTTTAATGAAACCCCGTTTTTGGTTTTTGGGCTCTAGTGACTAAACCGATGGTCGTAAAAATTTGTTTAAGGATGATTTCGATAGATCTTTTTAATATCTACAAATCTTCCCTTTATATATTTTGCCGTATCTCTACTCGTTTACTCACAAAATTCATTTTTCACTTTTTCCGGATTTTGTGAACATAAGTAGTGGGAAAATACCGGTTCTGGGCCACTAGAGAAATCGTAATTTTAGTATTTCAGCTCTAGTGGCCTAACGGTTAGTCTAATCTTAAATCTGAGAGCATATTACGATAGGGAATTGGATGATCTACAATTTTGGTCCTTTGACTTTTGTCATACATCGCACTGTTAACGCTCCAAACTGATTTTAGTGAAATTTATATTTAGATTTAGGGCCCTAGCGACTAAATGGTTTGTCCTACAAAAATGTTTAAATGACAACTTTTATAGGGCTTTTTAATATCTACAATTTTGATTCTAACATACTTTGCCGTATCTCTTTCCGTTTACTCTCAAAATACATTTTTCACTTTTTCTCAGTTTGGTGATAAATAAGTAGTGGCTTTTGGCCGACTAGAGAAATCGTAATTTTAGTATATTTCAGCTCTAGCGGCTAAACGGTTAGGCCTTTCATAGATTTTACTGAATTGGATGAAATACGATTTTGGTCCTGTGACTTTTTGTCGTACATCGCACCAATTAATTGCGTAAATCTCCGGACTAAAAATCCTAATCTTAGTCCGGATGAGCTAGATACTTCAAATTTGGTACACACGTAGTTTTTATAGTCAATACAAATACAAAATCCCAAAACATTGAATTTTTTAATTTTAACCTCCTTAAAAAAATATTTTTTTATGGTAAAATCTACACTATGTAAAGCTTTTCTAAATACACTGTAACTTTTGAACGAGAGGTCCTATCTCGAATCTGAGGGAAAATTCATGGTCAGGAATTAGACGTTTTACAAGTTTAGTCTCGTGAAATTTTCGCGTATCTCACTAGCTTCACCCTTAAAAAGGGCATACTTTCAAAATTTCCAAATTTTTTTCACAAAAATCTCGTTAGTTTAATATTTTTTATTTACTAACATGGCACACGGATGCTTGAACTTTAGTACATATTATGGTCTGAACTAGATCTTACCACTGTGTCAGCCATTGACCAATCTCAATTATAATTAAGTCTAAAAAAATTAAAAAAAAACACAACATTCTTAAAATAATTTCGTATTAAGTGTTTGTAAATTACTTTATTCTGCCAAATATACTGCAATATTGATATTTGTTTTGCCAGTTTTATATTCTATTTAGACGCTCTACAAGTTCAGTCCTATGCAATTTTGCCGTATCTCACCCCCTTCACCTGTAAAGAGGGGCGTACTTTCACAATATCGAAATTCTTTGACCAAAATTACTCTATTTCAATATTTATCGTTTACTTTTATGACACATACATGCCTCAAATTTTGTGTACACTCTGAATATATCTATTTCTTACTATAGAAGCAGCCAAAGGCCGATTTCAATCCAAGGTTAGTAAAAAAACTGTGAAAATACTAAATTATTAACCTGTTTTATGTATAGTTTTTGGTGATTTTGTTAAACCCGGTAAAGGTACTGCCATACCGATGTACTTTTTGTCAGCATTTTATTATTTTTAGATTCTCTATAAGCTCGGCCCTTAAGATTTTGTAGCATTTCACTCTCTTCACCAAAAAAGGGGTGTATTTTCAAAATTCTTTCACAAAAATTGAGCTATTTTTTATTTACTGTTATGACAATTAGATGCCTGAAATTTAGCTACACACACATACCATGAGCATTAAATATAATATATAAAAGAAAAGTATCAATTTGAGCTTTAAATATTAAGATAATATCTTAAAAGTTTTAAACTTTCTGAACTATTAAACTAAGTCAGCGAAGATAAGGATAGAGTTTTGGGTGGAGGCCTCAATTAGCCTGTTCAGTTCTTAAGACTTAGAACAATTAACGAATTCGGGGCAACCCAAAATGGGGGCATGGGGGCGGAGCCCCCATCGAGCCGTAGGCGAGTCCATAATATATACAGCCCCATGTGTAACTGACTCACTCACTTATATGGGATACGAAGTTCTGACAAAACTATTTAAGCTAGAGACTTGAAATTTGGCATACGTCTAGCCTGAATGGTCAATGCTAAGGATAAAATCTTAAACTTGCAAATTTGTAGTTTTAACCTACTAAAAAAAATTCAAAATGGCGGACTTCCGAAATTGTAATTTTAGTTTTTTGGCTCTAGCGGCCAAACGCTTCGTCCTATCTAAAATTTGAGAACAATACTACGATAGGGAATTTAATTATCTACAACTTTGGTCCTGTGGCTTTTTATCACATCTCGCACCGTTAAGCCTCCAGAGCGTTTTTAATGAAACCCCGTTTTTGGTTTTTGGGCTCTAGTGACTAAACGGTTTGTTCTACAAAAACTTTTACATAACAATTTTGATAGATCTTTTAAATATCTAAAATTTTTATCTTTACATATTTCACCGTATCTCCTCTCGTTTACTCACAAAATACATTTTTCACTTTTTCCGGATTTTTGAACATAAGTAGTGGGATTTTGCCGGTTCTGGAACAATAGAGAAATCGTAATTTTTGGTCCGGATGAGCTAGAAACTTGATATTTGGTACACACGTAGTTTGTATGGTTAATACAAAGGGGAAATCGCAAAACATTGAGTTTTCAAATTTTAACCCCCTAAAATTTTGTATGGTAAAATCTACACCATGTAAGGCATTTTCTAAATACTCTGTAACTTTTGAACGAGAGGTTCTATCTTGAATCTGAGGGATAATTCGTAGTCAGGAATTAGACGCTCTACAAGTTTAGTCCTGTGAAATTTTGCCGTATCTCACTCCCTTCACCCTTAAAAAAGGGCTTACTTTCAAAATTTCCAAATTTTTTCACAAAAATCTCGCTATTTTAAAATTTTTTATTAACTAATATGGCACACGGATGCTTGAACTTTAGTACATATTATGGTATCAACTAGATCTTACCTTTGTGGCAGCCATTAACCAATTTAAATTATAATTAAGTCAAAAGACCTTGAAAAACCCAAAATTCTTAACATGTTTTCGTGTAAAGTGTTTGTAAATTACTTTATTCTGCCAAATACACTGCCATATTGATATTTGTTTTGCTAGTATTACATTCTATTGTAAACGTTCTACAAGTTCAGTCCAATGCAGTTTTGCCGCATCTCACCCCCTTCACCCGTAAAGATTGGCGTACTTTCACATTATCGAAATTCTTTCACCAAAATAGCTCTATTTCAATATTTATCGTTTACTTTTATGACACATACATGCCTCAAATTTGGTATAAACTGTGAATATATCTAGTTCTTTCTATAGAAGCAGCCATTGGCCGATTTCAATCCAAGATTAGTAAAAAGACTGTGAAAACACTAAATTATTAACCTTTTTTATGTACAGTTTTCGGTGATTTTGTTAAACCCGGTAAAGATACTGCCATTACGATGTATGTTTTGGCAGCATTATATTTTTAGATGCTTTTTAAGTTCGGCCCTTAAGATTTTGTAGCATTTCACTCTCTTCACCCCAAAAAAGGCGTATTTTCAAAATTCTTTCACAAAATTTGAGTTATTTTAATATTTTTTTATTTACTGTTATGACACTTGGATGACTGAAATTTAGCTCCACAAACACACTCTGAGCATTTTTTATAAAATATAAAACAAAAGTATAAATTTAAACTTTAAATATCAAGAGAATATCTTAAATGCTTAAGATTTCCTGAACTATTAAAAAAAGTCAGAGAAGATAAGTATAGAGTTGGGGTGGAGGCCTCAACTAGCCTGTTCAGTTCTTAAGACTTAGAACAATTAACGAATTCGGGGCAACCCCCAAAGGGGGCATGGGGGCGGAGCCCCCATCGAGCCGTAGGCGAGTCTAATAAACTATACAGCCCAATGTGTAACTGACTGACTGACTGAATTATATGGGATACGAATTTCTGACGTAACTATTTAAGCTAGAGACTTGAAATTTGGCATACGTCTAGCCTGAACGGTCAATGCTAAGTGTAAAATCTTAAACTTGCAAATTTTTAGTTTTAACCTACTAAAAAAAATTCAAAATGGCGGACTTCCGAAATTGTAATTTTAGTTTTTTGGCTCTAGCGGCCAAACGCTTCGTCCTATCTAAAATCTGAGAACAATATTACGATAAGGAATTTAATTTTCTACAATTTCGGTCCTTTGTCTTTTTATCGTATCTCGCACAGTTAAGCCTCCAGAGCGTTTTTAATGAAATGCCGTTTTCGGTTTTCGGGCTCTAGTGACTAAACCGATGGTCGTACAATTTTTTTAAGATTTATTTCGATAGATCTTTTTAATATCTACAATTTTTTCTCTTATATATTTTGCCGTATCTCTACTCGTTTACTCAGAAAATTCATTTTTCACTTTTTCCGGATTTTGTGAACATAAGTAGTGGGAAAACACCGGTTCTGGGACACTAGAGAAAGCGTAATTTTAGTATTTCAGCTTTGGCTGCCAAATGTATCTCTTCTCGTTTACTTAAAAAATACATTTTTTACTTTTTCCGGATTTTGTGAAAGTAAGTAGTGGGAAAATACCGGTTCTGGTCCACTAGAGAAATCGTAATTTTAGTATTTTTGAAATTTTGTACATATTATGCCCAATTATAGGTCTAATTATAGTAGCATTCATTGGAGGATTTCAATTTAAGTTTAGTCCAGTACAATCGTAAAAACATAAAATTCTTTAAAAAATTTCATGTATAGTGTTTGTAATTTGATTTATTCTGGTAAATATATTGCAATATTGATATGTTGTCCATTATTGTATTATATTTTAGACGGTGTACAAGTTTGGTCATGTCAAATTTTATCGTATCTCACCCCCTTCACCGTTAAAAAGGAGCGTACTCTCAAAATTTATAAATTTTTTCACAAAAATTGCGCTTTTTTGATATTTTTATTTACTATTATGGCACATGGATGCATGTAATTCTGTACATATTATGATCTCAAACAGTTATTTCTATATTAGTAGTTATTTGCCAAAAAGCGGCAGCCATTGACCAATTTCAATTATAATTAAGTCTAAAAAAAACTTTTTAACACAAAATTCTTAGAATTTTTTCGTGTAAATTGTTGTAAATTACTTTTTTCTGCCAAATATACTTCAATATTGATATTTGTTTTGTTGGTATTATATTCTATTTTTGACACTCTACAAGTTGGGTCTTATGCAATTTTGCCGTATCTCAACCCTTTCACCCGTAAAGAAGGGCGAACTTTCACAATATCGAAATTCTTTCACCAAAATTGCTCTATTTCAATATTTATCGTTTACTGTTATGACGCATGCATGCCTCAAATTTTGTATATACTATGAATATATCTAGTATTTACTATGGAAGCAGCCAAAGGCCGATTTCAATCCAAGATTAGTAAAAAAAAACTGTGAAAATACTAAATTATTAACCTCTTTTATGTATAGTTTTTGGTGATTTTGTTAAACCCCGTAAAGGACTGCCATACCGATATAAATTTTTTGTCAGAATTATATTCTTTTTAGATGCTCTATAAGCTCGGCCCTTAAGATTTTGTAACATTTCACTCTCTTCATCCCAAAAGGGGCATATTTTCAAATTCTTCCACAAAAATTTGAGTTATTTTAATATTTTTTATTTACTGTTATGACAATTAGATGCCTGAAATTTAGCTACATACACATAACAAGAGCATTTTATACAAAACAAAAGTATCAATTTAAACCTTAAATATCAAGAGAATATCTTAGGCCTAAATGCTTTGGACTTCCTGAACTACTAAACTAAGTCAGCGAAGATAAGTATAGAGTTGGGTTGGAGGTCTCAATTAGCCTGTTCAGTTCTTAAGACTTAGAACAATTAACGAATTCCGGGCAACCCCCAAAAGGGGGCATGGGGGCGGAGCCCCCATCGAGCCGTAGGCGAGTCTATAATATATACAGCCCCATGTGTAACTGACTGACTCACTCACTCACTTATATGGGATACGAACTTCTGACGTAACCATTAAAGCTAGAGACTTGAAATTTGGCATACGTCTAGCCCGATCGGTCAATGCTAAGTGTAAAATCTTAAACTTGCAAATTTTTGGTTTTAACCTACTAAAAAAATTCAAAATGGCGGATTTCTGAAATTGTAATTTTACTTTTTTGGCTCTAGCGGCCAAACGCTACGTCCTATCTAAAATCTGAGAACAATTTCACGATAGGGAATTTAATTTTCTACAATTTCGGTCCTTTGTCTTTTTATCGTATCTCGCACCGTTAAGCCTCCAGAGCGTTTTTAATGAAATGCCGTTTTCGGTTTTCGGGCTCTAGTGACTAAACCGATGGTCGTAAAATTTTTTTTAAGGTTTATTTCGATAGATCTTTTTAATATCTACAATTTTTCCTCTTATATATTTTGCCGTATCTCTACTCGTTTACTCAGAAAATTCATTTTTCACTTTTTCCGGATTTTGTGAACATAAGTAGTGGGAAAACACCGGTTCTGGGACACTAGAGAAATCGTAATTTTAGTATTTCAGCTTTGGCTGCCAAATGTATCTCTTCTCGTTTACTTAAAAAATACATTTTTCACTTTTTCCGGATTTTGTGAAAGTAAGTAGTGGGAAAATACCGGTTCTGGTCCACTAGAGAAATCGTAATTTTAGTATTTTTGAAATTTTGTACATATTATGCCCAATTATAGGTCTAACTATAGTAGCATTCATTGGAGGATTTCAATTTAAGTTTAGTCCAGCGCAATCGTAAAAACATAAAATTCTTTAAAAAATTTCATGTATAGTGTTTGTAATTTGATTTATTCTGATAAATATATTGCAATATTGATATGTTTTCCATTATTGTATTATATTTTAGACGGTGTACAAGTTTGGTCATGTGAAATTTTATCGTATCTCACCCCCTTCACCGTTAAAAAGGAGCGTACTTTCAAAATTTATAAATTTTTTCACAAAAGTTGCGCTATTTTGATATTTTTATTTACTATTATGGCACATGGATGCATATTGTAATTCTGTACATATTATGATCTCAAACAGTTATTTCTATATTAGTAGTTATTTGCCAAAAAGCCGCAGCCATTGTCCAATTTCAATTATAATTAAGTCTAAAAAAACTTTTTAACACAAAATTCTTAGAATTTTTTCGTGTAAATTGTTGTAAATTACTTTTTTCTGCCAAATATACTTCAATATTGATATTTGTTTTGTTAGTATTATATTCTATTTTTGACACTCTACATGTTGGGTCCTATTCAATTTTGCCGTATCTCAACCCTTTCACCCGTAAAGAAGGGCGAACTTTCACAATATCGAAATTCTTTCACCAAAATTGCTCTATTTCAATATTTATCGTTTACTGTTATGACGCATGCATGCCTCAAATTTTGTATACTCAACCCTTTCACCCGTAAAGAAGGGCGAACTTTCACAATATCGAAATTCTTTCACCAAAATTGCTCTATTTCAATATTTATCGTTTACTGTTATGACGCATGCATGCCTCAAATTTTGTATATACTATGAATATATCTAGTATTTACTATGGAAGCAGCCAAAGGCCGATTTCAATCCAAGATTAGTAAAAAAAAACTGTGAAAATACTAAATTATTAACCTCTTTTATGTATAGTTTTTGGTGATTTTGTTAAACCCCGTAAAGGACTGCCATACCGATATAAATTTTTTGTCAGAATTATATTCTTTTTAGATGCTCTATAAGCTCGGCCCTTAAGATTTTGTAACATTTCACTCTCTTCATCCCAAAAGGGGCATATTTTCAAATTCTTCCACAAAAATTTGAGTTATTTTAATATTTTTTATTTACTGTTATGACAATTAGATGCCTGAAATTTAGCTACATACACATAACAAGAGCATTTTATACAAAACAAAAGTATCAATTTAAACCTTAAATATCAAGAGAATATCTTAGGCCTAAATGCTTTGGACTTCCTGAACTACTAAACTAAGTCAGCGAAGATAAGTATAGAGTTGGGTTGGAGGTCTCAATTAGCCTGTTCAGTTCTTAAGACTTAGAACAATTAACGAATTCCGGGCAACCCCCAAAAGGGGGCATGGGGGCGGAGCCCCCATCGAGCCGTAGGCGAGTCTATAATATATACAGCCCCATGTGTAACTGACTGACTCACTCACTCACTTATATGGGATACGAACTTCTGACGTAACCATTAAAGCTAGAGACTTGAAATTTGGCATACGTCTAGCCCGATCGGTCAATGCTAAGTGTAAAATCTTAAACTTGCAAATTTTTGGTTTTAACCTACTAAAAAAATTCAAAATGGCGGATTTCTGAAATTGTAATTTTACTTTTTTGGCTCTAGCGGCCAAACGCTACGTCCTATCTAAAATCTGAGAACAATTTCACGATAGGGAATTTAATTTTCTACAATTTCGGTCCTTTGTCTTTTTATCGTATCTCGCACCGTTAAGCCTCCAGAGCGTTTTTAATGAAATGCCGTTTTCGGTTTTCGGGCTCTAGTGACTAAACCGATGGTCGTAAAATTTTTTTTAAGGTTTATTTCGATAGATCTTTTTAATATCTACAATTTTTCCTCTTATATATTTTGCCGTATCTCTACTCGTTTACTCAGAAAATTCATTTTTCACTTTTTCCGGATTTTGTGAACATAAGTAGTGGGAAAACACCGGTTCTGGGACACTAGAGAAATCGTAATTTTAGTATTTCAGCTTTGGCTGCCAAATGTATCTCTTCTCGTTTACTTAAAAAATACATTTTTCACTTTTTCCGGATTTTGTGAAAGTAAGTAGTGGGAAAATACCGGTTCTGGTCCACTAGAGAAATCGTAATTTTAGTATTTTTGAAATTTTGTACATATTATGCCCAATTATAGGTCTAACTATAGTAGCATTCATTGGAGGATTTCAATTTAAGTTTAGTCCAGCGCAATCGTAAAAACATAAAATTCTTTAAAAAATTTCATGTATAGTGTTTGTAATTTGATTTATTCTGATAAATATATTGCAATATTGATATGTTTTCCATTATTGTATTATATTTTAGACGGTGTACAAGTTTGGTCATGTGAAATTTTATCGTATCTCACCCCCTTCACCGTTAAAAAGGAGCGTACTTTCAAAATTTATAAATTTTTTCACAAAAGTTGCGCTATTTTGATATTTTTATTTACTATTATGGCACATGGATGCATATTGTAATTCTGTACATATTATGATCTCAAACAGTTATTTCTATATTAGTAGTTATTTGCCAAAAAGCCGCAGCCATTGTCCAATTTCAATTATAATTAAGTCTAAAAAAACTTTTTAACACAAAATTCTTAGAATTTTTTCGTGTAAATTGTTGTAAATTACTTTTTTCTGCCAAATATACTTCAATATTGATATTTGTTTTGTTAGTATTATATTCTATTTTTGACACTCTACATGTTGGGTCCTATTCAATTTTGCCGTATCTCAACCCTTTCACCCGTAAAGAAGGGCGAACTTTCACAATATCGAAATTCTTTCACCAAAATTGCTCTATTTCAATATTTATCGTTTACTGTTATGACGCATGCATGCCTCAAATTTTGTATACTCAACCCTTTCACCCGTAAAGAAGGGCGAACTTTCACAATATCGAAATTCTTTCACCAAAATTGCTCTATTTCAATATTTATCGTTTACTGTTATGACGCATGCATGCCTCAAATTTTGTATATACTATGAATATATCTAGTATTTACTATGGAAGCAGCCGAAGGCCGATTTCAATCCAAGATTAGTAAAAAAACTGTGAAAATACTAAATTATTAACCTCTTTTATGTATAGTTTTTGGTGATTTTGTTAAACCCCGTAAAGGACTGCCATACCGATATATTTTTTGTCAGCATTATATTCTTTTTAGATGCTCTATAAGCTCGGCCCTTAGATTTTGTAACATTTCACTCTCTCCATCCCAAAAGGGGCATATTTTCAAATTCTTCCACAAAAATTTGAGTTATTTTAATATTTTTTATTTACTGTTATGACAATTAGATGCCTGAAATTTAGCTACACACACATAACAAGAGCATTTTTATACAAAACAAAAGTATCAATTTAAACCTTAAATATCAAGAGAATATCTTAGGCCTAAATGCTTTGGACTTCCTGAACTACTAAACTAAGTCAGCGAAGATAAGTATAGAGTTGGGTTGGAGGTCTCAATTAGCCTGTTCAGTTCTTAAGACTTAGAACAATTAACGAATCCCGGGCAACCCCCAAAAGGGGGCATGGGGGCGGAGCCCC
Source organism: Neoaliturus tenellus (assembly GCA_030545055.2). Classification (NCBI taxonomy): domain Eukaryota; kingdom Metazoa; phylum Arthropoda; class Insecta; order Hemiptera; family Cicadellidae; genus Neoaliturus; species Neoaliturus tenellus. Next base: position 51,528,370 of record CM061537.1, on the reverse strand, counting down.
CATCGAGCCGTAGGCGAGTCTAATAAACTATACAGCCCTATGTGTAACTGACTGACTGACTGACTTATATGGGATACGAATTTCTGACGTAACTATTTAAGCTAGAGACTTGAAATTTTGCATACGTCTAGCTTGAACGGTCAATGCTAAGTGTAAAATCTTAAACTTGCAAATTTTTAGTTTTAACCTACAAAAAAAATTCAAAATGGCGGATTTTCAAAATTGTAATTTTACTTTTTTGGCTCTAGCGGCCAAACGCTTTGTCCTATCTAAAATCTGAGAACAATACTACGATAGGGAATTTAATTTTCTACAATTTCGATCCTGTGACTTTTTATCGTATCTCGCACCGTTAAGCCTCCAGAGCGTTTTTAATGAAATGCCGTTTTCGGTTTTCGGGCTCTAGTGCCTAAACCGATGGTTGTAAAAATTTTTTTAAGGTTCATTTCGATAGATCTTTATAATATCTACAATTTCTTTTCCTGTATATTTTGCCGTATCTCTACTCGTTTACTCACAAAATTCATTTTTCACTTTTTCCGGATTTTGTGAACGTAAGTAGTGGGAAAACACCGGTTCTGGTCCACTAGATAAATCGTAATTTTAGTATTTCAGCTCTAGTGACCTAACGGTTAGTCTTATCTGAAATATGAGAGCATATTACGATAGGAAATTGGATGATCTACAATTTTGGTCCTTTTACTTTTTGTCGTACATCGCACCGTTAACCCTCCAAACTGATTTTTGTGAAATTTATATTTAGATTTAGGGCCCTAGCGACTAAATGGTTTGTCCTACGAAAATGTTTAAATGACAACTTTTATAGGTCTTTTTAATATCTACAATTTTGATTCTAACATACTTTGCCGTAGCCTATCTCTTTCCGTTCACTCTCAAAAAACATTTTTCACTTTTTCCCAGTTTTGTGATAAATAAGTAGTGGCTTTTGGACAACTATAAAGAAATCATAATTTTAGTATATTTTAGCTCGAGAGGCTAAATGGTTAGGCCTTTCATAGATTTGAGACTACCACGGTACTGAATTGGATGAACTACGATTTTTTCCTGTGACTTTTTGTCGTACATCGCACCAATTGCGTATATATCCAGTCTAATTTTTTGCAATCGCGTTTTCAGTTTTTCTACTCTACTGACAAAACGATTGGTCCTATCGAAAAATGTTGCTGAATATGACTGGCTTACAGTTTTCAGAACATTTTTCCGTATCTCTACACATTAGCTCTCAAAACAGATTTATTACAGGACCAGAATAGTTACCGAAAACTTGAAATTGGGGACCTTACCTTCTTTTAAGAGACAATTAAAAATATGAATTCAGCTATTGTCGGGGCTGTTGTTACTAATTTACATACTTTTAGTAAGTTCCTCCTCGGAATTTAGGGAATCATTTTAAAACTTTCTAGTCTTTTGTGATTTCTATCTCGTTTATAAGATTTTATATTATTTCATTTTAATGTTATGTTATTGTTTTCACTGATTTATTGCAACAATTTTTGATGAATTTAAAAGCTTTAATTATTATTGATTGTGAGAAGTGTGCATTAGCCTTTTGTTACTGTTTTGGTTGTGCACTTCATTGGTAAAGCTAACCTGTTTAACACTCGACTTTTTTATTTACAAACTAATTCAGCGAACACATTGGAGTTAATAACCCTCAACAAGCCCGTTCACTGCATCAAGTTTTTTCAGAAATTACGGAATTGGGGCAACAAATTAGGGAGTGGACCCTCCATTCAGCATAACACAAAGAATAAATAATTATTGTATCACACTCGAAATATTTTAACAAATTTTAACTACGAAGAGTTATTAAAACCGATTCATAGGAGATTTTAAAAGCTTTTCTAGCTATCGATTGTGAATTGTGTGTATTAAACGGTTTTGTTACTGTCTTGGCTGTTCAGTTCTTCCGCAAAACTAACCAATTTCATACTTGACATTTTTTATTAATTTACGAATTTAGGGATACCCCTAAGGGGGCATGGGGGCGGAGCCCCCATCGAGCCGTAGGCGTCTTCTATAATATATACAGCCCCATGTGTAACTGACTGACTCACTCACTCACTTATATGGGATACGAACTTCTGACGTAACCATTAAAGCTAGAGACTTGAAATTTGGCATACGTCTAGCCTGATCGGTCAATGCTAAGTGTAAAATCTTAAACTTGCAAATTTTTGGTTTTAACCTACTAAAAAAATTCAAAATGGCGGATTTCTGAAATTGTAATTTTACTTTTTTGGCTCTAGCGGCCAAACGCTTCGTCCTATCTAAAATCTGAGAACAATATTACGATAGGAAATTTAATTTTCTACAATTTCGGTCCTTTGTCTTTTTATCGTATCTCGCACCGTTAAGCCTCCAGAGCGTTTTTAATGAAATGCCGTTTTCGGTTTTCGGGCTCTAGTGACTAAACCGATGGTCGTAAAATTTTTTTTAAGGTTTATTTCGATAGATCTTTTTAATATCTACAATTTTTCCTCTTATATATTTTGCCGTATCTCTACTCGTTTACTCAGAAAATTCATTTTTCATTTTTTTTTGGATTTTGTGAACATAAGTAGTGGGAAAACACCGGTTCTGGGACACTAGAGAAATCGTAATTTTAGTATTTCAGCTTTGGCTGCCAAATGTATCTCTTCTCGTTTACTTAAAAAATACATTTTTCACTTTTTCCGGATTTTGTGAAAGTAAGTAGTGGGAAAATACCGGTTCTGGTCCACTAGAGAAATCGTAATTTTAGTATTTTTAAAATTTTGTACATATTATGCCCAATTATAGGTCTAACTATAGTAGCATTCATTGGAGGATTTCAATCTAAGTTTAGTCCAGTGCAATCGTAAAAACATAAAATTCTTTAAAAAATTTCATGTATAGTGTTTGTAATTTGATTTATTCTGATAAATATATTGCAATATTGATATGTTTTCCATTATTGTATTATATTTTAGACGGTGTACAAGTTTGGTCATGTGAAATTTTATCGTATCTCACCCCCTTCACCGTTAAAAAGGAGCGTACTTTCAAAATTTATAAATTTTTTCACAAAAGTTGCGCTATTTTGATATTTTTATTTACTATTATGGCACATGGATGCATATTGTAATTCTGTACATATTATGATCTCAAACAGTTATTTCTATATTAGTAGTTATTTGCCAAAAAGCCGCAGCCATTGTCCAATTTCAATTATAATTAAGTCTAAAAAAACTTTTTAACACAAAATTCTTAGAATTTTTTCGTGTAAATTGTTGTAAATTACTTTTTTCTGCCAAATATACTTCAATATTGATATTTGTTTTGTTAGTATTATATTCTATTTTTGACACTCTACATGTTGGGTCCTATTCAATTTTGCCGTATCTCAACCCTTTCACCCGTAAAGAAGGGCGAACTTTCACAATATCGAAATTCTTTCACCAAAATTGCTCTATTTCAATATTTATCGTTTACTGTTATGACGCATGCATGCCTCAAATTTTGTATACTCAACCCTTTCACCCGTAAAGAAGGGCGAACTTTCACAATATCGAAATTCTTTCACCAAAATTGCTCTATTTCAATATTTATCGTTTACTGTTATGACTCATGCATGCCTCAAATTTTGTATATACTATGAATATATCTAGTATTTACTATGGAAGCAGCCGAAGGCCGATTTCAATCCAAGATTAGTAAAAAAACTGTGAAAATACTAAATTATTAACCTCTTTTATGTATAGTTTTTGGTGATTTTGTTAAACCCCGTAAAGGACTGCCATACCGATATATTTTTTGTCAGCATTATATTCTTTTTAGATGCTCTATAAGCTCGGCCCTTAGATTTTGTAACATTTCACTCTCTTCATCCCAAAAGGGGCATATTTTCAAATTCTTCCACAAAAATTTGAGTTATTTTAATATTTTTTATTTACTGTTATGACAATTAGATGCCTGAAATTTAGCTACACACACATAACAAGAGCATTTTATACAAAACAAAAGTATCAATTTAAACCTTAAATATCAAGAGAATATCTTAGGCCTATATGCTTTGGACTTCCTGAACTACTAAACTAAGTCAGCGAAGATAAGTATAGAGTTGGGTTGGAGGTCTCAATTAGCCTGTTCAGTTCTTAAGACTTAGAACAATTAACGAATTCCGGGCAACCCCCAAAAGGGGGCATGGGGGCGGAGCCCCCATCGAGCCGTAGGCGAGTTGCGTTCTGAAAATACATCAACAAACATAGTACATTTTGTGCACTTTTTAAGAACGTATTTGTTGCGCCGTTTTCATTCAAAAAGTGTCTCTTTAGATACATGCTGAAATGCAACATTGTTGTATCCAATCAGAAGTCATAATTGCGTTTAACGGCGTGAAAACGGTACATGAAAACGTCCATATACAAGGGCTCTTAACTCTTAACAATTGTTATTGAACATTAAATACACTGGATAGACGTGTCAAGATAAGATGTCTTTGAAATAAAACAAATATTTGTATTTACAAAACGGGCTTAACTACAAAAAACTAAATGAATAAAAACGAAAAAAAGTACTTTCACTTAAAATAATAAATATGAAATGTGGTTAATTGTAGTTACTTCACACTTTTTTCCTTGATTTTAATTTAGCAAATGAATTAATAACTGTAGTTAAGTCCATTGAGTATTTCCATTGACTAAGTACACTAACGTGAATAGACTTCTCATCCAATGCTTTTTGTTTGATACCAAAACTTGGAAAGTTTGTGTACGCAGCGCCAGATTCACTGCAATCAATTTTGTTATTATTCAGCTGGACAGTGCTGCAAAAACACTTTACTATTTATAACCCTCAGTTATAAAATGTTTCATCCTTGATTGAGAAGAGTGGTAATACTGATTTATCTATCATATGTCACTTGTACTTCATGTACGCCGTAGAAGATCACAACACCGTCAATAGGTTTCAAACACGCCTATGCTATGAGAAGTCTATTCACTTTAGTGTAATAGTCAAAGGTATTATTGTAAATTCATACTTGGAGACAACCATTTAAATTAAAAACTTTAAAGCACGATTATGCGTTACAATTGAAGTGTCGGCTACCTACTGCAGACCACAATGTTTACATTGGCAATTGGCGCCTGACGCTGCCGCTGCCTAATGGCCTACAGAGTAAACACGGGAGGGCGAAGCGAAAGCCCACGCCCGCGACCGCGAGCAACGCGGTGTGATATTAGTTCGCCAGATCCAATTAATAGGAAAAGAATGGCGGCGCGGAAAACTCAGCACAGCCGTGTTGTGAATAAATGATTGACTTTTAGTTTTAACTTTAAAGTGTTCTTGAATAATTTTATACTTAATAAAAGTATTTTAAATAGCCGAATTGTCGTTCTCAAAATTATTTGCCGAACATTTTTTTAAGATTAAAACTCTAATTTTTTAAATTATTTATTCCCCCAAATTTTGCCGCCCCCTACAATTTGCCGCCCTAGGCGCGCGCCTAGTCTGCCTAATCGGAAATATATCCCTGACAACAAATATACTATGTAATATTAAAACTCAATAAACTTGACGTAAGAATATAAAGTGTAAAAGCATTATTAAATAATTAACCTTGCTTTTATGTAAAATTGTTATGATAATTGCTTGTATTATACAGGATGTTTCCGAACAACCTGGAAATATTCTTTGGATTTTGTTCTTTAGGTTGAAACAATACACAACACCATATAAACATATGTACTAAAATGCTTCGCCAAGCCGCTCGCCGCCCATTTTTTTTACATATTTATAATAATTTTTATTTACGACCAAACCAAAGACGTCATCCCTCTATCTTGTTAATAAACAGTTTTTCATTAAATGTCTTCATAAAATCACAAAGTTTAAGATACATTATTATTTTATTCATCTTTCAACATTTGAAGTTCAATGCGAAAAAGCTACTTTTGGTGTTCAAAAGAAATACAAAAAACAACCGATTACAGCACACACAGGAAAAGTTTTTATAGCAAACAAAAAAAATGAAACCTTTTAAACAAGAGCTGTTGAAAAAATCTTGGATCACATTGTTAAAGAACAGTTTACCTTATACAAGAAGTTTATTATACAGGGTTAGGCAAAAGTCTGGACACCCCCAGTTAACTTTTTAATGCGTTGCAGTAGGAAAACCAAACTCGGCACATGTTAACAACATGAAAAACTGCACTTTTTCATCAACTACACATTTTTGCCCCTGCCCCCAAAATGGGGTATTTTGGGGGAAGCCCCAAATTTTCAAATGTAAACCCCTATTGAGTGACCCCTCATTTTAAACGGTTTATCAAGAAAAATTAAATGGCGCAAACCGGAGGTCAATATCTCACCCCTAACCAAAATGGCAGCCATTTCAAAATTTGAGATGGGCAAGCAAGTTTAAGTCTGGACACCCCCAATTAATTTTTTAAACGTTGCAGAAGGAAAACGAAACTCGGCATATGTTATCAACACAACGAATGCAATTTTTCATCAAAGACACAACTTTGTCCCGACCCCCAAAATGGGGTATTTTGGGGGCAGCCCCAAATTTTCAAATGTAAACCCCTATTGAGTGACCCCTCATTTTAAACGGTTAATCAAGAGAAATTAAATGGCACAAACCGAAGGTCGATATCTCATCTCTAATCAAAATGGCAACCATTTTAAAATTCGAGAATGGTTAATTGACATTTGTTAAAATTAAATCGGAAAATAGATTATTATTTTAGAAGGAAAACCAAACTCGGCATATGTTATCAACACAACGAATGCAATTTTTCATCAAAGACACAACTTTGTCCAGACCCCCAAAATGGGGTATTTTGGGGGCAGCCCCAAATTTTCAAATGTAAACCCCTATTGAGTGACCCCTCATTTTAAACGGTTAATCAAGAGAAATTAAATGGCACAAACCGAAGGTCGATATCTCATCTCTAATCAAAATGGCAACCATTTTAAAATTCGAGAATGGTTAATTGACATTTGTTAAAATTAAATCGGAAAATAGATTATTATTTTAGAAGGAAAACCAAACTCGGCATATGTTATCAACACAACGAATGCAATTTTTCATCAAAGACACAACTTTGTCCCGACCCCCAAAATGGGGTATTTCGGGGGCAGCCCCAAATTTTCAAATGTAAACCCCTATTGAGTGACCCCTCATTTTAAACGGTTAATCAAGAGAAATTAAATGGCACAAACCGAAGGTCGATATCTCATCTCTAATCAAAATGGCAACCATTTTAAAATTCGAGAATGGTTAATTGACATTTGTTAAAATTAAATTGGAAAATAGCTTTTTTTGAATCGAGAATATCTGGAATTATTTTAGAATTGAACCTACAAGTTCATTTCTGCTACTAGGTTCTATTCTAAAATAATTCAAGAAATTACCAATTCTATAAAAATCTATTTTCTGATTTAACCTTAACCAATGTCAATTAACCCTTCTCAAGTTTTAAAATGGCTGCCATTTTGGTTAGAGATGAGATATCGACATCCGGTTTGTGGTATTCAATTTCTCTTGATAAACTGTTTAAAATGAGGGGTCACTCAGTAGGGGTTTACATTTGAAAATTTGGGGCTGCCCTCAAAATACCCCATTTTGGGGGTCGGGGCAAAGTTGTGTATGATGAAAAATTGCATTTGTTGTGTTGATGCTGAGTTTGGTTTTCGTACTGCAACGTGTTAAAAAATTAATGGGGGGTGTCCAGACTTAAACTTGCTTGCCTATCTCAAATTTTGAAATGGCTGCCATTTTGGTTAGGGGTGAGATATTGACCTCTGGTTTGCACCATTTAATTTCTCTTGATAAACCGTTTAAAATGTGGGGTCACTCAACAGCGGTTTACATTTGAAAATTTGGGGCTGCCCCCAAAATACACCATTTTGGGGGCAGGGGCAAAGTTGTGTAGTTGATGAAAAAGTGCAGTTTTTCATGTGGTTAACATGTGCCGAGTTTGGTTATCCTACTGCAAAGCGTTAAAAAGTTAACAGGGGGTGTCCAGACTTTTGCCTAACCCTGTATTTTACAATAATAATTGTTCCTCTCAGTCGCGGAGTTGTTCCGAATCACCAGTTCCCCACCCCGGTTAGTTTCCTCATTCTCCTGTGGCCCTCCGGGCCGGATACTCACATACTCGACGTCCTCGTAGTTGGTGATGGTGGCGGACATGTAGGAGCCGAAGCGGTGTCCGAGGACGATGAACAGGAAGGCGAGGGAGTGGACTCCGTAGAGGGTGGACAGATCCACGTCCGCCACCCCCTGGTCCTTCCGGAGCAGGCTGCAGACGCCGCGGTAGGCGGACAGGCACTGCACGAGGTTGGCTGTGGGGGAGATTCCGAGTGTTAGTGGTGGAAAATGGTGGATATACCTTTCACATTTATAATAACCTAAGCAGTACTCTTGAGATCGGGTTGGTAACCAACTGTTCTGTTTTCAAAGATCTTTAAAATTATTTATAACATGACCTAGGCCAATAGTGTTTTCCAACGCTTCCTTTGGAAACGTCCCTTAGAGAAAGTATTGAAAAAATGCTTATTGATATGTGCTACCGTGTGTAATTAAAATTAGGAATTGTGATTCACGAAGATCGTAGTTAAAGTTTTGGAGTTTCGTAAATGTGATGTTTATTTATTTATTTATTTATTCCAACGGATTACACCAACAGTACAATTTAAATGGCAAGGTAACAGTGGATAGCCTCAAGATGGACATAACAAAGACATGACTACTCCTAAAAATTATAACAGTGACTTAAAGCGACTAGCAATAAAGACTAGTAAATAAAAAACTAGTAAAAGATAAATACAGACTAGTAAAAGACAAGACTAGCAATAAATAACATTAAGTACCGTGACAACAACAAGTTAAAAATAACAGCTAACAATAAATAAGTGAGTGATGTTAAGTATAAATGTGTGTATTTTTTAACCAGTTATTCATTTAAGGTTGGCTTGGTTCTTTACTACATAATTGATACTCCAAATTTTATTTATCTTTCAACCCATGTTACAGTAAAGAATTTATCTTGCCTCCCCTTGTCCCCATGGTTGATGGTAAAACACTGAATGTGTGTTTAAGTACCGGTAGTACATTATGCCCCAAGGACTATTTTTCCAGTTTCATCTGTATATTTTTGTTGATAAAGAAATTACTAGGCCGTCCTGGGACGTTTTTCCACAACTGTTTGATCATGTTTTAACAGATTGGTTGTTCTGAGGGGGAAATAAGTAAACAATTCAATACATATGTCCAATTTTTTTCCAATGTATTTTCCATCTGTCTTTTACGAACGTCACTTAAAATGTAATTTTAAAACCCGGCTGAAAAACTGAGTGGTTATAGAGCTCGCCTTTGAATTTGAAGGTTAGCGGTTTGGATCCTGAGGATAGTTTGTAGTGTAGTGTTCGATGGTTTCAAACTGGGCCCATCTGATGCCTTTGATTATAGGGCTATGATAATGATCTTGATGAGTGAATCAACTGCTATTTTTCAGTAACAAAGCTACACTTCATCTGATCCTTCATAATCATCATATACTCACCAGCCAGCCATATTCACCTTAAAATACCCACCATAGTTGTTTATCGTTTGAGAAACAAAAATTGAAATTGTTAGGTAAAATGATGTACCACATAACATAGTAGCCTTTGTATTTTTTTAAATTCTAATAATGTACAGTATTAATAACAGTAGGCCTAGTGTAGTGGCATGTGGTTTTCTTATCGTTTCGCCATAAACAAATTTATCCGTTATAAAATCACAAAATAAGCACTATTTTCGAAGAAGTAAAAACTTGCTGGTCTGTTCAGGCATCTTTTCAATTGTACTCCTCTTTGTCATATGTAAAGGTCTTTAAAGCTCTTACAGTTTATAGTCCATGAATTATTCTACTAAAAAAGGAAAACACCACTAAATTATATAACTGACGCTATCTAGGAGTACTAGTTAATAGATAACAAATATTATGATTTGGTATATTTTACATACCAATCATAATATTTTATCAAGCTTTGTGTAGTAACAAAGCTACATTTCATCTGATCCATCACCTCATCTGATCTTCAGTCATACTAACCTTAAAATACGCACCATAGAGTGCGTCGCGGTGTTTCAAATAAAGTCTCTTAAAAGTCTCTCTTATAATGCTTTGAGTTAAATTGTCACTGACTGATATAAAATGGTTATTTAGAGTATTTTCTTTAGTAATACACAGTACTAGTGTCTACAAAAATCCGTAAAACTGAAGTAAATTTGAACTAACGAAATATGCCACCGTACATTTTGATTAAGAGTCTTGAGAGAGTGTCGTGCGGATAATCCCTGGCAACAAATATATCCAACATTTTAAGAAGACAACAAATACTATTTTATGGAATTTATAATTCAGTGAACATACCAGGAGGGGAGTGGCCGTCGTAGTCGTACACGAGGAGGTCGTACACCGTCGCTGACGTCACCACGACGAACACGGCCAACACGACCACGCTGCACATGAAAAAAATGTTCAACAGTTGACTTGTATCAATGGTAAAAATCTTAATAAAATCATAACAGTTATAAGAATTTTAAATTACTTCAATTTAGTTGTAATATTGATGGAAAATGTATAACCTCGGGCAATCACTTTTTACTATTTCCTATCTTGTAGTGTAGTCAATTAATTAACCAGTATGGGCGCCATGAATTAACATAAACTTGAAAACCAATTAATTTCCTTAAAAATGTCAATGAAATGGTAAATTTCCAGATTTAAAAGACGAATAAGGGCCTTTATTTCAAGTCCGTTTTTGATCAATATTTTTAGTAAATAGCTACAGACCAAGCCCTATCCAACGACACCAAACTCGAAGGTTGGTTGAAAATTATATGAGGAGTTACAATCACAAAAAAAAAACCTTAGAGTTTTAACTAAGTCATAGATAAATTAGTTTACCGTCTCTATGGACAACAACCATACCGTACATGGTATTTCAATGTAAGTTTTTAAATCATTTTCTGATTCTAAGTAAAAAAGTTATTGTTTATGCAGTTTAATATTGTTCTTTTGGAAAAATGTCCACATTGTAGTTATAAAAAGCCCCTTAGTATTTTGCATAACTTACTAAATTTTTAGAAAGGGGTAAATATAATTATTTACATATTTAGTGACAGACTAGAAAGAGAGTATTCATATAATTTTAATTGGGCATCACACCAATTATTGATTTATGGACTTAAAAAATTATTATGTGGGTAAGAGTGTCTACATTAGCTTACCGACTATCTAAACAACATGTGATAAAAGCGATTGGCTTTACAAAATTACTTGCCATGCTTTTATCCTTGCATCAATGAACAGTCATATATTACAGTATAAAATAAGATCTTTTACAAAAACAATGCCATAAAATTTTTAAACTCTTTTTTGTGAAAATGTTTTTTTTTTTCATTTTTTTTCTAAGTTGTTCTATAACCTTTAACCTTTGTACCCACTGTTTTATCTGTTTTATTAAACTCCCGAAAACTCGAACCTTAATAACTCGAAATCATCGGCATCTCTACTTCTTTTCTATACCCCCTAGAAAAAAATCACCTATATCGATTTAAAAACATTGTAAGTTAAATAAAAACTTATTTATAACTCGAAGTAATCTTACGGGTTTTTACCTATATATCTCGAAGTTTTATCTACGGCTTTGTAAATCGAAACCACGTAGCAGAGCTCGCAACATACCGTACCGGGTAGGCCTACAGTTGTCCTCTGTCACAACAGACTGTACTATGCTATTCTTGAAAGACATGTTTTCTTGAGAAAGACTGTACAAATTCCTAAGTCGAACTATAGGCCTAAATCAAAGAAAAATCATAGTCCCATGATTTTAGAGTTAGCGAGTTGATTTGTAGCGAGATGTTAAGATAATTTTCTACTAACGCCATCTGAGTTTAGAAAAATGTGTTCATTATGGGACTAACAATAAATTTTCAACCAAACGGTGGGAGTGTAATTCATAACAATATCAATCCATGTGCATCTATGTAAACTAACCCGAATAGACTTCTCATAGTATAGGCGTGTTGAAACCAGTTTACGATGATGGTGCGATCTTCTGCGGCGTACATGGAAGTACAAGTTATTTATGATAGTATTACCACTCTTCTTAAACAATATTAAACATTTTTATGACTGAGGAATAAGTTTGTGTTGTGATAATCATGGTTCCACCATGGTGATAAAGTCTTTTGCAGCACTAAATCCACAATCCAGCTGAATAATTCCAACATTGACTGGAAAAGAATCTGGCGCGACGTACACTATTCCAAATTTCGGTATCAAACAAAATGCATTGGATGAGATTCACGTTAGTGAATCAATGGTAATACCATTGACTATGTACACTTAACGTGAATAGACTTCTCATCCAATGCTTTTAGTTTGATACTAAAATTTGGAAAGTTCGTGTACGCAGCGTCAGATTCGCTGCAATCGATGTTGTTATTATTCAGCTGGATTTACAGTGCTGCAAAAAGATTTTACCACAGCATAAACATATAACTCAGTTATAAAATGTTTCATCTTGGGTTGAGAAGAGTGGTAATACTGATTTATCTATCATATGTCACTTGTATCTCATGTACGCCGCAGATGATAGCACCACTATCAATAGGTTTCAAACACTCCTATGCTATGAGAAGTCTATTATCGTTAGTACCTATAGTCAAAGGTAATAATGCGCCATTGTGATCTGATTTTTAAAGACTAAACAAAAAGAGAAGAACTATAAGGAAGCGATCCTAGTTCCAGACTCTTGTTTCACAGTCACATTAAGTAATGGTCCGCAACGCCCACGATCCAAGGTTATTCGAGGTGTGACGAAATATAGAAGCGGACCGAACATCCAAGCCTTTCACAAAACCATTGTAGATACACAGAGACTACGCCCAATCGTTGCGTTTGGCTTTTTTGATTGGTTTGCTAGATCTTCATAAGGTTTAGTATTTCTTAAGAGGTTTGCAAGTCTTCCCGCTCCTCATCGAGTGCTGATTTGACCTTGAACAGAGGGTTAGCAGTTTTATACAGGTGGATGGTACAAATAAAATCATGTAGAAAATTTACTTTACTTGTGGGGGATTTACTCTTTTCCCAGTACTTCCGTCCAAAGATTTCAGGAGGTTCCATTAAAAACATAACATAAAAATTGAAAAAAATATATATTTTAAATAAAATATTATTAAATTTTTTTAACAAATTGTTAGAAAAACTAATCAAAACATATTTTTGTATTTTGAATTTTACAAGTTACACGCCCCCCCCCCTGGATTAGGTTGTAAACTTGTAAATTTACTCTACTCCGCTAATCCCTTGATATTCCACTTGCGAAGTAACTCCGTCGAGGTAGACAAATTCAGAACAAGACAATCTGCTAAGGAAGTCCTACATTTAGATGGCAACCCATGTGTAAATTGTGAAACACATTCACAATGTATTTGTTCAAAAGACCCGCCCAGAAGATAATCTTGTTACTTGGTGTTAAGGTGTGAAAAAGAGACAAGAGATGTTGAGAAGAACCATAAGCGATACAACAAAAGTCTAAGGCGCGGTGCCACCATTTAATTGTCAAAATAGGAATTTAAATTGAAAAGAGAATCAGTTTTTTTTCTAAGTTCTGTTTATGAGTCACTTTTGATTCTCTCACCAGAAGGCTACGTCGCCCGGGGTGAAGCCGTAGTCCGGGTCGTCTCTCCTGGAGCAGGCTCCGTCCTCCACCTCGACCGCGGAGATGCTCCGGTTGGTCCTCTGGAGGTAGCGGGTCAGGGAGGCCCTCAGGTCCTTGGGGGTGCAGGACGAGGGGACGCAGAGGGCAACCTTCACTCGGTCCAGCCGCTGCTTGGCTCGGGACCCGCCAAACTGGGCGAGAGAGAATCGGGAAAGAAATCAATTTTAAAACATGCTATTTTAAGAGATATGACAATACAGTTCCAAATAAATTTATCTCAAATTTGGGAGTTCAAGGATATACGAGTAATTCTAGGTCGGCAAACCTCTGACTTGTTGAAAGAATATTATTTTTCCGAAGAAATATATAATTTTTGCAATGAGGATGAGTAGGAGGAAATAAAGAAATGTCGGTTAACTGTGTATTCAGCAACAACTAAACGGAGGGTACGGAAAATATGGATATAAGATTGGTTTCATAATTATTTTAATATAAAAATTCTCTCGTATAATATGTGTGCTGTACAACGCTTTATAGTCAATACCGCCCTTGGCACTATCTTCCGTATGAATAAGTTTAGCTGACTATTACGCTACTACCGCATTATTGCCTAAGGCCTTTGTATGCATCCGATGACCACGACTGGGGTCTCCTTTACGATTTCCTATTAAGGTAAATTCTAACCAATGGTTACGTAAAACGTTGAGTTAGCCAATAGTACTCGTATTTAAGTAGAGAATGCTACTTACAGTAATTGGTAACCATTTGATGAGATTGGTGACCATTTTCGTCAGGATGATGTTTTTTAATTTTATTTTTATTAAAGCATTATTGAATTGTGTGAAAAATCTTCATATAATAATTTGCGTTCCATACAATGACCGAAAGCAACTACGAACTGAAGGCTACTGATAAATGTTAACAAAAAATGTTAATCATAAACATCGATGTTATCGGGATTATAGAGCTTATAAGTAAGTAAGTTATTTTAGTCAATGCCATATACGTACCATTGACTTTAAAAATACAGTAGGAAAAATATTGTTAAGAATATCTAAAAAAGTTATTTTTCACTAAAATGTCAAATAAAATATTGTTTTAATCAAAAGAATTTAAAATGAATGTCGAAAGAAATACGGTTAATTTAGAAGTCAATCACTGTGCACTAGAGGTGTGATCACCACTAGATTTACTGGTAGGCCTAACACAAAGTGGATAAACGTTACAACGCGTTTCAAAGTTAGAAATGGTTTTCCCCTTATTGATGTAGACATCACCTTATTCGTTTTATTTCGTACGATTCTACGATCACAGGCCATACTCATTAATCCGTTTTCCGTGACCGATTATGTGTTTGGTAATGATTCAACTTCCATATCAGTATCGAGTGTTCAGTTAGTTGTACCATAGATTAAGCATAATTCCTAAGGTGTATGCTTAATCTATGGTTGTAATCTGTGTCTCTGTGTCCTTAATGAAATATTGAAAATTGTATTGTTCAATAAACTAGTGTGATCTGGGTGTTGTATGTGTGAGTAGATCAAATCAAACTGCACTGATTCAAAGACAGATGAATAAGATGAGTAGGAGCAGGCGAAAAGTGTTCGAGCTCTACGATCTGATTCCGATTCGGAGATTCCGATGTAGTGGGCGGGTAAATGCCGATTCCGGCCGATCCGGGCCGATTCCGAAGTAGTGCGCGTCCTGCCCTTCGGGGAAATTGTTGTAATAAACCCGAAAAGTCTGTTAACTATGTCTCTGATAACTAAATAAACATAATCATAACGTGCGATTTCCCTTTCATTTGTAAACCACAGTTAATTATATTTTACTTTTTTTATTTATACAGGACAATTATTAAATAATCTTGGGTTTGCCTGTCTGTAAAACTCTTTGCAAACTTTAACATGACAAAAATGTCAAAACTACACTATTCCAAGCTGAAAAATTTTGTTCGCACATTCAGGACAACAGGAACAGGAAAAACTAAAAAATCTAAACGGTCCTATAAGAATAGAGGAAACACCCAAAACACAAGCTAATACTCACGTGCTTGTCTACCTGATTGCATTGTTTCTGATTGCATCAGTTTACATTATGGGTGATTTTTCGCTATTCTTACTTCTTTGAAGATTCTGTTTAGCTTTCTTTTACCGTTCCTGTGGTTTTGAATACGTAAACACAGCTCAACAGAGTGTTTCAACTTGGAAATGTGTTCTTTTAAACGATATTAAAATTTTAAATTGAGATTCGCTTTGGTGTGATGGTGAAATTTACTTTAAAAATGGTCGTATACAAAAACATGATGCTATACTAACAACTAAATGGTTGTACACTCTCAATATAGTGACATAACCTGAATCTCCATATCTCGTACAACAACAACACAACAACTGTTTCAAACTCGTCCGTTTCCCACAAGCCCCCCTGTACTTCTGCATCCCTCCTGACTCACGTATATCTTGTCCCACGCCGACCCCGTGGCGGGGTAGACCTCCGTCTCCGGGTCCAGGGTGTCGTGGCCCGGCGGCACCGTCAGTCCCAGGGTGACCAGGCAGTACTGCGCCTCCACCGGGGCCCTCACCCCCAGGCAGGCGTCGAAGTCGCCCAGTTGCGCCGTCGTGCCAGTCAGCAGCCCGACGGCGGTCTTGGCGGAGGCGTCCCACACTGGAACACGCGGTGGAGTTAGAACCTCTCGGGGTGGTGTACATGAGACACGAGAATAGTAAGGTCCATGGAAATAGTCCGATGAGAGTTGTTGCATTGTTGACAAATCTACCCAGAAAACATATTTTAATTGATAATACAAATGGTAAACACAGCAAAAAATTACAACATTGCATGGTGAGAGGGGGTGAGGAGGGTCACAGCTTTTGAAATTTTCATTGGACTATTTTCGTGAACCGTCATCAACTCTTCTCTCAAATAAAAACACACAACATCAATATGACTATGAAGGTTTTACAATGTTCATTGTAGTCTATTTTAACAAAAGTCGGTCTTTTATACTAAAGATACCAGAAAATAGGAGAGGAAAAGTCAGTCCAGCACATCTGACAGCCAGATATTATCTTAATTGGTCTTTTCAGTAGGCCTAACATGAATAAGAATACCAACATTACCGAAGGAAATATTTGTTAAATTTGAAATCAGAGATAAAAACACCTGCTTATGCTTTTTTCAAACATTCAAGTCCTCATGGTCTGATTTCTCTGATTTGGAAACTGGTTTTGTCTCAACAACCATATACCCAATTTAGTTAGTAATCGAGTCACCCGAACTACCATAAAAGCGTAATCCTTACAGAGAAAGATTTTTAAGTTTCCCATACTTTGCATTTTCTAGATTGATTTTTTTAAATATTTCATGATTTCATAAATAAAAAGGTTTGGTTTGATACCATGAGGGTGTTATGGAGGGTAGTGTTATACAGGGTGTCCAGCTTCCACCTTTACAAACTTTTCCAGGTTATTAAGCATGTCAAAACAAACAGAAAAATCATATAAACATATGTCCGGAAATGCTTCGTTAAGCCGCTAGCCGCCATTTTGTTTTTTACACTTAAGAAATTTTATGTCCGTAACGGGTTGTTGTATGGAGTTCATATTTGGCATGTACCTTAATCACACCAATGCGCATTTTTAGAAAAAATATTATTTTTTTCCGATGTATATTTTCAAAATGGCGGCCATTTTAAATTTTTTAACTCAAATATCTTAAAAACCGTAAGTTTTATAAAACTTTCACTAGACACAAAAAAGTTGACAAATTAAATTATCTAAACAGTGATACCAAGTTTGTAAGGATCCGGCAACAAATAACGGAGTTGTGGTGGTTTTCCTGTAGTAAAACACTGATTTTGCACTATGATTAATGCCAATTTAGGTTATTTTAAGAGAAAAATCTCAATAACTCCGTTATTTGTTGTCGGGTCCTTACAAACTTGGTATCAATGTTTAGATAATTTAATTTGTCATCTTTTTTGTGTCTAATAAAATTTTTATAAAATTTACGGTTTTTAAGATATTTGAGTTTAAAAATTTAAAATGGCCGCCGTTTTGAAAATATTGATCGGAAAAAAATTATATTTTTTCTGAAAATGAGCATTGGTGTGATTAAGGTACATGCCAAATATGAGCTCCATACAACAACCCGTTACGGAAATAAAAATTCTTAAGTGTAAAAAACAAAATGGCGGCTAGCGGCTTAACGAAGCATTTCCGGACATATGTTTATATGATTTTTCTGTTTGTTTTGGCATGCTTAATAATCTGGAAAAGTTTGTAAAGGTGGAAGCTGGACACCCTATTACTTGATAACTACCGAATAAAGGCAGGTACAAAACTGTTATGTTACTGTAAGCAAAAAACAATATACTATTGAATAGTATTGTATTGTTTAGTACATTTATGTTAAGAAAAGGGAGACTCATTTTAGATTTTGCCATAACTAGTTAAGGTATATTGGTTCAAAAACGTTAAATGTTCGTATTTGATTTGTGGCTTTCCATAATTGTTTCGAAATTAAATTTTAAAAAACCTGTTTGACCTTATTAAAAAACAATTATCATGATCCAATTATTCTGGTGCCAAGAAATTCAAAAAGGTGTTAACCAGGAATTGTATAGCGATTTCAAACAAAATCTCATGTTCTGTTTGAATGTTAAAAGACGTAATGTACTTTCACCAACAAATTAAAAGTGTACATTAGAAAACACATTCATAAAATCATAAGAAACATTATTTATTTACATCGAAACTAAACATTAATACTGAAAATTATAAGAAACTCAAAGGAGGATATTCTCCTGAAGGAAATTTATGAATTATAGACTAGTTTAAAATGAAACACTTTTTCATACTATTCATCTCAATTTGAAAGTTAAATTTACTTACTCTTTTTTGAGATTGGTCCTAATGTATTGTATTTATCTTCATTTCAAACTAACTATAGATAATACATTGTTCTTATTAGTGCAAATAACTCAATACAAATTAATTAACTTAACCGTCATCACTATATTATCACCTAAGGTTAAGATTGATACTAATTAATGAGTACGGTAGTAATTAAGTTGGACGCTAATATGCGTTGGCTACGGCTTATAATTTCAACTGACATAGAAATAATGTCATTAGTAAAATAACAATATTGATAATTTTAAACATTTCTCAACAAATGTACACAATGTCTATGATTTTAACTCCTACCTATTCTGTCACAAGGTTTTCCTTGTTAAAAACAATTGTCAATGGTAAACTATTTTAAAACTATTTCTGTACATAATATATATCTACTAAATATAATAATATCACGTATAAAATGTAGCGAAATAAAGTAATTACACCCTACAAACATTGCAGTAAATCATATTAAACCGACTTTCTTAACTTTTGGCGAGAATATTGACCTTTTAGGATGACGCAGATTATCTATCTCCAAAGAATTTCACACCTTACAAAAACTCGCCAACCTTGGGGACAGGTTCCTTTCGGTTTGCTCTATCGGCTATCAGTTTTCCTCGTTGTTTACTCAAAACATGACGCACGTATTAAAGGAAATCATTGGAACATTTCATTGACATTGGAAACATTTCTCTGATTTCCAGTAGTTTTTCTCATTGAATTTGTGTCGTGAGGAAATAAATGGATTACTCATATGTTCTATTAGGGTAAACGGAAACTGGCGTTTACTCTTCTGGCTAAGATGAGAAAGAAGCACATAATAATGCTTTGTGTTGCGTTGGTTTGATGTCAGGTGTGGTGTCTTTGTCATCCATTGATCAATAAAGTGGGAAAGTTTAGCATTCTTCTAGGTAATGTGACTATCGTCTTACGAATGGAATGACAACAATAAAAAAACAGTTGCGATGGTTCTCAATTCTGTACTGGGGGTTCGTCACAGAATGGTTCAGGTTATTTTGATACTTTATATATATATATATATATATATATATATATATATATATATATATATATATATATATATATATATATATATATATATATATATATATATATAAAATTTAATGTTTTGGGTTGTATTAATTGGAGTCTTTCATATATATATATATATATATATATATATATATATATATATATATATATATAGGAAAGACTCCAATTAATACAACCCAAAACATTAAATTTTACAACCAAAACATTATCAAATATTTCAAAATTAAAAAAAATTTAAACCATCTTTAAATTTCTGTTTGTTTTTAATGAAAATAATGAGATATATTAAAATAATACTAATACAAGAATTAACTTTCTGTCGGTTGTCAAAACTAATAGATAAAATATCTATACATACTTATTTAATACGCTAAGGGTTTTTTATGTGTCAAGAACTCCTCTTACAATTTACAACCGATATTCAAGTTTTTGGTGTCGTTGTATAGTGTCTTTAGTTGTTGCCGCAAAAAATTGATGAAAATCGTACTAAAAGGGCGCTATGCACAAATTAAATTTGATATTTTCCCATTATAAAAACATTGAGTTTGGGTTGAACATTTTAAACATCTGTTAATGTACAGCGGGAAGTACAGTACGTGTAGCTTTTTGTGATTACTGATATATTCTTCAATGTTGGATTAGTCGGATGTCGTTGATTTATAACTAAACTAGCTGTTGCCCGTCACGGCTTCGCCCGTGTTGAATTTATTTTTTAATCTCTTTTAAGACCTACGAAATCTTCTTCCGTAAGATATACATTAAAATTAATACATTGAAATAGTATGAGCGGGCCACCTATGAGCAAAGAGGAACGATCATGTCAAATATTAACCCATTTAGGCCATAGAGTAATTCTTAATCCAGTGGGGCGGAGCCCTAAAGGGTTTCAAAAACTATAATTCCAAAACGGTTTTTGGTTACTTCCTATGAGCAAAGAGGAACATCCATGTCAAATATTAACCCCGTAGGTCATAGAGTACTTTTTAAGTCCGGTGGGGTGGTGCCCTAAAGGACTTCAAAAACTATAATTCCAAAAACGATTTCGCAGTGACTTCCTATGAGCAAAGAGGAACATCCATGTTTCAACCCTATCGGCTCTCTAGTAGTTTTTAAGTCCTGAGGGGCGGAGCCCTTAAGGAGTTCAAAAACTATATATGAAAATCCGTTTCTTGGTACCTTTGAGTAAAGAGAATGTCCTCGTCAAATTTTAACCCGTAAGATCTATGGTAACCTAAAGGTTCTCTGGGCCGCAGCCCTAAAGGAAATTCGCAAAATCGTTTCTTAGTGAATGCCCATGACCAAAGAGGAACATCAGTATCAAATTTAACTCAGTAGGCCATAGAGTAATTTTAAGACCAGTGGGGTGGAGCCCTAAAGGACTTCAAAAACTATATTTCCAAACCCGTATTTGTTCAATTTATATACAGTAATACATAAAGCAAATCACACCCCATTAGTTTAATAATTTACTTTCATTATCATATCTTTTAAATATTTGTATTTTAACTCACGTGTCATTGTTTATAACATTCTTTACTCTTGTTTTGAATATACCTCCATCTCTCTCTCTTTTCAAGGTCTTAATTTCTTTTTAATAGTTTACCCCAGGTCCTTCGAGGATTTTTATTGGTTCCCCTCCAGTATCTAGTATCTTAGTGAATACATATAAGCAAAGATGACCGTCTATGCAAAAATCAACCCTGTAGGCTCTATAGTAATTTTGAGGTTATTTGGGGCAGAGCCCTTAAGGAAATATGTAAACCACTTTAGCACCTATGACCAAAGAGATTCCAAATTTCAACCCCGCAGGCCCTATAGTTTATAGATTCGTTGTTTCTTTCAATTCGTATTGTAATTGGCCATAATTGTAACATTATATTGAAATTTCGAAGACATGTGGGGTGGAGCCCCGAAGGGACTTTTGTGAAAGCGTTTCTTAGTGAGCACCTATGAGCAAAGAGGAATGTCCATGCCAAAATTCAACCCTGAAGGCCCCAAAAGTAATTTTGAAGTCCCGTGGGGCGAAGACCTAAAGATACTTTACAAAAGCGATTCGAGCACCCATGGGCAAAGTGTAACTTCCATTTCAAATTTCCACCCTTTAGGTCATCTGACTTTTCGTATTTGTTGTTCCCTAGATTCATATTTCAAATTGGCCATAAGAATAACATTAGTCCGAAATTGAAATCGTGTGTGGCAGAGCCCTGATAGAATTTTGCAAAACAGATTCGTAGTGAGCCCGTACATATGAGCAAAGAGGAACGTCCACTTAAAATTTCATCATAGTTTTTTTTTTTCAGATTCGTTGTTTCCTAGATTCGAACTAAAAATTAGCTATGAATGACATTAGATAGAAATTTTGAAGTCCTATGTGGCGGAGCCCTGATGGAATTTTGCAAAAACGTTTCTTAGTGAGCATCTATGAGCAAAGAAGAACGCCCATGCCAAATTTAACATCGTAGGTCCTATAGTTTTTCAGATTCGTTGTTGCCTTGATTTGTATAAAATATTGGCCATATAAGAATAATATTAAATTCAAGTCCTGTGGAGTAGAGACCTGAAAGAATTTTGCAAAGCCGTTTCTTAGTGAGCATTTTTTAACACAGAGGAACGTCCATAGCAAATTTCAACCCCTAAACCCCATGGTTATAAAGATTCGATGATAATGAGTGAGTGGTATTTGACAAAGTAAATTAAACCTTACCTAACCTAAACTCTAACTTTACACCATCTAAATTGTTTACAAAGAGATTAACACATTGTCATATGGCCATGTCGTCTCTTAAATGTATTATTTCACTAACAGCTGGTAGCTTTGAATCTTCAACAGCTAATTACATCAAATCTTTGAAGTCGTGTGGGGCGGAGCCCTGAAGGAATTTTGCAAAACAATTTCTTAGTGAGCACCTATAGACAAAGAGGAACTTCCATTCCAAATTTCAACCCTGTAGGTCCTATAGTTTTGGAGATTCGTTGTTTCCTAGATTCGTATTTGAAGTGTTCCATAAGAATAACATTGTAACGAAATTTTGAAGTCGTGTGGGGCGGAGCCCTGCAGATGCTAAAACCGTTTCTTAGTGAGCATCAATGGGTAGAAAGGAACGTCTATACCAAATTTCAATCCTTCAGGTTGGCTAGTTTTGGAGATTCGTTGTTGCTTTGATTTGTATTCAAAATCCCCCATAAGAATAACATTGTAACGAAATTTCCAAGTGGTGCTGGGCGGAGCCCTGACGGAATTTTGCAAAACCGTTTCTTAGTGAGCGTTTTTTGTCAAAGATTAACGTAAATGCAAAGTTTTAACCCTCTAGGCCTTATAGTTTTGGAGATACTCTGATACGTGAGTGAGTGGTATTTGACAAATATATAGTAGATGTTACTTTTTTATTGTATCAAAATAAATTGCTCGATTTTGATAAACAAGTAGACTAGTTCATTTAATACTTCATATTACTGTACTATTTTTTAATATGCCTACTTTACAATATTTCTGTAATATGAATATTACACATACAATTATTTTGTGTCTCTAAATTTCATTCCTCAGTATTGACATTCAAAAGAAATTTCCCCCAATTCCTTTAGTTTATTATTTATACAATTTCAAACAATTTTCGAATGAGTTACAAAGAATAGTAATTTTTCCAAAAAGCATAGGGAAATTGCAAAAATTTTAATGGAGTCAAACAGGGAGATTTAATATAAGAATTTTCCCCTTCCTGATACACTTCAGCCCATGTATTCCGAACGCCTTACCTATTATTTTCGAAGAAAAAACTGTCCCAGCATCAAAGAGGGAAAAAATAAAGAACATATAACAAGCAGACGGAGCACAACCTTCACCTGAATTTTTCTTTTTGCCCTTAAGTGTTCGGTTTTTGCGCCGATGAAGATCACAGGCGCCGGAGCGCATTTCAGACCAGTATTACCGAACGCGCCCGAGACCGACGACCGAAGGCCAAGGCCGGGTCCCGGGTATTGGGGGCAACTGGTTGCGATTATAAGGTTTTTTTCTGCAACAGGTTTAATTGCCGTTCCAGGGTTAATGTTTCCTCAAACTCCAAGTCTCGTGTGGAACGTGAGCGGGGAACGGTTGAAAAACTAACGTGTTATTGGGATTCGGTTTCTGCTGTGTCACGGTTAGGTGGAACAGTTATTTCTGCAATGTCATGCTTCCGTGTAAAAATTGTGCTTCCGGCAAAATATTTCACAATTTTTCCTTGTTAGTATTTTTTTAAACTGTGTGTGACATTACAGTATTTAAATACAATGATCAGTCGTAAAAATATTTGTATTCTGTTTCCTAAGACTGGTTTAAATTTGTCCAACAACATTTTTTTACAGAAAATGGTCTAACTAGCAATAAAATCTTCAGATAAGCAAAATAAAAATGAATTGCTATATCCTATTAAAACTGTTTGAAAAATATAATGGCCCTTAGCGGTAGAGACTAAGTCTTGACTTCATCTCTATAGACGTCTGTCTAGACAGCATCTAGATAATAGCAACAATAATAGTAACCGTTCTCGTTCAAAACCGGGAATATGTGTGGAATTACCGTAACAGTCCAACAGGTTTGAATGGCGCCGGCCAGTAGCGGGAGTTTGATAATGATTGTTACATCATCTCCATCTGGGGTCAGTAGCACACGGGCAATAATAGCCACAGCGGGCTACAGAGGACCATACCTTCTAATGATTATGATGACACGTCATGATTATAAGATTAGAAAAAGTGTTTATGTTATTTGGTCACACTAAAAGGATCGTTTATGTAAAAAGGGTTCATAAGTTTCATCTGGGTCTGCAGAAGAAAATTTGACAATAATTGCAATAGGTGATTAGATTCAGCAGTTTCAATAGGGGAGAGGTACTATATATTTTATAGCGAAATTGTGATAAAAGAATGGATGAGTCAAGTCAGCGTGAAAAAAATGATTTTTGATACACCCTAACCCTTTTACTCACTGATGGGAACGCACCAGGGCCGTAATTCTATAGGTTGAAAAGGATGCAGCCTATAGAAGCAAAAAAATTGGGGGGGGGGCACTTTTTCAATTTGCTAGAAAATAATTGTACTATTTTAGTAAGAGAAATTTCTTTAGGCCTATCTTTCTGATTTTATGTGAATTAATTTCAGGAAATGGAAAGTATATTCTTTTTATACACTCCACATAATCTAGTAACACATTTTTCATGTAGGGTAATCGTTGTAACGACATTCACAGTTTGTAAAAGGCCGACAAAGGGGAAACTACACTAGCGCTTCCATTTTTTAGATTCGGAACTAGTAATTTCCTTTTTAAATCATGTTAATGATTTTACGAAATAGATTGGCCACAAAATATGACAACAAACGTATGGTTTTGATTTTATAATAACCTCCCCTATGAAAAATGTGATTGTGTTATGAACGGAATGCAAAAACTATTTACCGCACTACTTAGCAGTTGGAGCTGTTCTGCCAAACAACCAAACTTCCGCTAACATCAGAATCCAGTAAAAAATAGTAGCTGTGTAGTGACACACCAGGGACGACTAGTTTCTTCATCCCCAGACTTTTCACGTTAGAGTGTCGCAACTGTATGATAATGTTAGACTGTGAATCTATTACTAGAAACCTTTCAAACTTCTCTTGTTTTTTTTCGGTAAAAAAAATTAGAGACAGTTTGGCTCTAAGATGAAAATATGGGTTGGCAATTATTTGGGGTTTAATTTCTTTTGATTCAAGTTTTATTTTAAGATATAAGTCCTTTATGTTAGACCCGCCCTTTTGCTATTTCCATAGCTCGAACGTTGCCAAATGGTCAATCTTATTTGCTATGATTATTGTCCTATTATTTATTTTTTTCAATATTTTCACATTTAACTACACATTAAGGGTATATGAAAATGTAATAATTGTTCAAATCTATTAACTCAATTTGCTTAAATTCTTTAATTTTTAATTTAAAGTTATTTGAAGTATGTTATGTCGCTTGTGACCAAAACCAACTATTGGGCTGGCAGTTGCCTCCATACTGCCTTGACTGTTCGCTGTTGTAGCTGCTCCTGTGAAGTAACTTTGATTCTTTGTGTTGAGATTCCCTGCTTAAAGTATTCAATTAAATAATATATACAGTTCATAAAAGCAATTGATACTTTTGATACTTTTATGTTGAGACATCAAACTAATCTGGGCTTATTTTAAGGTTAATAAGCCCCTATATAAGTGACAATAAAAACTATGCATGAGTCTGTCCTTATATAAGTGGGGAGGGGGGGGCAGGAAATTGATAGCCTACATAAGGCATATACCTAAATCCGGTTCTGAAACGCACTTATAGGTAAAAAGTTGTTTGTTGTCACTCACTCTGTTCAGCCCACAGCGTGCGGTTCTCCAAAGCAGCGATCAGGCGGCGGCTGTCTTGGCGGCACGCGGGGTTGTCGGACTCCGGGTCGGCGATGGGCAGAGGGTGCAGGAACCCGTGGGTGTCCCAGTCGACACCCGCAGGTGAGGGCGGTCCCGTGACGTCAGCGGGTGTCGTGGGTGAGACCACCAGGAGGAGCAGCAACGGGCCTACCCGACAGCCGGTCATGGTTCTTCGGGGCTCCACGATGCTTGGTGTAACTCACTAGAGAAATCTGGAAATGAAAAGATATATAAGAAATCCGTATATCTGGAGATTCTAAAAACGAATATATTTTGCTAAGGGAGAGCTGCCGTTAGCGAAAATATCTAGGAAGACTGTCAAAGTTAACTGAAATGTGGTCTATGATAGGCAGTTCTGCGTCAAGTAAGTCCCATGATGTTTAAAATGGTATTAGCCAAAACATTAGGTAATAGCCAACGAGAAGAAAGAACTGAACCTCATACAGTATATATCGGTGGGTTAAGATACTGTGCATGTACAACACTTATCTTATTGATCAGTAAATACAATATTGTAAATGAAAATTGTATTTGGTTCGGTTATGCCGATTGTTCGCCAATTTAGGTTATGGTTGGTGGGGGTGGGAAGGGGGTTATGACTGACATAACCTTCTGGTCAGTCCCATATTATCATTGTCATTCGTCATAGTCATAGTCATGATCATAGTCATAGTCTATCAATAACAATCATAGTCTGTACAAAAGCTACCCAAGGAATGACACTTATTCCACTTTAATCAGTATAATTCGTATTTGCCTTTAAGTAATCCTAGATGTTGACGGAGTCTTTAATAATTAAATTCTAATAAGGAAAACCAGAGTTGGATTAAACATCTCGTTCAACATTGACAACTCACAGTTGGTGCTTCCAACTATGCAATTACTACCTAAGCATTACCCTTGTTACATTAGAAACCAAGGATGAAAAGCTACAAAATCCCGTTGGTACTACTTTTATCTTTGAATTCACGTTGTCTTAAATTAGTTTTAATATTTCATTAACACTTATCGATTTTAGTGTTAACATTTTCTTATAAGAGGGCCTCCACTCCATAAATTCGGTTAGACTAAATCACAATACGAATAATAAACAAAAATCGCTTCAATTTTCTCAGTAACATTTAATGTGAAACCACAATTTCGCACATTCTTAAAGAGTTACTCTTGTGTACGACTTTTTAGATTGAGTTAGGAAAGGTTAGATCAGATCGGATAAGTTAATATCAGGAAAGTTTAAGTTAATTAAGGTATTCTTAAATGGGCTTCGCAAAAAAAGAGAAAAATACTTTTATTTATAGGGAAAATTAAAAAAAAAGTGCCAAATATTAATACAATTTTGCACTTACCTTACCTAATCATTTTATTTCTTAACAATTAACATTTTCTAACAATATCCGATGGCAGCAAACTTACATACTCATTCCTATGGTGTTTATGGGGAAAATATATTAATATCCCTATGGAAATTCGCTGAATATGAATATGAAATCATTTTGAATATGAAATTCTGCTGCGATGAGGAGGGGATTTTTAAAAAGATCCTTTTATTCTAAACCACTGTTTAGAATGTAAGAAAATGTCTCTCTTTCTTATTCTATAACCAATTATATTATACACATTAAATCTGTCTAAGTGTTCAAAATTTATTCTCCATTTCCATTGTAGTCATGATTTTTTTTTCCATTTTATAATGTAAATCTATGTTGCTGGTTGTGTGTAAACATGGTTTAACCAAATAAAAAAAGATTAATCCATTATGGATTTTAAAATTGATCTACATAACATTAACATTATAATTATTGTTATAATTATAACATTAATTATAACATTATTATTATAACATTTTAATTATACTATATACTAACTAAAATTACGTCAAAATCTCAGACACATAAAACAACATAAAGTGTGAAGAAAAATAATACCAAAAAGTTGTTATATTATATGTGCAAAACATTCATGAACTCCTAATAAAAATAAAAATGGAGAAATTTAATCAGGCTGGCATACCGGTTTGGAGTGGCACACAAGCATTGCCAAGGATATGTTAGGTCGTTGCTCCCAATACATTGCATACGTACTAGGCTACTGTAAAAGTAAATTGATTGAAATTATCTGACTTTTTCTTGCCTCTAAAATTATGAAATCTGATTTTTTTTAACTAAATTCATACAGCCTAACTGACATAAGGAAAAACAAAGTTTACTGGCGTTTACAAAGTAACAACATAAGTTTTAATTTATACAAATAAATCCTTTTAACTCAATTTTGTGGGATTTTGTAGGAAAGATGAATAAGGAAACTGTAGATTCGGAAGAACATCTTACACGTCACGTTTTCGTATCGCATGACCTCTATGAATATGAATGAGGTTTGATAATGGGCAAAAAGTTTCCAAAACGAAATACCTGACGCCTTGACTCCGACTAAAAGCTATAATTTGCTGGCTAATTCAGCATTTAAATAACTTTTGAGTTTATATTTCCTTAACCAAACGTATTTGTTGCTTAAATTATTACTTTGTTATCTAAGTGTGAACATTATGATTCATAACCCACGGCATATGAGTCAATGGTCTATCAAATATCGTAGTTGATCAGGGGCAAAACAATAAGTTCCTGGCAGTTTACTTCTCCCAAAACTAATTTTTTTAAGTGTTATGAAACTTCTTATAGGTTTCAATTTTTGAACCTATATGGTACAAATTATTTGTTTTAATATAAATACCTTACATTTAAATATTGTCTTAAGTTTGTAACTTTGTACATGCCTACTCTTCAAATTAGGGTTGGCCTGTAGGGTGGTTATATTTATCTTTAAAGTATTAACATAATCGTATTTTAAATAATTATTACGAGAAAACATGACAAGAATGCGAATTGATTAACTTTAAAGCTAAATCAATAAAAAAAACTATTGAATTGCTATTACAGTTCAATTATGTTACTAAACACCCAATGAAATAGTACAAAAAATGTTAATTGAAATAAGTTATGTAGGCCTAACCGAATACGTAGTGATTTCATGCGTTAGTGTGTTGAGCTCCTTTCCAAAACGTTTAAAAAATTTGCAAGGAAAATTAGTAAATATCAAAATTTTTTGTACTCAGCAACTCAATCAAGGCGATAAACTAACTTGTTTATTTTACTGGCCACATAGTTATTTTACTGGAACACTTGTTCTAGGATTAGCAGTATTGTAGTTTCAAAATGAACAGTTTTAAGTGAACAAATAATACTTCTTTAAATATTAATTGGTTTTCCTGTTAAGATGATGAATTATTAAACACATTTGATTGTAAGGTTTGAAAGTCGATCTTCTCTTGTTCACGTAATTTATTAGTAAAATGAGTTTCAAACTTTGAAACATTAGTGTCTCATTAAAGTTTTTAAAACATAAATAATCATCATAAAAAGACCTCAGAATACATGATTTGTAATCATAGGTTATTAAAAAGGAAGTCCTAAAGTTAGTTTATGAAAAGTGATGTATCTAGTTATAGAATTAATTCCTTTCGAAATAATTTCTTTATCAAATATTTCCATTAAAATCAACTCGTAGTAAAATTTTGTTTGACTTTTTGTTAACTAGTTTGTATTAAGCAGTTCTGACAAATAGTTTTGAGTTTAAAGTAGTTATTTGATTGATGTTAGGTTCCCAAGTATATATTATGTAGGGACTTTGTGTGCAAAAAATTAATATATGATTAGAACACAATAGTTGAATATAATGAAATATATTTAAAAATTCAAGTAAAAATTATTTCATTTTCTTAAAAAAAAAAAACTTTATGTAAGGTTCTTTATATAAACAAGTCAGAACATAAGTCATCAATAAATTATGTCGGTATTGAGCGGTTAATAGTTTTAGTTAGATTTTTGCAAGAGATATTTTGTAATAAAAATCTTTGTAACCCAAAGTTGCGGAACCACTAAGTTGGTCACTATTTAATGCATCCAAAATTTAATAATGCGTAGTATTGACAATTAGATATTTAAAGAAAAACAACTTTTTGATGTAAATCCTAATACAATTTACATCTTATTACATCTAAAAGTCAAATAAGCAAATATTATTATATAATAATTTTAAACACTATATTCGTGTTTGCAACACATAGCAATAGAAAACTAAGAACTGATTCTATTACACAATTATAAAATAATCGTAATCGTCTTTGAAACAACAAAATTCTCAAACACTTTAATCGTTTACTTAAATTGTTTGCCACCCTATAACCTCAATTTCATTCTTGGTTACTACCCTTAACTGGAATGACATACACAGTGGTTTTATTTATTTGTGTCGTCCCCCGTTCATATTGAACTTGAGCTACGCTCAGGTTTGACGCCGTTTTGAGACATATCCACGTATATACAGCACTATCCAAAACACCATACTATTAAAATAATTAGTCTGTTAATTTTTAACACTTAAATAAATAATGATGATGTAGAGACTGATTATTTTAACTAACTTGAATTAAAAAGTTTTCGACTCGGCTTTTATAGTAATGCGGCATCTCGGATATCAAAACCACTAAACCTTAAACTATTAAACTTTTTCAAAATAGTTAAAGCCGTTTTAAACCACTTCTGAAATTGATGCACAAATTTCCTTAAATAAACATTATAACTAACTCCAGATGATATTTTACACCTGAACTTACACACCATACATGATAAACAGGCATATTACCCACATACGGAAACATGTCACTTGAAAAACATGTTTTAGGAACGTAAAAAAATATTTTGACTAACAACTCAAAATAGAAAATAATGAACTTTAAAAAAAAACATATCAAGAAAAAAAACTTAAAAAAATATCAGAGTAAAATAATGAGACAACTCTTTCTCCGTCTACCTGTCGCAGGCCCTGGAGACTCTACTCACCGTGAGGGGGTCAGGAATTCACTGACCGCTTCTCAAGGGACCGGTCCCCAGCAGTAGCGGACCGTCCCGGTAAGGGGACCAGAACACCGTAGTGGGGGGGGGGGGAGGGGGCGTGACTTCCTTATATGCTGAAACTAACAAGCGGATAATTGTGTGCTGTTTTGAGGTGTAAGATTTTCATGGGTGAACAAAAATTATCGGGACCCTCAAGGACATAGGTTTTGTCTTTTTTTGTCTATTAAACTATAGGAGAGTCCTTGGTTCTTTAACATGAATCGTTGATTTAATTCCAACTGTGATTACTTTTGAACAGTTCATTTCAGAAAACATTATTGTAAATTGTAAAACATTAATTGTCAGAATTTAAAGAAGATACTTCTTAATGAGAGTACTTGGGGTATTTCTAAGATCCGATTATTTTATACCCAGTAAATAGTTTTGGTGTAGTGTCTGAATAGGTTCTATACGATGTATTTCACATACCTCCACAGTTTTAAGAGGACATTTCTTTGAGGCAAAGGACACTCGAGGTATTTCTGAAACAAAGTAATAATTTCATGCCCATAGTAGCAGTTGATTGATTTTGCTTCTAACGTTGTACTTATATTTTTTATTTAATTTTACTCCACCTCATACTCATTTATTCCTTCAATAATTTTATATTTTGAACTTTTCAATGAATACACGCATACAAAATTGTACTTGATAGATTGAAATAATAGAAATCGATTGAATCCTCAAAATTAAAAAAAAAAATCTGCTTATAAGTTTTTTAGATAAACTGATAAATTCTGATCTGAGATAAATTTATCCCGAATCAAACGTTTGAATCAAAGTGAACGACCCGAACGGTCAAAATCTTAAGACTAATTTTAAACTAAAAAAATATATTTTAGACTTAATTTCTCGCATTAAATGATTTTTCAGTCACATACACATAGGTACACAAACGTTATACACAAAAATTATATGATACATAAAACTATCTACAAACACTAACACAGATGTGTAGTGTGTGTTTGAATAAGATCATCCTTCTATATTTTATAAATTATGTTTTGTTGACCTTTTACATGTTTTTTTTAACATACATGTTAAATAAGGATTGTTACTTTTGTAGCATTTTACAAAGCCGTCCTGGGACCTACAAAACACTTTGTAAATGTGTCAATTATTATTGATGTATGGATATCAATTAAAACTTACAACGTAGAATAATTTTTTACTGTATTATTTCTGTTCATTCCAATATACCAATTAGCTTGCTGGATTACACACGGTGGTGTAAACAAGGAACACAGCCTCACAACAACATATCCGAATCATTGGAATGCACTACAATGTTTTGCACTTTTCTTTGGCTCAGGCAGGGAGGCCACTGAGTACGTCACCTAAGCCTAAATTGCCTTATCAGAATTGTGGCGAGAATTTCAAACCGCCTACTCGGTGGTCTTTTTGACTTTTGTGTTCATTGAAAAAAGTAATTCGTATTGCGAATGGGAAAATTCTTAAGGTGTATTTTTTTGTTCAACTATTGAGTTAAAAGTTTTAATATTCACTTTCAAAAGTTATAATGGGATGATAAATTTCGACGGTCTTGCCAAATTATAAATTTATCATTAAACTTAAGTTTGATTGACTATGAATTAAAACTGTATACTGTAACTCCAATATTATCTCAAAGAAAAGAGCAAATATTATCTTTCCAGTATTCTCTGTTCTTGGTTTAGTTATAGTGTATTAGTTTATCTGGATCTAAATAGAAGGATTTAAATACAAGAATTTTCTCTTTAAATAAAATGAACTGTTTTTTATAGATGCTAAGCTTTTTTTGCTATGATATCCAAATATAAGTAAACCTAACGCCAAGCTAAAATTGTCACAACTGTTACCTTTACAAGTTTATCGTCATCTTGTTCCTGCTTGTTCCAGCAAACACCGCTTCTATTTTAGAGATTACGCTGTTACTTGTGTTTAAGTTATTTTGCAATTCTCGATTTACTTTAAATTTTAGTAAAAAGGTTAGGCTTATTTAAAACAAAGTGTCTCTTCAGACATTCCTATATTTCGGTAGAGTATAGTCAATAAGAGGATGTGACCATGAATTAAGCATAAGCTTAGGCCTAATCTGTGGCATAGGCCTAATGGAATAAAATACATAAATGCATTATTCGTTTTTGTTGTGCATTTGCTTTGCTTGCTTTAATGACTTACGTTAGAGAAAAGATGAAAGAACTCGAAAAGCAAGAAGTGTATTTTAGTTAAGACACAAATTTCAGATCCAAATATTGATGATTTCTTTATTCGAATTTACCTCATTGCAAGGTATCAGCAGTTTGACCATTTGGACGTTTTATATGAGAAGATTTATTTTTATATTTACACTGTTGTTTTCGATGGTCTAAATGTATACAAATTTGGTGGTAGGATACAACAAGTGTCGCCCAGCTGAGGAAGAGGAAGTGGTAGTCTTGTAGCAGACGTGTAGCAGCGGTGTAGCAGACGTGTAGCAGACGTGTAGCAGTGGTGTAGCACACGTGTAGTAGACGTGTAGCAGCGGTGTAGCAGCGGTGTAGCAGCGGTGTAGCAGACGTGTAGCAGCGGTGTAGCAGACGTATAGTAGACGTGTAGCAGTGGTGTAGCAGACGTGTAGCAGCGGTGTAGCAGACGTATAGCAGACGTGTAGCAGCGGTGTAACAGATGTGTAGCAGCCGTGTAGCAGACGTGTAGTAGGGCAGACGTGTAGCCTGTCTTAGTGTCCTAGGTGGAAGGGATGTGTCATGTATATGATGCGGACACGACGGACTCACTTGAATAGCAACTTTAAATCTAAGGTTAAATTCCTCGAAAACTAAAAAGTTGCCTAAAACTTAATGCCAGCATTGTAGTTGAACAGTGGTTGCAATTGAAATTTACTACTGGCTAAAAAATTTTATTTAGGATTTGTTGTATAGAAAAGGGTTTTTAGAACAATGCGTCATAAAAATAGTAGTTTATGCAGATACTGTACTATACAAGCAGAATAATATTTTTACAACCAACCTAAATTTGGGAAAGTACAGTGATGTTAAATAAGCATGTAAACTATTTATAGGTTAGGCGGCCACAATCAAAAAATTGGCATCACCTGAGAACAATTTTTGTCATTGATGTCATTTGATGTCATTTGATGTAATCGTCATTCTCACTCAAATCACACTGTTTTGGGGTTAGGTACAAAAAGAAATTGAAACATGAATCGTAACTAGACAATCAGCTGATGTGCAAATTGCGTAATTTATTTGCCGTCACTACTTGTGTCAAATGCTAAGCTCTTATTGGTCTAGCACCTGTACCATAAAGTCACTATTGTATCTAATTATGCTGTTCTACTGTAAAATAAATCATTATGCAAAAGATTTGTATTTGAATTACAGTAATAATGTACCTTTATGTTACTTGTAATAGCATTATTGGTGCTTATTGCAATGTTTACAAATAAATAAATGTTGCTACCACTTACTGGGTTAGTGTCAATTTCATTGAAATGGTTTCTATCAGCAATTCCTGCCATTTGTTTTTGGGAAGAATGTAAAACCGGATGGACCAAACATGTTTTATAAAGTATAATCTCATGTATCCTTAAGTGTATTCAATCAATTGTGACCATTTAAGAATAGAGAACGCACATCGCAGCAGATTTCCGGACCCAGCTCATTTCCTTTTCTTGGGTTTCAGTAAACATAGCTAATGATATTTTCTTTTGTATGGTTACGTAGGAGGTAACAAAAATACTGGTATTAAAGGAAAAGTTATAGCATAATTCTAAATTACATTATATTTTTAGAAAAATAATAAATCTGATTGTCAATGTAAGGTAATTATTGTAACAAGAGTTAACTCAAACATTTTTGTATATTCATAAAATTTTGCATTGTAAAGATAAATTAAATAAAAATCAAAAAATTTTTAAAATAAATTGTTTAAATTGATATTAAGTAATTTACAACAAATACAAATTGAAAAATGGGTCAAGTTATATACTAATAATATATATATTATTTAAATTGTCATATAAAGTATATAATTGCAGATGACAATAGTATAGAAAAGAATTTCTAGAAAAATCTAAAGGCCTATAAGTGAACATCATTATTAATTTAATTTAATTTAGATATAAATGTTGAAACAAGAAAAACAAAACAAGTGAATTGATATTGAAGTTACATTGTAAATAATAAAGTTACTTCATGTGTTTTACTTTTTTGTTGTACCAATTATAAAATGTACTACTAATGCAGT
Source organism: Neoaliturus tenellus (assembly GCA_030545055.2). Classification (NCBI taxonomy): domain Eukaryota; kingdom Metazoa; phylum Arthropoda; class Insecta; order Hemiptera; family Cicadellidae; genus Neoaliturus; species Neoaliturus tenellus. The sequence goes on along the minus strand of CM061537.1, from coordinate 51,493,119 downwards.
ACTGTGTACTGTCTACATAAAGAAAACAGTTTGTAAAAACTTGTTTTCCTACTTTCTACATTAAAACTCATAATAAGAGAACAACCACGCAGTATTATATATATTGAGTAAGCTCACAACGATGTTCTGTAATGTTGTTTAGTTTTTTTTTATGGCAAAGACCAAGATCTGGTTTTTTACCTTGTACAAAAATAACTAAAGTTCATATTTTCACCGTTATTTAATAACTTGAATTCTACAACAACATAATTTTATGTATGAAATTCATATACTGGCAATATACTATATAGCACATAATATTTTGTCCAAGTAAGAAAAAAGAGTTAACATTATTTAACAATGATCTACATTATTAAAATATGATCATAACAACTAAACAGGAATTTATATTTGTTTTCCTGATTTTACACGTCAGTGTTTACCAAGTACCATAGTACAAAGTTACGCCTTTGATGACGTAAACACTCTGGAGGTTTTGCAAGATGATGTCTAATATAAGCATTATTCTATCCTAAGCGGCATCCTAGGCTGTTCTTATCAACAATGCAGAGCAAGATAGACGAGCATTGTTGTTGCTGTCATACAGACATTGTTGAATATAGTACGATACTTTGTAACCATGATTATAATACTATATAATACGAGTAAGGTATATTTGTATAATTATTCACACTGATTTCTAAAACTGCTCTAATTTTTTTCTCCAAGCTTCGCAAATAAGTTCTGGGGTAAAATAATATTTATTTAGATATATGCAAGAAAATATTATTTCGTTATAACCTTTAATTAATGGAAACAATTTTAAAACTGATCTTATGAAATAAAAAATAAAAAAAATAAAACAGATATTAAACTGTCAAAGTAATATCACGTGTTTCACTATAAACATATGGGTTTGCATTAAAGCCATCACTAAATTACCGAATTATACTGTATTAAATATAATTTATTAGTTTTTAATCGTATCCTATCGATTATGATTGTTTATGGAAATCAAAATAAACTGAACAATTGAAAAATGCGATTTTTATAAAAGTAAAAAAAGAATGTCAGTCAAATCGGCTGATAAATGAAGAAAGAAACCAACGTGTTACAGTGTGAACATATGGTTCTCTTAATTAATACCAGAGTGCAACACCTGTAAGCGTATATTAAAACAATCTGAAGGGCGAGTTAGCAAATCGAATGAGGTTGATTTGGGGCTAGTGAGCGGAGCAAACGAGCTGGTCTCGGAAAGAAACAAGCCTAGTTTTTCTCGGTATCGTAGGACAGCCTTATATGAATCTGTGAATGAATTATTATTCCTGCAAAAGAATTGTGTTATGTTTGCCGAGCAAAAGCTCGGCCACTAGGTACTGATTATAACCTATAGAGTAACAACGAATTGTTATCTTTTTTGGTGATGTTGTATGACAACCAAATAATAGGCTATGATTGCAATAGGTATAAACAATGAGAAAATGTATTTTAGTCTAATGATGATTTATGCTATCAATTAAAGGAGAACTTGAAAGTTAATCTTGTTGTTTGCTAAGAGTCCAACGAAAAACAACAAGAACAACGAGATGTAAAACAATAGTAGGCTTCTTATTAAATGTCGTTAATATTTGTTTTTATTTTTTCTTAATTTTATAATAGTTTTTTATGTTTTATTAATTTTTTTTATTCTACTTTTGTGTATATTCCATGATAAACAGTGTTTAGTTTTCCTAAAAAAAATATTTTCTTTGAATTATGTTTAATGAGTGTGCAGCTATCTGAGTGTGTTTTTAACATATTAAATTTTGACAAGTTCATCCCATACGCGCATAAGCTTGATGAATAAATAACTTTATTTCACAATAGTTTTAGCAATATTGTGTTTATTACTAATTGTTGTATACATATAGTGTTAATTGTAATCTGGTGTGGTACTCACTTATGTAAAATTGTTTGTAAACCTTTATTTGTGAAATAAATTTGTTTTGAAATTGAAAAATTGAATTGAAATTAAATGTCATGACAATATATAAATATGCAGGTATTTGGAAACAGGGTATCATTTTCAATATTTTCAAGAAAGTATTTTCAGGTAACTTTTTACAAACACTAAACTTTCAGGGTTCTGTAACAGGCGTTGAAGTAGCGAAACCAACTGTGCTGAAAATACAGAATTTCGATCATGCATAAACTTCCTAATATAATATCTGGCATCCGAATAAAAAACCCTTATTACTTTGCTAAGTAATGATACTAAACCATGAACGATTAATTTAAAAAGTAACCATTCATTGTTTTTCGCCTTCATTTACTGGAGAGCTACATGCACAACACTACTACTAAACATGTTGCGTTTAACAATCGTGTGTAACGTTTCTTACAGAATTTGTGATTTATTACTTTAATTAACAGAAGAGTTTTACTAAACACTTTGTTTATTAAAAATGTATTGTTATCATTTGAAAGTGTTACTTAATTTATCATAGCTAAAGACAAATAATGCAGTATTTATTGTACGTCTATAAAATAAGTTGATTGTGGCCAAATATACAATTTAGCTAGTGATAAAATAAATATTGCATTTAATTGACGTAGAAAAACCAATCAAATTAAGATATTTGAATTTATTTTTTTCCATTAAAGTATTTCTCCAACTTTATTCAAGTGAAGAATGTATATTTCGTAAGAACGCAAGATGCTACTTCTCCATACGGTATCTTTAACGAATTGTAACAAATGGAAGCAATACATTTTTGTACAACGAAAGTAACAATACAGGCCATTCGTCTGCACCACCACTACCGGTTAAAGGCGGAACCTCTGCTGCCAACCTGATACATATATTACACTACTACCAACCTTACAGGCAATAACTTATTCTGTAACAATTCGGTCTGAGTCTTCTAGAAAGAAATCCTCTGGCATAAATATGTTAAAAATAACAAAACATCAATTTAAATTAATTTTCTAATTTATAAATGAAATTCTGCATATGTCTAGGACCGCAAGTGAAGATTTACGGTTGAGAAGTTTTCTTTACAGCACATGCCGTACTGCAAATGGTCAATAGTTTTGCTGTTAGAACATAAAATAAAATAAATGATATATAAATTTAAACTGGCTCGCTTTTTTTATCATGTCTGTATGAACAGTTATAATAAACTAACATTTGCTAAACGTGAAATAAACTAATTATTTGTTTGCCACAATCGTTTTACATTCTTTACATGTTTTACATGAAAGAATGTAAACGAATGTATCCTTAATTAACGCTTTACATTCTTTATAATTTCCTGTCGTTCTAAATCTTCATATTTATTTTATTAAACATTTAATCAACTTATATTATTTAAAATACTGCTTAGGTCGTATTTATTGCCATAATGGTTTAAAGTATAATTTTAAATTTAAGTTAGTTAAATATTATAAATAATTTATAGCAATCAAATAGAAGACAATTTTTAAAATCTTGAAGTTTTTGTTAAAAAATAAACCTGTTTCAGCAGTGGTAAATAAAAAACTTGGATCAAATTTATATTGATACCATTTTAATTACTATTTTACAAACTAATTCATATAAAAATATTCGTTATTCATATACAGAAAACCCGAATAAACACTTTAATTAGCCAACACTGTAATTATTTAAAAAAATTCTTTATCAAAACAAAAAATATATAATTGAAAAATTGTTGAAATAGTTTTACAAATTCATTTTACATAAACAAAAGCTGAAAGATTAAGTAAATTAGGTTTTTCAATTCTAAAAAATGTCAAGAAATTTAATTATTTAAAAATAATCATCAGAAAAGCAGACTAGAGTTTGGAGAGTCACGAATAAAATATTTACTGGCGTTGTTTCTGGATCAAAAGGAATCTTTAATACAAGTTTATAAGCGTATCTAACGCATATCTGGTATATAATTACACTCAGTATTATCCGAGAAAGCAGCAGTGTTCACAATTGCGGCACTAAGATGAACAACAAATACTGGTTGTAGCCCATGTAAATAGAAAACTATTATATCCTTTTTGTCATAGTATTTTTATATTTTCTCAATCAATCTTTAATCTCTTTTTAGCAATACGTATAAAATTTTTATGAGATATTATTTATGTTTTTTCATTTAAAATATCATTTCTAGTACATTATATAGCTTATGACTTCAAAATACACGTGTAACTCATAATACTTTAGAGTAATTGATTTAGAATTGAATCCAAAAGGAAATCTTTGGAACAATCCAGTGGCTTGTGCCTGTGGTATCACATAATTAACTACATGGAACTTTAAACATTTTTTTACATTTTAAAACGTATTTATAAAAAGAAGCTCGGCACCGCGGTACTACACAATGAAATGTTGTAACACGGTATGTTATTGATTTTTCATGAGCTTAAACAGTTTTATACCACACATACAATTGACTATTGTGGGTTCAATATTGGCACTGTTCACGTATTAGCATATCATGTATGTGTTCGTCTTGACTAAATAATGTTGCCTCTCAGATCCTTAAATTGTCTAATCGCAGCGTTAGCATAACACATAAATTTCAATAGTTAGGAAAATTGAACAATTCGTACTCAATATTGCATTTATTGCATAATTGCAATATTGCATTTAAAGTAATGAAAACATACATTGAAGTATGTTTTCAAAATGTTCGGTGGGTTTCAATCCGTGGAAATCATTGGAAAGTATTCTTTCAAAAAAGCCTCATATTTTACATAAACATTTTGACGACCGTCACAAGAAATATTCCCACTACTATTCTAAATTATTTAAGCTTTAGATAGAAAAACTGTAAATTTAGTTTATTAATAACTGGTGGACGGATCGTAACTAAAAATTAATCAAACAATATTTCAGCACGTGGTTTAGTATTGTCACTTTACCATTATCAACTTTTTGATAATGGACTTTTTGATAATGACGTTTTTCTTTGTTTTGATTTCACCTTTCCATTATAGTACACTTTGTACACCCATTACACTTTGTGAAGATGAATTTTCTTTACAAAACCAAATTATTTTTAAGTTCACATCTTTCCTAACGTTATTTCTATCACAAAATACGATGAATTGTAAGTTTTGTGAACATGATTATGTTAACAATGTCAGAAAAATGTACGAGAATTTCTCGCTTTAGAGTATAGTTTTTTTATGAAATAACGTTTCTTGTTTCATCTAGCTGCTTTTCTAGAGAGTATAAAACAAACCATGCCAGTAACAATGGGCCTTTGAGATGACAAGACCCTTTAGGTTTTGCGCTGCGGTTTAATATAGGGCAGGCCTAGTGAGATAAGCCCTAACTGTCAACAATCAAGTCACTTTGCGACCACAGTGCCATTATTGATGCTCAAGTGATGGCTTGGCAATAACGGTAATCACTTTGAAGGTTCTTGCGTTCACTTGAGCCACCCGATATGTCGCACCATTGCTTCACACTGCTAACGATATCATCTCCCCTGTTTGTTTGGCAGGGAAATTCATTTGCGAAATTGCAAATTGATCAAGTGAACTTTGTCCATTACATCGTTTGCTTGTCTCATTATTATAATTCATAATAAAATTATTATGTTCATATTGCAGTACAAATATTACTCAGTTTTTCCACTAAACTAATTATCTCGAACATTTACTGACGTTTGAGTGGTGAAAAATATCATAAAATATAATATTAGTTTTAAAATAAAGAATTTCAAGAAATTAAAATTAATAGTAATACGAAAGTATTACTTGTGATTGAAAATCAACTACATGTTTTACTTTTGGTTTCATAAAATGTAATTTAAAGTTTAAGTTTATGGGCTGTGCCAAAATGTAAATATAAATATCTTTACTAAACTGACAGAAGCAGCATTTCTACAGAATAAATCACAAGCTGCAGAAAACTATTATGCATTTTTAACGCTTTAGATGACACATGAAAGCCGGGATAGGTGACAAATAATTATTCACACATTCATACATCATATTAATTATTAAAAAGGCGACAACAGCGATTTGTTTTTAATTTACTCTAGTGCAACAAATTAAAAACCCTAGTCCTTTACAGCTATCCTAGTTATATTCCGAAAAGAGCATATTGTACTGTACATAGTATTATTTTACGGATTACAATGTAATCTGTAAAATGGGGTCATGGCTAAGTAGCAGATTATATGTTAAAGACGCGTATAAACTCCATATCAGAAATTCCTTTTGACGTAGTAACAACGTAATAAATATTTTATTCGTGGAACTCCCCAAAACACTAGTCTGCACCATTGAAATGGAATTCATAATATTTTAAATTGCTCGATATCTTTAAACATTCTCGCTGACATTCTTGAACAGTTTGATGTTATTATTAAGAGTGGTGTTACTATTTTATAATTATTACGTTATTAATATTATTAATACCATATTTAGATTATTTTTATTTGATGTTATTAATTTGAGTCTGGTATTTGTTTAAGGAATTATTAGATTTTGTGACAAAACGTTGGTATTCTATTAGGAAAATATTGATTAAGCTAAAAATAATAATAAAATAAAAAGTTAAAAAATTAATAACATTTATTTTAAAAAGAACCGTTACATTTCAAAACTAGTACACGTGTTGCTCGACATCGAGCAATTTATTTTGATACAATACAAAAGTTACGTTATGTTCTAAATCAATGAAATCCAACCAATTCAATATTGTGAATATAGTGATCACCAGAAACTTCAGCTGAACGTTAACAGGTGTTTGAAATGCTTAAACTAATCTCAATGTTATACTAATGGAAAAATTTTCAAATTTAATTTGTGGATAACGCCCTTATTTTAAGTCCGATTCTCATAAACTTTTGGCGGAAACAACTACAGACCGAGCCCTATAAAACGACACCAAAAACTTGAAAATTGGTTGAGAACTGTAGGAAGAGTTCTCCACACACAAAAAACCCTTGGCGTATTAAATCTATTCTTATAATAATTCAGCTTTGAAAATCTTGGCAGAATTGAATCTGGAGTTCCACTGGACCGATTTGAATTTTTAAGGTGTCATTGGAAAGCTCTCATCCTGTAGATTTGCCAAAAAATATGAAAGTTTGATGTTTTTTAGTATTTATGGTGAAAAAATAAGAAACCGTGTTTTCTATAAGAAATACATTGCAAACAGGTTTTTACGATTTTTTCATTTGAAGGCAATTTTTGGCTGCCTTTATTGTGGTTATTAAGGAAATGCTTAATAGTAATTTGAAGGAAATTTAATTCTCTTTTAGAAAATCACCATCTACTTTGGTCGATTTCCTCACCGTTTAAAAGTTATTTACAAAAAACCAAAGCTACTACCAGTTTTGTTTGCGTTTCCAAAATACTGAATTAAGTGAAATCTTTGGGAAATCGAATCTGGAGTTTCACTGGACCGATTTTAATTTTTAAGATGTCGTTGGAAAGCTTTTATCCTGTATATTTGCCAAAAAATATGAAAGTTTGATCTTTTTTAGCATTTATGGTGAAAAAATAAAGAAACATGTTTTTCATAAAAAATACATTGAGAACGGGGTTTTACGAATTTCTTATTTGAAAGCAATTTTTGGCTGCATTTATTGTGGTTGTTCAAGAAATGCTTAATAGTAATTTGTAGGAAATTTAATTCTCTTTCAGAAAATCACCACATCGACACTTTGGTCGATTTCCTCACCGTTGATAAGTTATTTACAAAAAACCAAAGCTACTACCAATTTATTTGCGTTGAAAATTCAGTTTTGAAAATCTTTGGGAAATCGAATCTAGAGTTTCACTGGACCGATTTTAATTTTTAAGATGTCGTTGGAAATCTTTTATCCTGTATATTTGCCAAAAAATATGAAAGTTTGATCTTTTTTAGCATTTATGGTGAAAAAATAAAGAAACATGTTTTTCATAAAAAATACATTGAGAACGGAATTTACGAATTTCTTATTTGAAAGCAATTTTTGGCTGCATTTATTGTGTTTGTTCAAGAAATGCTTAATGGTAATTTGTAGGAAATTTAATTCTCTTTCAGAAAATCACCATCCACTTTGGTCGATTTCCTCACCGTTGATAAGTTATTTACAAAAAACCAAAGCTACTACCAATTTATTTGCGTTGAAAATTCAGTTTTGAAAATCTTTGGGAAATCGAATCTAGAGTTTCACTGGACCGATTTTAATTTTTAAGATGTCGTTAGAAAGCTTTTATCCTGTATATTTGCCAAAAAATATGAAAGTTTGATCTTTTTTAGCATTTATGGTGAAAAAATAAAGAAACATGTTTTTTATAAAAAATACATTGAGAACGGAATTTACGAATTTCTTATTTGAAAGCAATTTTTGGCTGCATTTATTGTGGTTGTTCAAGAAATGCTTAGTGGTAATTTGTAGGAAATTTAATTCTCTTTCAGAAAATCACCCTCCACTTTCGTCGATTTCCTCACCGTTGATAAGTTATTTACAAAAAACCAAAGCTACTACCAATTTATTTGCGGTGAAAATTCAGTTTTGAAAATTTTTGGGAAATCGGATCTGGAGTTTCATTGGACCGATTTTAATTTTTAAGATGTCGTTGGAAAGCTTTTATCCTGTATATTTGCCAAAAAATATGAAAGTTTGATCTTTTTTAGCATTTATGGTGAAAAAATAAAGAAACATGTTTTTCATAAAAAATACATTGAGAACGGGGTTTACGAATTTCTTATTTGAAAGCAATTTTTGGCTGCATTTATTGTGGTTGTTCAAGAAATGCTTAATAGTAATTTGTAGGAAATTTAATTCTCTTTCAGAAAATCACCATCCACTTTGGTCGATTTCCTCACCGTTGATAAGTTATTTACAAAAAACCAAAGCTACTACCAATTTATTTGCGTTGAAAATTCAGTTTTGAAAATCTTTGGGAAATCGAATCTAGAGTTTCACTGGACCGATTTTAATTTTTAAGATGTCGTTTGAAAGCTTTTATCTCTATATATAAATGCGAAATTCCGATCAACGCACAGCCCAAACCCTAGCACCTAGAAGCATGAAATTTTGCATACATATTCCTCTCATAGCATAGGCAGACAATAAGAAGCGATTTCACAAAATTCCCAATGGGCTCCGCCCCACAGAAAGTCAAAGTTAGCATGGAGTTCGTATAGGAAGAATAATTTGTTTTGGATTTTTGTTTACATTATCGCAGATGAGAACTATTTGAAATTTCAGTAGTTGTCTGCAATTAGTTATTTAATCATCAGCTGTTAGAACAAAAGTTTACTAAGGATATTTCGAACCTTATATATACACCTTGATTTCGAACCATTTAAACATCATAGTTATGTGTCAGTGAAATCAACCTAATTTATTGTGACATTTAAGTTTTATAAACTTCTAATATATGTGTGTGATTAGTATTGAAGAAAGTAAAATAATTGAACTTAGTATTTATTGCATTTAAATTTTAAGAACTCACGAAATCTCAGGAACTACCAAATGAATTTACTTGAAACTATGACAACAGGTTCGTCTTGCCTCTTTGGAGCTCACTAATAAACGATTTGGCAAAATTCCTTCAGGGCTCCTTCCCAGAGGCATTCAATATAATGCTATCCGCTTGACCAAAATAAAATACTAATTAAGAAACCTGTGGGGTTGAAATCTCTTTGCTAATAGGTGGTGCTCAATGAAAAAGGTATGTTTTGTACATATCATTTAGGGCTCCTCCCTACATAAGTATATATGTAGTATAAGTTTATGTATATAGCCTACGTGTTAAAATTTTACATGGACGATTCTCTTTCCTCATAGGTACTCACTAAGAAACTGTTTTGTAAATATAGTATTTGAATTACTTTAGGCCTCCACCCCACTGAACTTCAAAATTACTTTAGGGCCTCTGGGGTTGAAATTTGACATGAATTTTCCTCTTTGCTCATAGGTACCGGTATTCACTAAGAAATGGTTTGTTTTTTTAATACTTTAGGGCTAAGCCCCGCAGGTCTTGAAAATTAGTTTAGGGCCCATGCGGTTAACATTTGACATGGGCGTTCCTCTTCTTCTCATAGGTGCTCAGTAAGAAATGATTTTGAAAATTTTCTGTAGGGCTCTGCCCCACAGAACCTAAAAACTGCCATAGATCCTAAGGGGTTTAAATTTATCGTGGATTTTTTTGGTAATAGGTGCTCACTAAGAAATGGTTTTGTAAATATAGTTTTTGAAGTTTTTAGGGCTTCACCTCACATGACTTAAAAATTAATCCACCCTGGGTTACTGGCTTGAAATTTGACATGGAAGTTCCTTTTCGCTCATAGGTGTTCAATAAGAAATGATTTTGGAAGTGTCCTTTAGGGCTCCTTTCCACAAATCCTCAAAATTACCATCATAGATCGTATGAAATTTAACGTTTACTTTCCGTCTTACTAATATTTGTTCACTAAGAAACAGCTTTCCAAATATAGTTTTTGATGTTCTTTATGACTCCGCTCACCATGACTTCAAAATGATTATAGGACTTGCTGGGTCGAAATTTGTCATGGACGTTCCTATTTGCTCATAGGTTCTCATTAAGAAAAGGTTTTCAAAATCCCTTCAGAGCTCCACTCACACTAATTCATTGTTAAAAAAGAATTTTTTTTGTAATTCTTAAGGAAGAAGTTTTTGTTACTCTATTTTATTACCTATAAAATAGATTAAATCACGGGCGAAGCCGTGACAGGGAAACAGCTAGTCCTGTATATTTGCCAAAAAATATGAAAGTTTGATCTTTTTTAGTATTTATGGTGAAAAAATAAAGAAATACATTGAAAACGGGTTTTTAAGTTTTTTTTTTTCATTTGAAGGCAATTTTTGGCTGCTTTGATTGCGGTTATTCAAGAAATGTTTTTTTAGAAATTTGTAGGAAATTTAATTCTCTTTCAGAAAATTATCATCCACTTTGGTCTGTTTCCACACCGTTTGTAAGTTATTTACAAAAAACCAAAGCTACTACTAATTTATTTGCGTTAAAAATTCAGTTTTGAAAATCTTGGGGCAATCGAATCTGGAGTTCCACTGGACCGATTTTAATTTTTAAGATGTTGTTGGAAAGCTTTCATCCTCTAGATTTGCCAATAAAATATGAAAGTTTGATGTTTTTTAGCATTTATGGTGAAAAAATAAAAAAAACATTTTTTCCATAACATATACATTAAAAACGGGTTTTTAAGTTTTTTTTTTTATTTGAAGGCAATTTTTGGCTACTTTTACTGCGGTTATTTAAGAAATGCTTATTAGTAATTTGTAGGAAATTTAATTCTCTTTCAGAAAACTATCATTCACTTTGGTCCATTTCCTCATCGTTAAAAGGTTATTTACAAAAAACCAAAGCTACTACCAATTTGTTTGCGTTGAAAAAATACTATGGTAGAGATTTTTTTATTAAACTTTGTACAGCTAAATCTAGAGTACTGGACCGATTTTAATAATCTTTTATGTGTTGTCCGAAAACTTCGTCTATGTTTATTTACTCAAAAATGTGAAAGTTTCATGTTTTTCTCAGCAGTTATGGTGAAAAAGTTAAAAAGATAAACATTTTCTTCCTTTAAACTGTGTCTGATCAAATGAAACACATGTTATTAATTTAACAGCTGATTGATGCATTGTTGTGTCCTTGACTTTTCTTTGTTTACATTTTGATGTTTACATTTGGGATTTGTGGTTGTGAGTTCCTTACGTTTTGATGGCGTTTAAATAAAGTTATGTGATAAAGCAGTGTGTGGTTTTAAGCATTATGTGATTTTTACAATCATAAATTAATTGTTATTTGAAAAACTAAATTAAATTAAATCAAACTAAATTACAATAAAACTGAACTAAATTAAATAATTACAAGTATAAATTTTTAATTGTTCTAAAAATGAATAATTTTACCATTTATAATATAGATCGCGACTGAAACTGTTTGTTTAGAAGTTTATCTTTTTTATGCCATTCAACACAATCTAAGTACGCTGAAATACGAACTAATTATTTTTCTCAAATAAAATTTCAATATTGAAAACAAATACTACAATTTTTTTTTATTTCACCGGAAATATCATATAGGTACAATTTTTCTAGAGACCGTTGTATTTAACCACAACGGGCTTTGTTCCTAGTAAGTAAAGATACTACTATTTACATGCAATTAGCAACATGAATTGAAAATAACTTGTTTTAAGAGGATGACAAAAATGAAAAGTGATACCCTCCTGTCATCTGAATCTCCTTTTCGTGATAAGTTGGACTTTAAATATTTGAGAAGTCCAAATTGAAATTTAAAACTGACCTCTTGACGTTTCCGAGCCTAATAATGTTTTGATGGCAGTAACAAAAAAAAGAATACAAACTAATATCAAATTCAGAGACACATAAACGTTACCGTATATTTCCATACAGAATCCATTTGAAAATCACGAAATAAAGTAATCATAATAATCACAATAAAATATAATAAAGTTATCATGATTGACGAAAAGAATAAGAAAGGACGGTAATAAAGTGGAAACCCCAATAAAGAAATTAGTTTAGATTCAAACCAATGATAAATGTTGTATAATTTACGTATGTAAACTGCCTTGTTTCTATGGCCCGCCCTTTACTGGTACTGTAGACTGAAGACAAATGCCTGTTATATGTCGCTCTAGAGGTTAGCAGAGCCTTAGGAAAATTCTACTCTAATAACTTGAGAATATAAAGAACAAGGAAAGATAAATAATAAAACATTACGAAAATAAAGAAGAATATTTAATCCACTGCTTTTTAAGAGTTTTAGTTATTTATGGAAGTTACTTTGCTTCAAAGTATTTTGAAAACAAAATCCTCTATCTCTTATAAGTTTCTTCATTAATATAACATCACGCCTGTTAATTTTCGTCTTTGCATTTAACTTTAACACAATAATTTTCTTATTAGGTTTAAAACTTGGCTGTACTGAATTATAATGATGACAATTTAAGTTATGCTAAGTTTTTATTTATTTAGTTTCTAATCCTAAAAAATCCTCAAAGCACCACTTTAAACTAAAATTTTTTTTCCAATTTGCTTAAGATATAACATAATAATATTCATAATGATATACATAGTAAATTACTATATTATTATGCTGGATAGTTTGAGTTTTTGTTTTCTTTTTTTGAAGGCAAGAGCAATTTAACGTATTTGTAATCACAGACTTAAATGCTTCAAAGTACAATTATAGACAATATGTGTATAAGGTGGATCCACGCCATTTTAGTGACTTCCTTTAAGTGTGCTAGACCCCTCACTGGTCACAAAACCATATACGAAATTCTTTATTTAGGTTTAATGTAGAAATATTCATTTACAAACTATATTTCTACACTATCGATGTGTAAGATTTCACAATAGGAAAACGAAAATAAAGATCGGTTGTTACTAAGCGCAAACCCAATCTCTTCTATTTGAATAATTATTTTATTAAATACGTTTGCTTATTTTCACCATTGACTACTTATGAAATATCCTGAATATTAAATCTCAATTAAATAACCAACATTAAATTGTATTTTTTCGAATTAACAAAAAAGTGGCAAAACTAGGAACTAACGTAAAAAGTATAAGCAACTTAATTACAAATATTTTTTCTAAATTATTCATTCTACATCAAGCAAGATTAGAGAATCTGAAAGCTTTAAAAAGCAAAGAAATTGAAATTAATACTTAAACAGGAGTTTAAGCTTTTCAGAGATGTTTGAAAATGTATCCAACATTTTAAAAATACTAGTGAACATTTTGCTCGACATTAAACAATATATTTTGATATAATACAAAAGTTACATTTTGTATTGAATCAATTGATAGGACAATTATTTTACGTCCGATTCTTATAAATTTATGGTGGAAACAACTACAGACCAAGCCCTATCCAACGACACCAAAAACTTAGAAATCTGTTGAGAATCGTAGGAGGAGTTCTCTACACGAAAAAACCCTTATCATATTAAATAAGTATAGATAACAAACATTCATTCCTTTTGTTAAGGGATTATGTTTTTCTCTCTTTTTTAAATTCATCTACTACGCAATTCCCCTTCTCAAAATAAAAAGTACAGTACTTGGCTGAAAATAAAAAAATTAATTTGTATTATTTCAGTAGTATGTGGAGCAAAAAAAAGAGGGTAGAACGACGGAATTTTTATTTAACGTTTGTAAAATTTTTAAATATTTTCTTCGTATTTAAAATTTTTTAATCGTATCTCTCTTTAAACGTAACCAATGAGCAGGTAGGTATTAGGAGCGTCAAACACTACAAAAATAATTTCCTCGAACGCAAATGCTGCGCTGCGTGACATTTAGTAGACTCTGAAGACGAACCATCGGCACGACTCAACAATTAGCCCAGTATAAATAATGTCTACCAGTTCAGACAGATCAGTAGTTCCTATAAGTAGTTACTACCTTACTACACACTGTAGCGGCGTATTACTTTTACAAGGTATTTAATTGTTTTATTGCAATTATTAAATCACTAGGAACAAAGCCCGTTGTGGTTAAATACAACGGTCTCTAGAAAAATTGTACCTATATTCTATTTCCGGTGAAATAAAAAAATTGTAGTATTTGTTTTCAATATTGAAATTTTATTTGAGAAAAATAATTAGTTCGTATTTCAGCGTACTTAGATTGTGTTGAATAGCATAAAAAGATAAACTTCTAAACAAACAGTTTCAGTCGCGATCTATATTATAAATGGTAAAATTATTCATTTTTAGAACAATTAAAAATTTATACTTGTAATTATTTGATTTAGTTCAGTTTTATTGTAATTTAGTTTGATTTAATTTAATTTAGTTTTTCAAATAACAATTAATTTATGGTTGTAAAAATCACATACTGCTTTAAACCACACACTGCTTTATCACATAACTTTATTTAAACGCCATCAAAACGTAAGGAACTCACAACCACAAACCCCAAATGTAAACATCAAAATGTAAACAAAGAAAAGTCAAGGACACAACAATGCATCAATCAGCTGTTAAATTAATAACATGTGTTTCATTTGATCAGACACAGTTTAAAGGAAGAAAATGTTTATCTTTTTAACTTTTTCACCATAACTGCTGAGAAAAACATGAAACTTTCACATTTTTGAGTAAATGAAAATAGATAGAATAGATAGAAAATAATAGACGAAGCTTTCGGACAACACATAAAAGATTATTAAAATCGGTCCAGTACTCTAGATTTAGCTGTACAAAGTTTAATAAAAATATCTCTACCATAGTATTTTTTCAACGCAAACAAATTGGTAGTAGCTTTGGTTTTTTGTAAATAACCTTTTAACGATGAGGAAATGGACCAAAGTGAATGATAGTTTTCTGAAAGAGAATTAAATTTCCTACAAATTAATAATAAGCATTTCTTAAATAACCGCAGTAAAAGTAGCCAAAAATTGCCTTCAAATAAAAAAAAAAAAAACTTAAAAACCCGTTTTTAATGTATATGTTATGGAAAAAATGTTTTTTTTATTTTTTCACCATAAATACTAAAAAACATCAAACTTTCATATTTTATTGGCAAATCTAGAGGATGAAAGCTTTCCAACGACATCTTAAAAATTAAAATCGGTCCTGTGGAACTCCAGATTCGATTGCCCCAAGATTTTCAAAACTGAATTTTTAACGCAAATAAATTGGTAGTAGCTTTGGTTTTTTTGTAAATAACTTACAAACGGTGTGGAAATAGACCAAAGTGGATGGTAATTTTCTGAAAGAGAATTAAATTTCCTACAAATTTCTAAAAAACATTTCTTGAATAACCGCAATCAAAGCAGCCAAAAATTGCCTTCAAATGAAAAAAAAATCGTAAAAACCTGTTTGCAATGTATTTCTTATGGAAAACACGGTTTTTTATTTTTTCACCATAAATACTAAAAAACATCAAACTTTCATATTTTTTTGGCAAATCTACAGGATGAGAGCTTTCCAATGACACCTTAAAAATTCAAATCGGTCCAGTGGAACTCCAGATTCAATTCTGCCAAGATTTTCAAAACTGAATTATTATAAGAATAGATTGTATTTACTTTAAATAAAGAATTAAAATACTGTGTCGGACCAGTACCTATCATTATTTTGTACACTTAATAAAGTTACTAAAATTGACAATTTTATATTCGATATACATAGTGGAATAGGTAAGTAGACTACGTTTGCACTGATGGAACCCTTACAACATAGACTTCCCTTTACTTAGAGGGTAAAGTGACAAAACAAACCGTTCCGGTAGATAATAATTATTGTCTCATTAGAAATTAACCTTAAAAAGAAAAATAACCTGAATTAAAAAATTAATCAATTAAATTTCAAAACGAAAATGTTAAACATCTGCTAGGACTAGACGATTCGTGTATTTTCACTGAAAACGATTACTTACAAAACAGTAAAAGAGTATCCTCATTGTTTAAATGTGGTTGCTAAGCAGCTAATATGACTCAAATATCACGTGAAACAAAGATTAGTTTTGATAAAGGATTTAAAATTAAGAAATATAGTCCAACAGTTTACAAAGCTAAATAATCTTCTCCATTTTACAGGTAAGAAAGTGCAAGTTTGATATCAAATTATCAAAGAGTTTGCCAATAACTATGAACTGCCGGGAGATAAAATGTCTTAGTAGCCATTAACAAGTGAAATAACATTTATTTACTGACATACTAAAATAGTTAAAACAGCTTTCTGTATAAATAAATAAAATCTTGACTGTGACACGAAAACTGCTAAAACATTGTACAAGAACAATTTTTTTACTCCACAAAGTATATCCTTTCATCATATGGAAAATCTTTTGTAATTTTGAAAATTGTTTATAATTAATGTGTAAATTTTTGCGAACATTAATTAAATGGGCTTTTTCGAAGAGATTGAATCTATTTTTCATTTGTGTTAGAGCATATTTTATAGTTAAAATATTATAGATATTATTATAAATTAATATTACTAGTATTATCAAAGTTAATATTTGTTTCTAATCGAATCTTTCGATATAGTAAAGTCTATGAGGATTTAAAATATATTACTTAGGTGGTTCAACTGTTGTTAATTTCAGGTATATCGAGTGAACACCATGTGAAAAATGAAAATGTGCTACTGGTGACTTTGACCGTCCTCTACTGCGCATTAGGCAAGAAATCGTGCTCTCAGCTACAAGGATTCTTCTAGAAGTACACTTCATGTATAACATTCAACTCAGGTGACATCAACACATTTATTTTTTTTTTTTGTTTAAAGTATCAGAAATCTGAAATTTCTCTGTTCGGAATCACTGCCTAAATTTCCTTCCTTTCTATAACCCACATCTGAAATATGCAACTTTGGGATTTGGAGTAATTCATTCATTGAGTTTTTCAATATATTTCAGTGTTCAGCTCTCATGGAATTGAACAAAACAAATATGTAAAAGATTATAATAATAAATTTATCATAATACAGTGATAACCCGGAATTCAGGATAACTAGGAAAGCCTGGTGAAATATTATTCAATGCAGGACACTGGGTGTCAAGGCGTTGAACGCCAGAGCAACGGCCTAAGCACGATATGGTGCTTTAAATTTGAATGATGTGTATTATGAAATTTCTTATGATTAGAATACTCCTTTCCCGATAAGCCGGAATTTTCACAAACCGGGACACCGCTCAGACCAAATTATACCAGTTTTTGGGACTATACTGTATAAGTTTTTACATTATTTTTATCTTATCGTTATTTGTCTGTTCTTCAATAAGTTGAAAATGACTACAAGGAATGGCCAGATGCACTAGTTAGTGACATTGTAGATATTTATAACACCTATGAAATCTTGAACTTGTAATATTGAATAACATTGGGCGAGGAAATGTGTAATAGTTATAGACAGTTATGTAACAGTTATTCACAGAAAACATTTATGACATCGCTATAACCCGGAATTTTCACAAGCCGGGACACCGCTTAGTCCACATTAGACCAGTTTTTGATACTCAATTGTATAAGTTTTGACATCAGATTTATTGTCAATTGTATAAGTTTTGACACCAGATTTATCGTCAACTGTATAAGTTTTGACATCAGATTTATTGTTCCGTTATTTGTCTGTGCTTCAATAAGTTGAAAATTACTACAACGAATTACTAACGATTCACTAATTAATGACATTGTATATATCTAACACTCCTATTAAATCCTGAAACTGTAGTCTTGATAAAATTGGGCGAGGAAATGTGTTATAGTTAAGACGCACGCATGACCTAAAATGGAGTGATACTGAAAACGACTCTGTTTTAGATTGTTTTACATTGTTCAGCATACACTCTCAAAAATTTTGAAATCAATGGTTTCAAATTATTTAAAATGTTATGCTTGTGTCTTTTAGCATGGGCTTTGTTAATGACTATAGCATATTCTATCAAATAAAAATATACTTTATTATTTTGTTTCTGTAATTAAAGCATCATTAGGGAAAAATTATCATATTCTATTCTGGTCATAAAAATAAATCAAATTGAGAATATATTTAACTACTATACTTATTTCACTAAATTCTTTTAGAAACTAGGCACTCTATACTTTTTAACTTAGTATCCAAAATGCGATCAAATAACTACAGTGCCGGTATTTATTTTGGTAAGTAAAATCTTTTTATACTTTTATAGATTTTTAAGATATGTGTGTGGGGATCACAAGTTCCTATTGTGATCACTGACGACTGCAACATTTTCACTAAGAGACTGAATATACATATTTAGTGTTCTTACTTTACAATGCCACTTTGTATTATTTAAAGGGATATTGTTTAACATACTAAAATGTTGAATGAAGTCAAAATGTTATCATGTTGAATGACTAACAAAATGAAAGTGATAAAAAGGTTCGGATAGGCCTATAGAAAAAACATGGCTAAAAGAATATTTTTTTGGTGTTATTGAAATAAAAAATTTAAGTTTAATTTATATGAAATTGTTGAAAATAAAACATAAAGAAAAAGGCATTTATTCACATTGAAATTCATTGTGTTTTTTTAGACTATGTAATTTATGTTGCAAGAATTCTTCAATAGCGTAGCACAGGAGAATGTAAACAAGGAGTGTAAAATATATTACTTTTTATTGGACAATGCAAAATTAATTTAGTGAAATGCAGTGCAACTGTAAAAAAAAATTCCTCTAGGGATTTGTTATCGAAATTCAAATCTCAAAACCACTGAAAATTCATAAAAATGTCGGCACGGACTAGGGTGAATGCACTAATACCCGAAATTTAAAAAGTGAAGTAAATAATTTCTCAACAGATTAAACATGTTTTCCTTTTACTTTGTATATTAAGCTATAAATTAATAAAGCTAGTTAATAATGTATTATTAAAGAATAACAATAAGTTAAATAACTAAGATATGCATTTAAAGGATATTCAGGTAATTTAAATTCTTATAATAAACTATAAATATTTACCCAAAACGTCTTAGTATTTTTGGGGGCATTAAAAAACTGAAAAATCACAAATAACTGACCACTTTCGCCATAACCGACCACTACTGCACCAGTTACCGACCTCTAGAAATATGTATTTTACTGAGTTAATATATTGACGTTAATAATTTCTAAAACATGTTCAACGGATATGATTATAATTATATTTGAAGAAGCAAGATTAAAAAATTTAGGTTTAAATATTATAGAAGATAGTGTTTCTACAAAACTTGCCCTTCATATTATGGGTTAATTAATAAGGCCCAGTATGCCTGAATATAATCTAATTAAATCACAGTTATCTAACATGTAACAAAATCCTAGTTTATCACATTGAACTTATACACAAAATAAGTCAAAGTTTTACACAAATAAGTAAGTGTGTTAGTCAAAATACACAGAAGATTGTGTAAACAAATCTTTTACTTTGTCTCAAACAAGATACCATGATTTCTATTCCTTTATCTTTTAGTATTTTTCGTATAACAGGCATACTGGGAAATTTTATCAATCCATAGTCTTTTAGTGGCTCTGTCTTGAGTTCTTCAGTTAGAGTATAGATTTTAACAATGACTATACAATAATGTAAAGGGACTACTCATAGCATAGGCGTGTTTAAAACCAATGGTGGCACGTGGCACGATCATAAGTACATGGGGCATAGGATATGTAAATCAGTACTGCCAGTCTTCTTAACCAAGGATTAAACATTTTGTAGCTGAGGGTTATTTTTACTGTAAATAGTCTTTTAATGGGCTATTAGCAAATGACAAATGAACCAGCTGCCGTTTGTCAGTAACAAAACTTCACCTCATCTGATCTATCATACTCACTCATACTTAGTCATAATCACCTTAAAAACACACCATAGAGTCCGTATGTGTTTCAAATAAAGTCAAAATATTGTATCATGAATGTATAAAAACCCCAACGTTATAAAGTTTTCAGCTTCAATTTAGATTAAATTATAACCATAAACTCAAATTCATACGTTATGTCATCTAATCGTTCTGTTGATTATTTAGGAGTAAAAATTGGTTTCTCTCTATGATTTGTAAAGCACATGGTTGAATTCTATGATTAAGCTTTTGTTTTTTATGCCATATGTTATGTGATATATTTGGATTTATGTGTGTTTTTATGCGATATTTGTTCTTCACGTGATAATTAGGGACACTACTAATTTTGAAACGTAAGTAAACAAATATAGCTTATCGTGCTTATTTCTCTTCAATTATGAACTTTAGCCTAATTGTTTGGGCTTCATTAAATCAAGCGAAAAAGATTTTACCCTGCAAAAAAGTGCGGTTAGGCCTTTTTCAGCTCAACGTCGTAAGGATTTTCAAAATTAAATTTATGATCCTCACTTTACACAGTTTTCACATTTTAACTTGTTTTATAGCTGGTAAAAGTGGTAAAATGTAATTGTTCAAGGAGAGTTAACATAGTCACATTAATGACACTAGATTTAGGAAGAAAATAAAACCAGTGCATTACAGGCTTAAATGTGGTTAAATGCAATCTGTTCAATATAAGGATCCAAAGATTTATAAAAGATAGCTAACTTTAATGAATTCAAGAGGAAGTTAAAAGAATGGTTATTGGAAACACCTTTTATTCAGCTGAAGAATATTTTGAAGCTGTGTAAATTGGAAATAATTAGCAGAACTTTTACATGTAGATTTTAGTTTTATCTAGAAGAATCACCTGTCAAAATATTAATGTAATGTTATTATTGTGAATAAATATAAAAATAAATGATGGTTAGATACAGTGAAATATATCTTTTTTATGCAATTGCCGAACACTTTTAAATATTAATTTCTATAAAAAGAAACGAAAACCTATTTTACAGTATTATACATTTAAAATATTTAGGCTTATTCTGTTCAGAATAACCACTCACCATTCTATAAATCCATGACATTATTAAGAAAAAAGAGTACAAAATGCTGATTGCTTTGCTAGCATCCTAGTTGTAGGATGTTAATCCTATGTCTAATTAGTAAGTATTCCTATGTGTAATCCTATGTCTGCCGCCAAATGACAGTCGTGCTAGAAATAAAAATTCCCTGTGACTATCACATTAAAGTAATTGAGTAAAACTAAATTTCCCCCTTCTTGAGAAGACTTGGAGTACGTATATGTATAATTAACATTCACACATTTTTATAATTTTACTTAAAGTACTATAATTTAATCAAAGTGGTCGGTAATTGAAGGATTCACCCTAAATACAATAACAAGAATAGACTTCTCATCTAATGCACTAGTTTGACAGCAAAATTTAGGAAGTTCATGTTCGCCAAGCCAAACACGTTGCAATCAATGTTGTAACCTTGCAGTGAATTTACAGTGGTGCAAAACACCTAATCACAACATAAAAATAACCCTCAGTTACAAAAAGTTTCATCCTAGGTTAAGAGAGTGGTAGTAATGATTTACCTATCAAATGACACTTGTTATTCCATGTTCGCCACAAAAGATAGAGCAATTATGCCACTTTAAATCGTTTTTAACGTTAAAGTCAATAATTTCAGTTTATATGTTTGTTTGGTGAGTTCCATGAATCAAATCCCAGTTGGGATGCGTCAGCCATAAAAATTGATTTAAAAATCAGTTTTTTATCGGTTTTATACTATGAACGAGGAAAAAGCAACAAAGAGGTAGAGCCATTGACTCTATTCAGATATTGTATTTTAGTATAATTTATGAAAAAAGTACATTTTACTTTGACTTTGTAAGCAGAAATCGTTTGATTAAAGGGGGGAGGGAGATCTGGGGAACATCAATAATTACAATTTAAGGCAACTGATAGAACAAGGAAAATATGACAAACATGATAATAAATCTCTATTGTTTGACAAGGACGCGGCAAGGGTTGCCTTATTTGACCTTATGAAAATGGTTCCGAAGCAGCATTGCTAAAAGCTAAACTAACCGACAAACAATGTCAAATTATGGCACTGATTTTCAAAAATAAAATGAAACACCAAACAAAATTTAATAACCTTCTGTTCTAAAGATAGGTGATCAATATTAGACCTATTATTTTATTATCTATATATTAATAGGAAAGCATGTTTCTTTTCCTCCCTTTTTTATCAGCTGTGCGCAACTTAGGAAAAATCCGCGCATACCGTTAGAAAGGTAGATGGGCCGAATCCCATGAGTGTCGCCCTAGAGTGTTTCAAAGTTTCAATGTTAATTGATTAAATCCTTAGACAGCTGATAACAAATGGTAGCAAATGAAGAAGAACAGATGTTACATTTATGAATATTTTAATATGATCAAGATAAAATGAGTTTTTGGTCGAATTTCGACAAGTGGGCGAGTCCTAGTAATAGTAAAACTATAAATATAAAATTGAATCTAACCACACTTTGAGGGACTAGAAAAAAAATTTTATATTTATTTTGTTCACCCTTTTTAAAGTTTGGCATGCAGTGTTATGAAATTCAATTTTTAAGGTTTTGATCTTGAGATTCCAAATTGCTGGTTTGGGGTGCACCAAATCAAACAAAAAAATTTACTCTGCAAAAAGAAACAGTACTTTTATGCTAATAGCTAAAATAAAAACTAATTTCTAATTACTCAAACTCTAATTTAATTTCTAGTAGTAATGTCTCTAACGTATGGGTCAACGTATTGTTTATAGAATAGTTAAGAACTTCTTTTAAAGGCCTGTGTGATTAATGTTCCCCAATCTGAGTTTGACATAAATCTAAAAACTGAATTTAAGATGATCTAAAAGATTCAAAACTATTTGCAGTATTCATTGTCATATGCTTTCATAAAAAGTCATATAGAAAATTGATTGAAAAAATGTAAGTAAAAAATATGCTGCTTCATTATGAAAAAGAGAATCAGGATACTATTTCTTTGAAAACAAATTGTGACAACTTGTTTAATTATTTTGCTAGTAGGCTCTTCATAACGACCTACCAATTAATAAAGAGAAGAAGGACTGGTAAGTATTTTTTCTGCTGTTTACTGCATATTTAACAACTATATTAAAAGCATTTACTAATATCATTAACGGTGAAAAATCTAGTTATTTTCTTGAAGGATCGCCAACATACAATTGTATTTCTTGTACAGGTAAACGTTGATAGTCCAACTCTGCAGTAACTTACACCCTTCCTTAATCCTCACAACCTTCAGGCGTAGTTATCTACACGTGTTGACAAAGCATTCAGGTCCGCAAAAAGTTCACTTTTGTTTCAATAGTACCTAACACTACTATACTTACGTTTGGTACCTCGTTACTTGTTTTTGATACTTTAGCTGTTTTATTTAGTAGTATTATCTTTTACTTTTCGTTTAAAGAATGTTTTCTGTATCTGTTACTTTATAGTATTTTTTTAGAAAATACAATCTTTTTACAGAGAGTATGTTCCCTCTTTTCTTTAACGTTCTCAGTGTTTCCAACATTTTGATAATCCAAAAAACTTCCATAAACAAATATATTTTTATTAAAAAGATTTGCATGTATTAAGACATTTTTAACATTTATCTGTTTCGGATGATAGTTAGTTTTTCATTAGTTATACATGAGTAAAAAAAGTATACAGGTAAGAAACACTGCAAGAACAAGTGTTATTAAATTAATATCTAAATATTAAGCCCCTTTAAAAACCAATTTGCATTTTTCCAACAAAAGTATTTGACATAAGCGTGTGAAAAAGAACTATGAAGGGCAAAAGGTTATATGTTATTAGGTTTCTTGTTTTCCTTTCAGCGTCGTAGTTAAAATCCTCAGTCAAGAGAGAAATTAAACAGTAAACAAATCAGATCTTCAAAATCAAACGTAACAAATTGGGCCAGTGTGAAAATTGTGCGTGAATGAATTCGGAGAAATGTTACAAAATAAATAGTTAGCCAAGAGAAATTAAACAACCATCAAGAAAATCAGACCTTACAAATCCAACGTAACAAATTAGGCCAGTGTGGAAATTGTGCGTGAATGAATTCGGAGGAATGTTACAAAATCAGGAGTTAGCCAAGAGAAATTAAACAACCACTAAGAAAATAAGACCTTCAAAATCCAACGTAACAAATTGGGCCAGTTTGGAAATTGTGCGTGAATGAATTCGGAAAATGTTACTAAATCAGGAGTTAGCCAAGAGAAATTCAACAACCATCAAGAAAATCAGAACTTCCAAATCCAACGTAACAAATTGGGCCAGTGTGGAAATTGTGCGTGAATTAATATGGAGAGATGTCACTAAATCGGTAGTTAGCCAAGAGAAATTAAACAACCATCAAGTAAATCAGACCTTCAAAATCCAACGTAACAAATTGGGCCATATTAAAAATTTTGCGTGAATGAATTCGGAGAAATGTTACAAAATCAGGAGTTAGCCAAGAGAAATTAAACAACCATCAAGAAAATCAGACCTTCAAAATCCAACGTAACAAACTGGGCCACTGTGGAAATTGTGCGTGAATGAATTGGGAGAGATGTCACAAAATCGTCAGTCAAAAGCTTGTAAGTACACCAGTTTTTTACAAATTAATATAAATAATTATAGGAAATTTTAATACATTTTTAAAGAAATTTTAGTATTACAACTAGCGATATATTTTTTAATTAATGAAAAATGCAAATTGGCTTTGGGGCATTTATTTCTAAGATATCAGATTAAGCATAATCAGATTAAGTATATTTATATAACTTCATTATTAAATATAAATTCAAAGTAAAACAAATAAATTTACGGCTTTTGTCATGGATTGATTATTACATCCTCTGAACGAGCTGCCATGTATGTTTGCAATCATTGAGTCTGTTCATTTACGTTTGTTCTTTCTTCTTTCATTATAAACTGGCACTCCGATTTCGACACGATTACAAGAGAATGGCATTGGTAGTCTTACAGTGTTTTTATTTATTCATACAAGAATACAAAGACCAATTATGCATGGCAAGAACATACATAAATAGTAAATGTTTATCTTACCAAAATAATCGCTTTATATTTTAATTATTAAAAGGGGTCAAAGCTCAACCAATCCATTTCGGTGGGCAAAATTGCAATTAAATTCTGACAGAAAAAAAACAAGTTTTGACTATTGTATTCTTCGTAGAAATTGTTGGGATGTCTGGGAAGATATGACTGAAAATGCTGATAATAAAATTTGAGTAGATTGCAGAGCAAAATTACATACATATTCACCCGTAACACCAACAGCTGTAAACTTTTTACTATATAAAATTGAACACATTACCTTTATTTGAAATATTACTCATAATCTACAAGACACATTTCTAACGGTATGCGGGGATATCTCTTACGATGCACACTAGTTGAGAAAATAGAAGGAAAAGAATCACGCTTGCCTATTAATGTATTGGTAAGTTTGACCCAAACTTGTGTTATTTTATTCAAATTTTATAAATAGCCGAACAATATAGGTATATTTCCAACATAAGTAGTATATTATTCTAGGTAAGGTCTAAATTTTCTACAATTTTATAAACATGAAAAATAGTCCTGTTGGACCCAAATTTTCGAATAGAATATTGTATACCGTATGCACATTTATTAAATATAGTGTCTAGTCCAAACAATATTGTGTCTAGTCCCGCTAAACTAACTTAATAAAACCCTGTATATATGTCAAATTTGGACTATTTACTTTGTACTCATATCAGTTTTCACCGATGTAAAACATATATTTTTGAACCTCCACTGTACGTCGTCTTAGGATATTGGACCTATTATTGGATATTGGCCCGTGTGAAAATGACAGAAGGTACCGAAATGAAATTAAGTCACAAGCTAGCCAGAAATGTTTAAGCCTGTATTGTCGTCACCCAGGAACTAACCGTTTTGTGCTGTGGCTACTGTCCCAGGAAGTTATCGAAAATGGCATTTTTTTATTAAATATTTAAAAAAATGTTGTTTAGGGTAGAGACGGAAAACTAAACCATGTTGAATGCTAATGTTTACTCGACAAATGTACACAGCCTATTTCCTGTAGTAGAACAGCAGGTCGTCCAAGTCCGGTGAGAAGTCGCTGTGGTCATGCTCGTGCTCGTGGTGGTGATGCTCGTGCTCATGCTCGTGACTGTGGCTGTGCTCATGCTCTTCTATCTCCAGCTCGAGCTCCTCCGATAACTCCTCGTGGAACGACCCGTGGTGCTCGTCAGAGTCGAAGAACTCGGAACTGGACAATCACAGACGTGCATAAGCGATATGTGGGCTATGAAAGGTAGAAACGCCACTAACATAACATTATCCACTATGAACTTTGTAAGATTTTCTTTGAATACTGTGTTCAATATTAATGTTTTAATATCAATTTTGAAATATTCATCCAGCCCAAACCATAACCATTAATTATGAGATCAACAACAAAGAATTGACACAAAAAGTTATTTTTTACTCAAAAGAGACTAAAAATTATGACAACAACTTAACTTCTATAAAAAAAGGACATGTAGCATTATAATACAAAGTAAATATTGTTTCGAGAGGTAGGCCTGCGCGTGCAAACAACTGATTTCCATATTTCCATCAACTCGAGTAATTTATTTCATCAGGATAATTACGTTGCTTTTACGTATTTATCTTTACTTAGACCTATTTTACTAATTAAAATAAACATGACGTGTTATCAAATAAATATGTTTAGCTTATTTCGTTGAATCTCCTTTTGGGTAATTCAAACAGAAGTATGCAATTTCTATTAAAACTGATTTTACCAAGAGACAGATACCTTTCAAAGAGAACATTTTATTCTGTTTTATTTCTAACAGGTTATAAATATTGTAGCTGTGCAACAATATTTATATGAGTTAATATGTGAGTTAAAGAAAGGCGAAAAGTCAAATTTTAAAATAAGCGTGTCCAAACTCTCCTCAGCTACTCTTGATTGGTGTCTTGATTTCAAGAGACTAAAAATGATTTATAAACCAAATAATTATAGATTAAAAACTTTTTCGACAGAAATAAATCGCATTTGGTAAAAAAAAAACAATTGCGAGGAATTACCGCAGTGCACAACAATAGTTTTTCTGTAAAGAGTTTTGAATCCAATACCCTTGAACACCCTTGACCAGAAATTAATTTCATAATAATTTATTTCTGCCTTATGGGATGCTTACAAAACATTTTTATAAATTGTTTAAATAATTAATCATTTCCTCATTTTCTCTTTTGATAAACTGTCCAAAACTATCCACAAAACATTCTTGCTTAAATTTGCAACTATCATTCCACTTGGCATTCATGTCTTTTCTTCTGAAACTTGACTGAAATTGAAACTCATGCCATAAATGTTCTCTTGTATTTAGGATTATTACCTTTTTAAACTAATTAATTAATAAGTGAGATCAGTAGAATATTACAAATTTCTAAATAACGTTATTGAAAAATATTTATGACTTTTTATAAGAACGCAAGTGGTTTATTCAATGTTACATATTTAAGTCGTGTCATAATTTAATAAGTAACTACTTTCCGATAAATTTCATATAAATTCAGGTTACAAAAATATATACCTTTTAAAACAAGAGATAAAACAACTTAGAAAAAGGAATTTTTTAACGTTTTCATTGAGTTAGCTGAAAAAAACCTTAAAATGGAATTTCTTTGGTGTATAGGGGAGATTCCCCACAAACAGAAAACATATTATAATGCGCAATTTGTGCACAGACACAGTTAGGTAGCTTGATGTTCTCACGTTTCGTTATTATACTTTTAATATAAATCAGAAGTAAGTGTTTTTAACCACTGTGTAATAGTATAAACCCCCTATTATCTGAAAGAAAGTACCATGATTCAGTTTCTTTAAGGAATAGTTTAAAAGACAGTTTAAGGGAACAAAATCACAATTTTGTTTGCTTTAAACCTTAACCGTCCAACTTTGACTGCACCCCGCACGTTACCTGAACAAGTCGGACAGGTCGTGATGGTGGTGATGGTGGTGGATGACGAAGGGGAGGTCCGACAGGTCGCCGCTGAGGGAGACCTCCTCGCTGAACTCCAGGCTAAAGCTCCCATGGTCCTCGTCGTGGCAGAGGCAGTGGCCGTGGCAGCTCCGGAGGAGGCCCAGCAACAGGGGGATAGTCTGCCAACCTGGGGCACGTGGAACATGGGTGTTAGCGAATTCCCCATCAGAACTATTCCCTTCTAGTTGCTAAGATCATTTTAGGCCCCCAGATACCAAAGATATGTTTTTCACATTCAAACACTCGCAATAAAGAAAAACCAACATAAAATCCAGTTATAATCACTCAAAAGGAATCTATCTACTAATAACAAATATTAAGGGAATCGTTCGCAAATTGAGCATTTTATAATATATTTCTTTCTGTTTATTAGAAACTCACCTACAGTACAGCTAGCTCGAAGAATCTATGTGACTAAAAATATTTAACTATAAAGGAGAACATTTTCAAATGAAAGTAAAAATTTGAATGTTTTAACAATATTTATGTTTATTATGCAAGAATATTAGAAGATCATTTTAGAATATTAGAATGTCATGTTTATTAGAAGATCTATTTTTGTTTACAATCCAACTTAAAAATTCATCTAAAAGTGATAAGCTGTTAAGTTACAATTCACTTTAAAATCTTATAATGATAAGTAGTCAAAATTTTAAATCGCCCTCTATAAGTAAATTGAGAGGAGTCCAAAAGAAAGTTTCCTTTTTAATCATCATTGGCACACGCGATAGATTATAAGCTGATAATGATACCTCAATAATAAAAATCGGTCTGGTAGGTCGAGAGAAAAAGGGATGTAACAGACGAAACCCTTATTGAATCAAGACGATAGAAGAACAATATAGTTAATTTCATTTTTGTAAATCAGCATTCGCTACTTGTTCAAACACTACATTGATGAATCATATGAACTGGTATGTATAAAATTTTCAATGGACCACAAATTTGGTTTGGCTATTTTTACTCAAATTTCTATTTCGATTCAACGTTAAAATAAAACAAATATTAAAGTACTACTTTATAAATTTATATTCTTGAATCACCCACTTAGTGTCTGATATTCATCGAATCTTAAAATATTTTTGAAATGTTGTTTTTATAAGAAAGTAACAAAATCATATCAACTTTATTTACTAATGTAATTGACGGGATTTAGTAGATACTTTAATTAATAATTAATGACTAATATTGCAAATGTTCTTATTGGAGGTAAACCCAAGTGCAATCCTTCAGATATTTTATGGTAAACAACTTAGGATGCGACTGGGAGAATTAAAAATGTAACTGGTTTTTACAATGTGTAAGGAAAAGAGTATTTTAAAGTTAATTTTTTTATTACTGCCTAATTTTTTATTTAGAATATTCTTAATTTTATCCAGAAAGAAAACTAAAATTAGGGTTTTTTAAATTACGATTTGTAAAAAAAATACCACCCTTAGTTTGATGGTTTATGCACGGTTAGTTTGTTTTATTTTAATTAAAATGTATTGTTATGTCTGAAGAAGGCATAATTTTATTTTTCAAGGTAAGACAACGATATTTTGGTAGTAAATTTTAGGCTTACGAACTTATGTAGGAGGTTGGAATTTGTCTTTTTGGGACTCCACGTAGCCTACATTGAAGAAAACTAAGAAGTCAAACCTTCGAAATTGTACGTTCAATGATAATTTAACTTTTATGTACTAATGCAATACAATTTATCTAGTAAACAAACGTATCCATCTTACTTTCAAAAATTCCACCTATTACTCATTATCGAAATTGTTCACTTCTTTTATAGTACTTTTTTACATTTTCCCTGATTAATTATATTTTTATAACCATGCAATGGAAAAATACCACGAAAGAATTATGTTTGTAATATTATGGTAAACAAAAGTTAAATCGGTATCACTTCAGTAGGTACTATTGTGAATATTCCCCACATTTTCCCCTTGGTCATAACTTTTTACGCCCTGCGCCTTACCTCTCATTGTGTACTAGAAGGTTCAACTCCAGGCAGCAGAGTGATTCAGTTCGGTGAATGCATAATAAAGACATGCTATCGTTTTCGTGTCGAAGCCCCACTTTCCCCGTCACTTCATTTTGACGAATATTACAGCTGATAATTTTAGGTAGGCGCCGCTTCACTAATAAGCCCCTAAACAAAAAGAGAGATAGTGGAATCGCGACATACGTTTTACGAAATCTTTTATTACTGATGTTTTGAAATCTAATAATGTATTACTTATTTTTCAGTATTTTTTGCCGTTTCAATTTTCTCAAGATTCCCAACCTTACTTTTCTCCACAAAATACCGATGTAGGACACAACTTAACTTACTATCAATGGTATATAATAATAATAATAATAAATTTTATTCCGCTAACAAATTTACATTGTATGGGAATTTACAAAAAGTCTTTCTATCTGTTTCACAATTTAAAATTCACAATTCCGAATTTTTCAACGAGATTATTGTTAATTCACTTATTACTCTAAACTTTTTCAAGTCTTTCAATTATTTTTAATTGCTTTTTATTGCTTTCTTTCTTCTTCTTTTTTCTTCTTTCTTCCTTCTTATTTTCGTAGAGGTATTTATTTAAAAACCCATTGATTCTTAACCAAGGACATTGCTGGTCGTCCTTAAAGGAGTGATATTTATATTTCAAAAAAGTCCATTTGAATCTTACAGCCTTTTTAGGACAATATATTTCAGGTTCATTCACAAGTGTCATTTATAAAAACCGAATTACTATTGAATTTGGCAGCAGCATATTGGAAACTAATCCTTAAGCTTTTTTAGTTTATATAAGACAAATGAGTGGTGTAGTGGTGTCAAAGGTTTGTTTATTCTTTCTTATTTGTTGGCTTATTAGGCTATATTAAACATTTCTCTGTATTATAATATTGTTTTCATAATTAATAGCATTACATCATTAAGTCGTTTGTAAGGGGTTTTCAAAGATCTGATACTTCAAAACCATCACAAAAACTCTC
Source organism: Neoaliturus tenellus (assembly GCA_030545055.2). NCBI lineage: Eukaryota > Metazoa > Arthropoda > Insecta > Hemiptera > Cicadellidae > Neoaliturus > Neoaliturus tenellus. The sequence continues at coordinate 51,461,744 of CM061537.1, read as the reverse complement.
TTTTCTGATGCATAATAACTGTCAAATTGCGACTGATAGCGATAAACAGATGCTACTGTTGGTAAAGTTCAAGGTAAAGTTAACATTCTCAAAATGTTTTCCCACAAGATTGAGTTTAAAAACGTCACTCTTGCCTGGTATCAAGTGCGTGGAGTCAAGTAGAAAAAAGTTACGATTCTACATGTTCTTCCTCACGCATCGGCATCGATCACGCACGTATCAAGTGGTCACGGGGGCCGTCACGTCTTTGCCGTACAGGCTAGTCACGCAGCGGCCACTAGCCCCCGACGTGCTACGTGTTTTTCGTCCGAAACCACCCCTTGAGTAGACTGTCGTTGAAACCGAGATGTGTATGACTACTAAGCCACATTAGTCATTCTTAAGTGATTGTAGAGATCGAAATATTTAGTTTTATTCGGAAAAGGAATTAATTGTTGGAAATCAAATTAGAATCTTACGTTTGCATTTAAACATGTTTATTTAAAATTCTCAATCCCGATTACACAGGATTCGCTGAAAATTAAACTAACAATGCTGAATTTACCTAAACTTATACTTTACTTGGCACATTTGAAAGATAAAACTGACAAGGGATAAATTCAGGGAGAAGGAAGAAACAAGCCAACAACAATAATTGTACAATGTATGGCACTTGGGAGTAATTAAGGTGAATTATTAATTGAGGAAATGACACAAGTTCTGTAACTCAAACTATATGGTTGTTTACCTTTAAACTGGGGCATTATGTTTATGTTACGCTTTGTCTCACATTCTGATTTCTCATACATTATGACTAGTTGGTTCAATTCAGATAAGGTGAACTCAAATCACGTTAAAAGTTGCCTTTTTTAAATATGTATATATCGATTACGTTTTTGTGTTCTTATGTAGTAATACAGATTTTTTAATGTTTTTTATGTGAGGGTAAATTAAAGTAATTAAAATATTGATTTAATTTGTTTAAATGTACACTTAAAAAAAATTCTTTTATCCGTTATAACATACTTATAACATAATTACAATATCCAAGAAATTTTTTTTGGAGTTATTAATTTATTAAAGATAATTTATAAAAACCACAGTTATGGACTCTGCCGAGTGAGACCTTTCAATTTTATGTACGTATCAACCTATGCTTACATTTACGATTTTCTTCCGACTCCTGGGTGGGCTGTCCCCGTAACATGACTAAAAATGTTCAATATTGTCAAAAGGTACTTTGTGTTAAGTTACTATCACCCCCAAACGATATTCGTTCGTCTTAACAAATAAAAAGAATTAGAGGGGGGTCTCGACTTTTTATTATTTCATAGGCTTTTAATAATAAACTATAATCATCATAACACCTAACATTTCTGTGTGGTATATTATTTTCAAGCATGTTTAATATCAGTTTTTTTTTAATAATATTTGAATCCTTTAATGGAATCGCTTCAGTTGATTAGAAGTAAGAAATAAGAATTTATAACAAATCATTTTGCTAGTTTTTAAGTAATTTAAAATAATTAACTGAGTTCAAGTTATGATTAATTGTGCTAATGTTACTGCAAATTTTATGGATAATCCGACAGTGGAATACTATACTCAAAACAAGGTCCTATATGCTAGGGAAATTTCGATTTTACGACTTAAGTATAAAAGTTTGAGAAATAAAGAAAAAAATTAAATTATGAAGTTTATTTCTACCAAAAATAATAATGTACATACAATTAATCAAAGCTTGGAAATTCAAATTTCGAGTACCCTGATCAGCTGTTGGATAGCAAAATGAAAAATCCTTATCATACACAAAAAGATTACACAATACGTCTGTTGAGTACAATTTTTTTGAATATTTTTTATATTTATCTTTACTACTCAATTTTTTCTTTTACTATTGAAACCATTTCACCCTGTATTTGAAATACAGTATTCACGTTTTATCTAAATGATACTTAGGTTTTACAAATAGGCCTATCTATCTATCCACCACATGTTTTCATAACAATACCCAGCAGAATAGTCACAATTCAGGACAATACAGACAGAATAGAATAATAATATAAAACAAAACCAGAATGTAAGCAAACATATAAATTGAAGAAAGTTATTCCAGGAACTCCTCATTCGTGAATGCTCGAGTCTTCCAACAGTTATCAAGTTTAATTATGTAGAAGACGCCGTACTTTTGGCGGGAAATGCGCAGCTGGGAGAAACGGAATTCCGCCACATTACTTGTCACAATATTTTCCCGCCAGATTTGAACCGACCAAACCGCTCGTATTTATGTTTCCCGCTCATTCTGGTCCGACCGATACAAGCCCTACACTTTATCAAGGCGTTTTTAATGTTAAACTTTATACATTCCAAGTAATTTTAGTTTAAGTTTATAATTGAGTTTATTGAACGTAATTCAATAAATAAAGATTTTTACGACAGTTAGTCGTAAAAAATGTTTTTCATAATGTAAATAACATAAGTGTTTCTAGCCTAACGGTTAACCCCTTAGGTCGCGGTTGGTACTGCGATTCAATATTTAGGATGTGTATGAAATTAAGGTGTCTGGCCGCTTTCTAAAAGTATTTCGTTCAATTAATTACAAAACTCTGGTCTCTGATAATGTGTAAATCATTAGATGAAAATAATAAAACAATAACACCAAACATGAGCGATGGACTATAAATAGTCATGTAAGAGCAAAAACTTTACATGTGTATTATGGGATGATATTCATAGTTGCTTATGCACTTAAGAGTAGTGTGTTTTGGTTACTTCTGGACCGAAAGTCGTGCCAGCTGCCCGAGCAGCTGCTCGAGCAGATGGCGTCAGATGCTGGGGTGCAGATGGCGAGAGCATATGGCGTCTATTTGAAGTAGAATTGGGCATGAATTAAGAGTTAATTTAAATCTGAAATTTAACAGTTATAACTGGGGCTTGGAAAGTATGTCAAGGTCATCCAGAGTAAGTTTTAAAAAAGCCTATCCAACTACCACCAGAAATAGTTCAAAGTTGAACTAGTTGGTGATAGTGGGATAGGTTGAAGTAACTTTTGAATTTTATTTGTGAACATACAATTAATGTGCAACAGCAGAGTTTAAACAAGTTGAACTTTTGTGATGAACTACAGAGTTGTAAATGCAAACACCAACGACGATGAGAAGGTAAACGCAGAGTCCCCAGATGATGTATTTGAAAAGCTTGAACAAAAGTAACATTTCGAGTTGGTTTTCCCGTTCCATTTCCAATCGTTTAATTTCCAATTTCAATTTATCCTCTTCCATTCTAGTTATGAAGGGAACTTCATCCATTATATCCATCATGATTGTGTTAGTGTTTGAAATTTTAAAACAAGTGATGTTGATAGTTTAAAAGTCGAAGACGGAATGAGAAGTGAAAGCGAGAAATGTTAGTTAAATAAAGAAGTGGTGGGGGGAGCGAAGAATTATAAAGAAGTGGTGGGGGAAATATTTTGCTCTTCGTTATTACCATCAGTAGTGTCAGATGGTGCAGGAGTTAGATTTAGTAAACTGTCTTCGTCCGAACTTTCAACTTTATCACAAATAGGACAATCGTATGTTATTTCCAAATTCATTTTGATAATTGTAAAAGTATCTACAAGTTCTTGTAAAATATTAAAAATGTCTTGTAACTCTTCTTTAGAGTTTATTTCAAAACTAGAATTCATTCGGGCCAAAGGAGAGTTGTTCATCGTTGAAGAGTCGGGGATGGAATGAGGATCGGCACATAGGGAGGGGGCTTATATAATGGCGACCTTGAGCAGGCATCTAGGGAGGGGGGCTGTCTAGGGAGGGGGCTTTTATATGGGGAACCTTGAGCTTATGATTGAATAAAATGTTTAGTTCTTCTTCTTCGTCTTTTAATTCAATTATTTGAAGCGAAGTAGTTGTTTCATCCTCTTCACTCGATGAAGAAAACAATTCACCAGGATTTAAATATTGAACTACAATTCTGAACCATCTTATAGGATATTTGTCAATGATAGAAAGTAAGTTTTGAAACAATTCTTCCATCTCCTCCCTGTCAGTTATTATATGTTCAAACTTGATAAATTTGTTTTCCATGTTGTTAGTTAGAGTGTTGGAAGTGGAATGATTTAATATTATATAAAAATTAGAACTAGTGGTGGGGGAAATCTCAAGGTCATCCAAATGAAGTTTTAAAAAAGAGTGTAAAACTGAAATTACACATTTGATGGTTCTACAGGATCGGAATACCAATCTGATCTGTATTTACATCTTTTTATCATATGTGTACAAAAATCATCTTGATGAGAATTGGTGCGTTGACAATGAGCAAGATCTAGAGGGTGAAATTTGAAACATCTTTGAGGACAACATGTATGAAAATGTCTTGATTTGTAAAATTTGAAAGTTCGCAATTCCGGTGGTGGTAGTTGTTTTGTTTTGCATTTGCAATAACAAGATCCGAAGAATTCACATTTAGTACAAGCTAACCCATCCACCATCATTGGTCCTAAATCTGTACACTGTTGTTCACAACAGTAACGAGGTTTGTACTTGTATTTTTGCTCTTCCATGTTGACGCTGCGGAGTCCAGTGAAAGAATAAGAGTGTATAGTGTTGAATAGTGAGTTTTATGTACTGTGAAAAGTGGTGGGGGTAATTTCAAGGTCATCCAAATGGAGTTTTAAAAAATTATACCTTACAAGTGTAAGGATTATTAAAATTTAGGAAGTTTGTTTCTCTTTGTTTTCTTCTGACTTTTTCTCTCTCTCCGCCTTAGCCATAGCAACAAGTTCTTCTGTTGATAATGGATGTACTTCAGGAAATTTTAAAATTAATTTAGCTTGATATCCTTCTTTAGTTAATACATCTAAATCTTGGGTCATTTGTTCAACGGTGTTGTAGTCTTTTCCATAGATTTTTCCATCAAGTTGAATCATCATTCTGTACAACATTTTCTTAAATAGGTCTTGTCGTGGTGAGAGCTGAGAAGCAAATGATTATTTATACAAGTATCACATCCTTTTTATTAACTCATATTGATCATGTGATTCTTTAGTTGTAGTTTTGTCTGTCAAAAGTTATTCAACATTGGTAATACTTTTGGAACTTGATGTTATGTTGACCAGTTGGCGATGAAGAAGTTGTAGGTTGTGTAGAAATAAATATTTCATCATCGCAATATTTTTAGTGAACATCCTTGTATTAGTAGCACTAACATCAACAGTTAAGTGATAACCACCGGTAAGTAAAACTCGCATTTCGTTGGTTAAATCTTCGAGTTGTTCAAAAGTTGTAATGGTGTTGGTATCATAAGATGCACACTTGACTTTGAGAGACATCTTTTAGTTTTTATATTAAGCGATAGAGTGAGCGAGATGTGTACGGTACGAAAGGTAGTCGTAGACTGATGAATTTTACAAGTAGATTTTCGCTTTTATAATCACACAAAAGTGGGTCAAGGTCATCCAGTGGAATTTTTAAAAAAAGCAACATATTGTAATGTACAAAGACATCACAATATGTTGCTTCTTTTAATTTTTTTTGTTTTTTCTTTATATCATATTTATTGAAAAACAATTACAAACAAATAGTTACAATGTTATGTACAAACTAATCAGTAGTAGGTGTTACATGAATAGTTAGTTCAGTTGAGTTGTTTCCATTTGGTCCGTGCGAAACCAAATAGAGTGCGCCGGGTTGAACTACACGAAGATCTTCATTTTGAAGAAGTTGTACAAAGCGTCTTGGTAGGAAGATCTGAAATTTTGGTTCATCACCAACTGTATATGGAGCCTCGCTCAATGTGCAATTAATAGCATCACCTACTGAAGTTTCCATTTTCTTAATCGTATGAATGATGTAGTGTTTTTCTTCTTTTAGTTCAGAACATTTCTTTGTAGGTAGAATTGATGATTTAGAATGAGCGTTGAACTGATCAACTAAACTTTGAAGTAAGTTCTGTGATGCCATCTTGATGTTGTTGTTAATCTTCTTGTTAATAAGAATGTCCGTCGGAGATGTTGTCTCTTCGGAGGTTAGAGTAATACTCATGCTGCGTCATGGTAGCGCTCTCGCTTTTATAATCGACACTACCCCCACTACTGACACTACACCCACCACTTTGTTGAAGGAAATTGTTCAAGCTGTAGGCATTCTTTAAAGCGCACTGCGACCTTCGATGTTTAAAACTTTTTGATGAAATACAAAGTTCGTTGAAGTAGCATTGGAAATCTTTATCAATTATTGCATTAATCACTTCGTTGCTTGTAAATGATTGTATCCAATTTGCTTTTTCCAATCCCCTTGTGTAGATAATTTTAAACTCTTTGCAATAATGATTCATAATGTGCGGCATCATGTTATAATTAATGAAACCTTCATCCCATCTTAAGTTGTGAAAATGTTTGTTCAACCATTTGTTTGTAACTTTCGCTTTAGTTGTTAGTCTATTAAATGGTACTGGAGGTTTGAACAAATAATGATAAACTACTGATGTGTTCATGTCCAAGATTACTAATTCTTTAATAATAAAATTACCATCATTTCCTCGGAAAGCTTGAAATTCAATTATACCTCTTTTAACTTCCATTATATGTGGCGCATTAGAAAACGAAACCCGTTTATTCATGATGAAGTCTTACTAACAACTGACTTAAAAATTGAATGAGCCGATGTTTATAACAGACAGGATTGTTCTTCTTCTTTCACTTCTTGTGCCACTTCATCAATATTAAAATTGGTGTGATAGTTGTTTAATTGTCTCCACATTTCAACTTCTTGAGGTATTCTATTAAAGATTGAAGTATCCAAAATAAATTGGAACAAAAGGTTTTTTGTCCAATGTATCAATTAGATAGTCTTTAATTATTGCACTTGAAAATATTAGTTGTTTCAAATATCTGGTGACTGGACCGGTAGTACAACTTAAAGTGTAAAATTCTTCTTTAGTGAAATATAATTTAACATTATGTGTAGTTAAATCTCTGAAGCGAACAATTTGTCCTCCACGATGTTTTACTATATCAACTTCAATATTTGATTCCAATAAACTTAATCTTGTTCTTCTTCCAAATGTGTTGTTACTTAAATAGCACTCCAAAAGATGTAAATGTTTCATGAGAGATTCCCAAGTAGTTTCACTGAAAGTAACCATTTTGTTTCCATGATTTAAAATAACAATTGGTGAATAATCCATTGATTTTAAAATTCCAACTGATATACTTTTTGTCATGCATGAAGAAATTGGGTAGATAATCCGAAGAAATACTTCTGTTAAAATATTGGTTGTAATGTTAACTTCAACCTTCTTCCTTTTTACTTCTTTTTCAGTTTTTTCTTCTTCTCTCTTCTTATGTTTGTTGAATTTTAGGAACTCGTCCATTTCTCGTTCAACTTGTTTTTCTATATCTGAACTATTATCATCCATTAGAGGTGTATTTTCTTCTCCGTTAGTAGAATTCATCTTGCGAATGATGTTTCCCATACGAAGGTTGAAGATAGAATGAAGTTTCTACTAATTATTTTCTCGCTTTTATATTTTTCGTAAAATCCTTGAAATTTATACAATTACATAATTGTTTGTTTTCAACTTGTCTTTCACAAATGAAATTCTAACCTCAAAAATTAAAGCAGATAATTCTAACCTCAAAAATTTGCAGTTGTTGTACAATTCTTCTTTAAGTACATTCTTCACAATTCCGGTCAGCGGTGTGTAAGTAACTATTTTATCATGTAGAATTAGACAGTATGCCGAAGTTCCATCCGCTACTGGTTCTTCAAATTCCATTTCAATTTTTATATCCACACTTGATGATTTTACCGATTCATTTTGTTTTGAACAATCAATTACAATTATTGGACCCTTGGAATAATACTGGTCAGGTGATAATAGTGGTGTATTAGTCTTTCCATAATATGATGATTGAAATCTTGCATACATATCGTATAAAATGGAAAAACGTTTTTTGCTGAACATGACATTCAAATTGTCATAGGGAAAGAATTGAGAGTTTAGGAAAACTTTACAATTCTTTATTTTACAGTGATCAAATTGACCAGCATTTGCAGTGATAACATCTTTTCGCTTAGTTTGAAAACCGAGTATTATGTACCTTGCTCGTTCCAAGTAAGTTGATGTCTTGACGGTCCATGTTTGTCGTTCTGTCTGAGGTAGTGTAGGGTATTCATGAAATTCCCAACTTCGGAATGGCATCACAATATCACGGTCAGATTTCAACTTTCTCAATAATAGGATTCTATGTTCATCAGCCAATCTTACATGAGGTACTCTCCAAACAACTTTATCCAACTGTAGTTGCCATTCCAGTTTATCTTCCGTAGTTGCAGGGTCTGCAAGTATCAAGTCCTTATTAGTTGAAGATCTGAGTAATACTAATTCTTGTTTGACATTTATTATTACCCGTTTGTAATCTTCAGCGAATCCCAAAAGCAATCGTAAAGGTACATGAAAATCAAAGTGACCGTTGGAAGCTGGTGTTATAGTGTCTTTATCGGGGGCAACCCATCCGGCAGTGACTATTGAATTCTTCTCATGCGGTGTTAATGATGTTAATCCTTTCAATGTCGTTTTTAAACCAACCTTTTTTGTTGAATCAACCGTCACCCCTGATATTTCATATCTTATTTCATCAAAAAGATATGCCATCGGGTTATTTATAAAAGGAACTGTTGAAGCAGTTTTTCCATCCAATTTTAATACCCGTCCTTCGATGTACAAGTAACTTTCACATGGTAAAGTGTAAATATCTTGTTGTTGAATGGGGATCCTTATTTCATCGTTATTGTTTAATTTTGATGAAGTGTAAGGGTTGTGCATGTGATATTCCTTCTCCCATAGTGTTTCGTCGAACGTTGGTCCTTGAGATATATCCAGGATATCCATCGCTGTTAAGTTTCAATCCAATCTTCTGTAGAAAACGAATGTTTTCCGATGTTAACTCTTCCAATGTCGAGGAGCTACTGAGCTCCCGACTCTTCCGTTGCGGTTTAAATGATAATCCCATGTTGACTTTTATGTTGCTGCTCTGATGTGTATCCGTATAGTAATTGTTTCTCCTCTAAAGTCAACACTATGACCGTCTTGATCCAATATGTTCAGTACGATGTCTGAAATGAAACTGGTGTTTAACGGTAGGTATATCAAGTTTTGTGGCTTCTCAACAATTTTAAAACCGGGAGCCACTGTTGGATAAAATGTATGTAAAATATGTTGATTAACTCCATCTCTATACGATCCGTGTATAATGTTGCACGTGACATCAATACTATTTACTTTCAATATTGTTACAGTTGAATCACCTGAATGAGTAGTTCCAGGAGTTAAGATTTTCTTTTTTGTATCTGTAAATCCAAGTAAACTGCCAATCGACTGTTCCAAGCTGACATCAATATAATATTTCGAAGTTATTTCTGCTTTTAAAGTATTATTGTTTCCTTTAACGGTGATATTGTCTTCTCCGAGTTGTTTCTGTAATAATTGGTTTATGTCATCAATTTCATATGCTCCAGTAGGAAATGTAATTATTTTTAATTCTGAGTATTTTCCTGCAGCATCCTTAGTTTCATAATAATGTAGTAAATTGTTTTTTCCTTCTGTAACATTAGGAATTGAATTGTAGGTAGTCAAATCAAGTAATGCCGCTTCCCATAATCTTTCCTTGGATAGACGCAATGCTGGGAACAGCGTACTTTTCAATGTGGATGAATTTCCACTCAGTGACACTGTATACGATGACATCTTAAAGCTGACTGACACTCTTCGCTAGAAACTCCAAACATAAATGCCCACATATTTCAGTATTGTTAGGTTGTTCTCTTTTGTAATTGTAAAAAATGTTTTTGGAGTTTCGAAAATAATGTTGCAGTTCTTTTGGCGGTGGTAGATTGCCAAAACTGTCAAAGTAGTAAATGGTTTGTCCGAGTTTTTTATAGCATACCCAATGAGTGCCTGGACCATAGGTGGAATCCAAATTTACTATTCCAGTTTCATTTTTCCATATTTTAGTTGGTAATGCATCTTTCATAAAAACTCCTCGAAAGAATGGTATTTTCAAACATTTTACATAATCATTTAACTGATGATTTGTTAAGGCTTTATTTGGAATTATCAATTGATTCTTCTTATTTAGTACACATGGTATGGTCTTAGGTATAAACCTGCTCCGTTTTTTACCATTTGCCAAACATAAGTCTTCTTTACACTTGCCTTATGAGTTCTACGACGTTCTTTTTTAATGTTTCCACCTCTTTTGGGAGCGCCTCTCTTTGCAGGTCTTCCTCTGCGACGTCTTCCACCACCTAACTTTGCTTTTGTCTTCATGGCTGTATCTACTGCCCAAGCTGCTGCTTTTTCTGCAATATTTGCGTCACTTGATTTTACTCTTTGCCAAGCTTTTTCCGCTAGAATTTTATCTGCTATTGATCTATTTGTTGAATCTTTATACTTTGAATATGCTATATCGTGTTCTTTGCAAGCTTGATCTAATTTATTAATTCCAGGATCTCCTCTTGCTAAACGTTTTGCCAACTTAGTTCCAGGTCCACAATATTGATAACCTCCGGGCAGATGTAATTCGTATGGTAAAGCGTCTATCGTTCGATTTACAACAGCACCAACTGGAATCCGTCTGAGCAGGGATAATGCAGCTGATGTTATACCACGTCCTCTCTTGCCGCTGTCTTGACGATGACTGAGCGATACGGTCTTCATTATGTTGTCTTATATAACTGGTGTGTTTACTCCACGAGATACTTTACATAAATGAATAACTTGTGCAAAATCTTTTATATTTAAAGACTTAGTTATTCAAATTAATTATATACTGATTTATGATTCTATTTTTAATCCAAGCTTCTCGTTCATCGGGTTGAATCACCACATGATTCGTTGTACTAGCTATATGATTGTGGGTATCAATAAGTAAATTACCCACTATTCTTATTAAACAATCTAAAGTTACAGCATCTTTCGGATGTTGAGGATCTTGTAACTGCATAATACGTTTATCATTACACGTGTAAGCGGTTAAATCACTTTTTGATGTTGTTATGACTTGTCCAATAGTAGCAGCATCATTTGAATCTTCACCTGGTAAAATATTAATTATTTTCTTCATCTTTGCATCATATTTGGTCCCAAAGTGTTTATCCCAAGTTATTGTTTGTCTCAATGTAACACAATCATCATCTCCATAACCAGGATAAATATTTTTTATTCTTCTATTACGACCATCGTATGTATCTAATCTACCACCACTTGCAATTAATGTTTTCACCATAAGAGGTACATCTGAATCTTTTATACCAAATCTTCCATTTGTTATTGTTTTATGTCCTGCATCCCATTCATCATTATTTCCTTGCATTAAATCAAACTTTTTATTTCCATGTATAAATTTATCTCCCCGCTTTAACACGGCATCTTCATGTTTTACAAAATTTGATGTTTCTTTTTTTAATTCTTTGGATAATTGCTCCATAGTAACAGCATCTTTTGGTTGAGAACCAAACTTTACATTTGTCAATGTTTTTCCATGACAATCGATTCCATCAGCATCTTGTAAAATACAGTTGTCCTTGATGTATTTTAGGTTTACAGCATCACCGTCTTCTTTTGGGTATCCAATGTCATTTATAATAAATTTATAAAAAGAAAATCCATGTTCAGTTTTTTCAGGTATTATAGAATGTAAATATTCTTTATTAACTGAATCTTTATCATTTTTGGGATTTCCCACGTTGGTTATTCTATAATTTCCAGCATTATACGTTTGTCCATCTTTTAAGTTATTACCCCATTGCAATTTTAAAGTATTTAAAAGTTCAGATGATAAGTACTCTTTAGTAATTGCATCAGAACCTTCAGTTGGTTTACCAACATTAATTAATCTATGTGATTTAACATCGTAAGTATTCTTATGTAATTTTAATGATGTTGAAGTAGCTTCTTTTACTGTCTTCAAATTTGCTCCATCAGTATCTTCTTCTGGATCTTTAACTAGTTTTAAACGTTTATTACTTATGCTATAGTCACCTTCAGGTGTTTGCGGTAATCCACTTTTTTTTCTGTCTTCTCCAACTTGCACTCCTAAAGCGGAGTACCGTCCGAACTTGTCGACGCTCATGTTAGAACTGATACGTCTTATGCTTGCACCTCTTTTATATCCACGGACAATTATACGACTATACCGCGATTCCTAAGTTCATCAACTAGAGCCACCCATTCATTATTCAAACCTGTATGACCGGCTTCCATGGCTTCATGCAATAGTCTCATTCTATCAACCAATTTATTGATATCGTTGTAGTAAATCACATTCGTATTGTATAGATTTTTCATCAATCCTTTACCAGATGTTGCAGTATCTCCTTTACTCTTTTTACCATGTTGTTCAAGAAGTGATAAATCCATAAGTGATAAAGATTTTCTTTTCAGTGGTTGTCTCACCGCTGGTGCAGTACGTAATGTTGGCAATTTTCGTGGAGGAAACAACTTTTTTATAACGATGTTATATTTTGTTGCACGTGAACGATTAATCATTGCATCCTTTACGTAGTTTCTTTTATGAGCGTTAGTATTTTGGAGAATCTCCTTAAAAACACTTAAATCTTTGGATGAATATCTTAGTGGTATGTTTTTAAAAATTAATTCATATAATCCTTTTGTTCCTTTATATCTATGCTCACCAATAATGATGTAATCGTCTTGTGTTATTTCAAGCTTTGAATCGCCAATCTTCAATTCATTCCCATCAATTCTTGCTCCGTATACGTGTGATCTACTCAAATTCGGGTTTGATTTCATATCATGTAGCATTTTCATTATATATTTTCTTCCAAGAGGTCCATGTTGTAATATATCGCTACTCAATTGAGTTAAATTTGGAATAGATTGTTCAGCTTCAGGTATTGGCTGTTCTTCTTCCTTTTCAACAATTGGTTCTTCTTCTTCTTTTGTTTCTTCTTGCTCACTAGCACTTGTATATGAATCATCATCTTCTTCTTTTTTTAATGCTTGTACTTCTTGTTTAGAAACTGGTAGTAAAACATCTCCTTCATAACGAGGTTTACCAATAGTTTCTGATATCTGTTTTAAAGGTTCCGTAATAGGTTTAAATGTAGTCTCTAAAAATTCTTCTCTTTCACTTAAACCCATCCTCAATGCACGATTCTTCATCCTAATAGAATCACTCAGTGATTTTATTTCTTTCAATAGTTTTTCTTGATTCACCATGTTTACACTGTGAAGTTCAACATGTAACTAGATGTAGCATCGGTAGTTCAACGCATAAATACAAATTTATCCAACCCTATACGATATCTACCATTTTTAATATCTTCTTCCTTCATAATAACGAGAAAGCTATATTTCTCATTCCATGCTTTGCCACACATCTCTTTAAATTTTTCAAATGGCATATCTGCATTTACATGATCATTATATATATGCTTTAAATTTGTTTCATCTTGCTTGAAGATGATCAACATATTTGCATTGTCTCTTATAAGTTGTTTTGGAATTTTACTGTATGTTTGACCAATGTAAATGCTATCAATATTATGATGTCTTCCCATAGCAAAATAATTCCTTATTGTGTCATGATTTTCACAAGAAACATCGTCAAATATAAAAATAGAAAATGGTTTTGCTTCATTTGGTTGCATAATTGTTTCACTGGCATTAAACTTGTAAAAATTTACTTCAGGTACACTTGCAAGTACTTTATCCAATAATTGATATTTTGGTTGTTGCAATGATTTTGAAAAAATATATATATTGTTAAAACGCAATCCTTTAGGATTAGTTATAAGGTTAAAAACAACATTAGTTTTTCCACAATTTGAAGGACCAGTTATTAGACATCTTATCGTATTTGGTAGTAATTCACCATGTTTTCCATGATTTAACTTATCATTGTCAACTGTCAATTCATCAATGTTATTGATATTAAATCGATCTTTTTGTTGTACAATCTCCATCTTGTATAAAGGTTAAACACACAATGAGCTATTAAACAACTATACTAAGTCTTTTGAAGGAATCCAAGAGTCTTCACTTTTATCAAACCCTAAACACCGGACTTTAACCATATCCTTTTTCCTTTGTAAAATCTTCTCGACAAGATATACATCACCAACTGTTGATTTCAACAATTCATGTCCGTAGAATCCACCTTGAAGTAATTCACCCTTGTTATCCTTTAATAAATAGGTTTCAGGTATAGTTGGTTGCACTTTATAAATTGTAAATACTTCATTAGTCCAATTTGGTAGATATCTTTTACTAAATACACCTTTGTATTTGCTTATACGAACTTTATCGTTGACCTTGAACTTCTTTGGTTGCAATTTTTCCAATTTCGGTGTTGTATTATTTTTAATGCGTTGTAATACAATTTTGGCATTAGCACTATTTACCTGGATAGGTTTCATTCCAATGGTACGATGATATTTGTTGTTATACTCTTTTATAAGTTGTGGTAATATGTCATACCACACGTATGATCCTCGTTTTGAAAATTGTTTATACATCGCACCTTTTAATGTTCTATTGAATCTTTCAATTATTGAAGCTTTAACTTCAGAATTTGTAGAATAATGATTTATTTGATATTTCTTCATCAAAGCTCCAAAGTCTTTATTAAAATATTCTTTTCCATCATCGGTCTGTAGATGTTTAATTTTAAATTTATTTCTTTGTATTGTGGTTTCCATAGCTTTTGTAACACTTTTACCAGTCTTATCCTTCAATGGTAAAGCATCAGCTATTTTAGTAAAACAGTCTATAATTGTTAAAATATATTTAAATCCTTTATTTAATTTACTGTTCGGTATCATTTCAATGAGATCAGCTTGATAAAGATCATTCATTCCTTTAATGATTGTACTTCTTCTTGGAAATCTTCTTCTTGCTGGTTTATGTAGTTCATTTACAATCTTGTCCTTCACACTTTCCATCTTCAGATGTTTCTTGTACACCGCTTGTAAAAATACTGACCCATAGAATAGTTAATTCTCATTTATATAGTTTGAATATAGGTCAAGGCCATTTCATATTAGTGTAAAAAAGAGGGAACATGGCATTGGGCTTGCCATGTCCCCTCTTCTTTACGGAAAGGAAAAAGGAAGAAGGTAGAGGACGAAGAATAGGTTTACTGGTCGATAGGGTTCAGGGAGTAGTGGCCGAATGGTAAAGTATTAATTTTATCTTCTAAAATATGGTGCTTGTCATCTTTGTAGCTTAATGCCCACTTTGTTTGTTTGACACTAAAAAGTTGATGATTATAACTTCTAATAGTGTTGAACGTTGCAGTTGTTTCAACATTTTCAAACAAACATCTTTTATAATGTTCAAACTGTACATTCTTCTTCAGGAAAGAAGTTTTTATTCCTTTGGCTTTTTTCGTGACTTGATGTTCATTCCTTTCATTTATGTACAGTTGAAATGAATACAGTTTGGACATTAATGCTACAATTTCCATCATCGGCACACCATTTGTTTCATCTTTAAATTTTCCCAATACTTTCTTGTTTTTGTCGTAGTCGTAATTTGGATGATCTTTAGGATAATCGGAAAAGTCGAAATCATCTTTATATATAAAGGTGCGTAGATCTTCATACATGTCATTTGTTTTAATCCAGTAAATGAGTGCATCCGTATCCATATATGCAATACCAATGTTCTCTCTTCCATAATAGTTAACCATCTTCTTATAATGAAACTCATACATATGTGTTTTTGAAATATCCAAGATTGACATTCCAAGATACAAAGGACGATCCATTTCAACTGACTTCTTGTTCATGGAATTAACAACTAGATTTTCATTAATAATTACAGATGAACCAAAGTTTGGTTGTTGCACTAATTTCTGTAATTTTACTGGATCAGTTACCAATTTGATATCCTTATGTTTCCTTTTGTTTTCCAAAGTCTTGCCAAATATTGCGTTGTTCATTAATTTGAAAAAATCTTTTTGAAAACTTGATGTAGCGGCGGCTCTTCTTCTTGTGTTGTTGTCGATGTAAGGTTTTAACCAACAAGATTGAGAAAATTGTAGTACTCGATTAATTTTTGTAATTCTCAGTCCTAAGTCTAAAGCCTGTTGTATCATCCAGTAGTGTCCAACATATCGAGACTTGTCGGTTAAAATCATCAATAATTTTGGCCATCTTCCAGTAGGGGAAATTTCAGTCTTCGGAAGAAGTGGTAAATCATAATGTTGATCATGAAGATGTTCAGGATATTCAAAATCCACATCAAAAATGTAACCAGTTTCACCATGCTTCGGTATATCCATTATGTTTCCAATCGATTCTGGATCTATCCATGTAAAATTATCATATGGAAGGGGATTTGACATTGCCCATCCGTATAAGTTATTTGCATCAAAATAACCCAGGAATGTTGTTGGTGTTGATGCATCATAATCGGGCAGATACTTGTTGTTCGCCTTAAAATGTCGTGTAACGCTTTGCGTCAATCCCCCTCGAACTCCTGACTCTAACATTAAAACCATATCTATATCAGTAAGAAGTTGTATTTTACAATTTGTTTCTTTCAACATGGCTTGCCATGCTAATCCAGGTGAAGTGTACGAATGAAGAGGGTCCAATCCATAAGCTGCAAAACACGTATTTCTAAATTCTTCCATTATATCACATAATAAAGTTACATCTAATTTAACATAAAAATCTGAATATTCTCCTAATGTTTTAAATCCTAATTCGTTCCATACTTTACATGCATGATCATAGTCCTCTTGAGATATGTCCATGTCGTAAAGTTTACTTTAAATTCTTCTTTAGCCGGAAGTGATGTTTCATTAAATTTTTCTAAACTGTCTATGTAATCATATGGAAACACACCTTTCCGAAGTACCAAATCCAGTTTGTCGTTATTTACAATCTTCTTTGTTTCGATGAAATCTTGTTTCCTTAAATTTTCTGAAAGTTTGGACAAACTCGACGGCATAAATCTGTAGGAGTCTAAGAATCTTAATTTCATGTTTCCAACTTCTTTGGAAAAACTGATGAACTTCTCTGAAGTTTCAGCTAATACATCAATTTTACCATCGTCTCTTCCTAATTCGGGTATTATGAAATGAGCATCGTACCCACTGAGGTTATGCAGAACCACAGGAATAAATAGTGGTAAACGATAGCTCAAGTTGCATTTATTACAAGCAGCACCCCTGTAATAACCAGTGAGGTGATCGTGATCTTTAACTTTATAATTCTCAATAGTAAAATCATTTTTGCACAAGAAACATCGAGTTGCATTTTCATGTTGAATTTCTTCTTCTTCCTCCATCATTTTCATTGGTACAATATTTGTATATAATCTTTGTACATTTCCAGCTATTGAATATAAGTGATCAAGAAATATTTTTTCTACATTTTCACCACGATATACTAGAGGTTCTGAAGTTAATCCATATCTGTTTAAATGTTCTTCTGATAATGTCGATTTCACCATTAAACAAAAACTGTTTGGTTTGTGCATTTGATACTTGACACTTTTTCTAGCTTCACAATTTTCATCTTCAACAGGAACAAGTGTTGATTCAAAGTCCGCATACACAACGAAAGGGATACGGTATTGATAATGAACCTTTTCAAATTTAACGAATGCTCTGTTTTCCGCAGGTAAATTAATCTTTGCTTCATAATTATTGTTACATAGTCTTTTGTGCTCTTGTAACCATTCTCTTCCTTCTCTTCCTTCTCGTTGAAAATTAAAACATCTCTTGCAAATTATCTTTTTGTTTCGATTTTTTGAAAGTTGCTTGTTAACAAGACGATCAAATTGCTTTATGTACACATAGTGAGACACATCTCCTCGCGTTAGTAGTAGTAAATCCGTATGATCTGGTAGCTCTTCTTTTGCAATACGTAAAGGATACACTTTGTTTGAACTATCTAATGCAAAAACATTGATAGACGTACCGGGATTTTTCTTCTCAAATTTTGATATATCTTTCAGTGATACAGGATAAGTGATTCCTTGAAAATTGTATCTAAATCTTTGATTTTCATATTCTTGGTCAGGTCTATTCGCATGATGTGGTACAAATTTAGTTGTCATTGCATAACGAAAACATTCATTGTCTTCATTTTTAACATTAATACAAGATTTTGTATCTTCAATTCTTTTTGGCAGAGGAATGTAACTTGATCCCATTAGTCCATATCCATGTTTGTGAACTCTTATATCTAATACTTCAATACTTGTAAGACTCCATCCGGATCCTCTTCCTTCGTGTTCCTGAATTTTTGTTAATATTTCTTCTATACAGTTCTCTACTAATGAATCAATGTTTGAACTTTCCATAATGGTTCGGTTTTTTGTTATGAATCCTCTTGGTGATAATTCTTCTTGTACATTTATAAACATAGCTTCTAGTAGTAAACCAAATTTAAGAAAGTTCAATCTTTTTAATTCTTCTTTTAAAGTTTTACTTACAATTGGTTTTGCTTCTCTAATAAATTCTTCTAGCTTCAAGTTTTCATTTTGAATCTTATGATGCATTACTACTTTACCAGGTAATGCAAATACTTGTAGATTTGGTAAAGTAGTTGAAGATGTTGCTGTTATTTCATATTGTTGTTCTTGTTGTTCTTGTTCTTCTTGTTGTTCTTGTTGTTCTTGTTTTTCTTCTGGGTTGTTGTGAATTAGTTCTTTATGACAGTCTAATAGAATTTCATCGTGAAACGATTCCGAACATTTATCGCAACGATACATGTTGAGATGTTTACTCTTCGAAATTTCACCAAGAAATGAAGTGGGCTCTCACGTTCCTCCTATTATAATGGTTCCCCCACCACTATTTCATCCTCTTCACTATCCTAGGAAATCAAACATTTTCAACAAAATATTAACCTTCTACAAACTAATTGTTCATTCGTGTTCTTTATTCCCATTGGAGTTTTAGTATATACTTCTTTATATTCAAACTTTAACAAACTTTCTTTTAACATCTGTTAGGACAGATGTTATGGGACAGATGTTAAAAGAACAAATGTTGGAGTGGAAATGGCTAGAGCACAGGCACTTGGTTGAACTAAATTTGCGCATAAATTAACTAGAGTTGAACTGAAAATTCGCATAAATTAAAAGTTAGTTCAAAACTAAAATTCGACAGTGTTAAAAAACTCTAACAGTTGAATAAAAATAAACATTAGTTCAAAACTGAAATTCAACAGTGTTAACCAAATTCTAACAGTCAAACAAATAGGTCAAGGTAATCCAATTTAACGCGAGAACGAGGAATAGAGCACTAAGTGGCATGTTAGACCATTACCACAAAGTGATCTATTCCTCGCTCTCTATTCTACATCTACTTTTTTCAGTTTACTTATTTATATTAAAATGTTCAAATTTTACTATGTAGAATGTCCATTCTTTCTCTTCAACTCTTCGATTGTTTTTAGCAATTGTAACAATAATTCGTTAGTTTTCACCAAAGTCTTTAGTTTTCTACATCCAATTTCAATGGAAGGTATTATAAGTTGTAATTTTATAAGTTCAATCTTTTCTTTCTTGCGAATTTCTTTCTTTATTATATTATTCCTTATTTTTGCTGAAGATTTAAACTCCATGTTGTTTCTGCTAAAGCCACAATAATAATAAAAGTCTCTTCAAACAACCTGCATTTATACACATTCCCCCACCACTTTATAATCCCCACTCCTTTCCCCCTCTTCTTTATATGTGGAAGGAAGTATTATAATTAGATTCCTAATATTTCTTTTCCTTTTTCACTACATGGGGGGAAGGGTAATTTGTTATTACACTAGTTGTGCAAGAAAATAGCCGCCAGTGTCCACACCTTGTTCATAGCACTCCATCATAGATTGTGCCCACTGCAACATGCGGTCTCTGTCATTTGGTGTGACAAGGAAAGAATGACTATCACCATACAATATAAAAGAGTCAATTCGTACATAACATCCTAAACTTAACCATTTATTAGCTTCAACTATAAACTTTTCTATTGTATCAAATGGAAATTGTGGATCAATTGCTATAACCTTACGTTCTTCACTAAGTTCAACAGTATAATCATCATCATCCTCACTCTCACTATCATTATTTAAAATGTCTTCAGGTTGTAGAAAAACATCGGAAATTTTGGAAGAATTAATATGGTCATTCACATGAGGAGGCATTTTGAAGTAGGTAATATTGTAAACAGCAGAGACGAAACAACAAGAGCGGCGTGTAGAAGCAAAATGAAGGAGTGACCAACGCTCGCTCCGCTTTTATAACAGTATGCAAATGAGGGGTAAGAGCTGACCTTAACCGGTCATCGACCCAAAGGAGTGGGGGAAGTACTTTTCTTACTACTCAAATGGAAGTAGGTTAGTAGGTCACGGGACTTAGAGTGTTAAAAAATAATGGGGGAGAAACACAACGCTATAACGCATTGTGTTTCTCCCCCATTATTTTTTTTAGCAACAATTTGGAAAAAACTAAGTGAATTTACTGTTTACGCCCCCACCTTGTAATACGATCCTTTTTATCCCTGAGGAGAAAGTCTTGAGAATCTAAAGTGTTAAATCTCTTCTCTTTACACAAATTCTCACAAACTCTAATTTTATATTTTAAGCCGTTACATTTTGCCAAAATGTGTTGGTGGTCAACAACACTTAGAAAAAAATATTTCAAACCTTTCTTAAGCCTCTCTCCTCTGACGGATATTATTTTAGGATCGTCTTCAACGGTGGGGATTTCTGTCAGTTGTGGTTCAGAAATATGTTTCACGATATGTACACGGCAAAAACTTTCATTTTTAACACATTTCCTCCCACAAGCTGATCCTTTCTTAATTCCCTTAATAAGCATTTCAGGGCAAGTAGTGGGACGGCTAAATGCCCTACGACGCTCTTCTTGTAATGATCGAAATTGCTCTGAAGGAGCAGGTTTAGGGGCAGGTTTAGGGGCAGGTTTAGGAGCTGGTTTAGAGGAATTAGTTTTGTGATAGGTATGGTCTTCAAGTGTAGCAAGTGGTGGGGTAGGAGTTAATGGTGATAGTGGGATAATGGGTGTACTAAGGTGATGAACAATAGTTTCAATGGAAGGGGTATTAAGACGGGGAACTGGCTTCTGCGGTGGCGGCATCATAGTTGATGGTGGTGCGGAGTTGTTTGAAGGCGAAGGTGAAGGTGGTGAAAAAATACTGCGAAGTCTAGAAGTGTTGGTTGGCGGAAGAATAGCTCCAGAAGTTGAAGGTTCAAATGAAAGCTTCTTCTTATACCAATCCGGAGGGTTTTTCAAGCGAAGAGTTTTGTTTGATTTAGTAACAGCCGTAGAAGTCGAAGTCGAAGTTGAATTTGAAGTTGAAGTTGAAGTGGTAGAAGTAGTAGAAGTAGTAGTGGGCACAGAAGACATCGTTATAACTCCAAGTTCACAGCGTAACGTCTGGAATCGGAATGAAACACTAGCCCCGGCCAACACGTCTTTTATAACGGTATGCAAATGAGAGGGGTTAGCAGCCGGCCATGACCGGTCATTGGCCCGGGAGGTGGGGGAAGGTGTGGTGGGGGAAGGGGTGGTGGGGGAAGGGGGGGGGCTCCATTTTTTCGGGGGGGAGGGGGGAGGGGGGGAGGGGGGGAGGGGGGGGGAGGTCATTGACCCTTCCAAAAGTGGGTCAAGGTCATTCAAGATTTATAATGATCCAAGGTGATGGGAACAGTAATACTGTTCCCACCACCCTGTTTGCCTAACGGTTCCCACTCCCAACCCACTAGTTACGTTCTGCAAGGGACATCGACGCAATTTTGTTTGGACCGTCCGGGTCTACCGTAACGGTCCGGTCCGGGTCTACCGTAACCGTGAATTCCAAGGGAAACTGGAACACCTAATGCAGAAACGCAACTCTAACCCCACCCAAACTAATCCCACCCATTATATTCCTAAACAAAAATGCAAAAACCTAGTCCGCATTTTGCGGATGTCCCACCCCTTCTAAGTGAAGTTCAACTGAACTTCTGAATTTACATTTAATCTACCCCCTAACATCTAGCTGTAAGGCAAAACAACATTAATTAGTATTACCAACACTTAAAACTAACAACACATCATTATTAAAAAACCAAATAATTCAACACAACCAAATACCATCATTATTCTTAAAATTAATACACCTTAATGCTAAATACCTCTTAAAATTAATACACCTTAATGCTAAACCCAACTTATAACTAACATCGCAATGCGCAAATTATTTCTTAAATTTAATACAACTTAAAACTAAACACACACACACATACTACATTGCATTAAAAAACGCAACGTAGTAGAAGAAGTTCAAATATATATAGGCCTACTATATATTTGAAACCTCTTGCTGAGTCGCCAACAACCTTTCGCTATGAAAGTTTGTTGACGACTGACGCTAAGATCAGGCTCGTATCGCTCCTCGGATTCTCGAGTAGTGGGGAAGTTGTTTCACTACAGTACAGTGTTCAATCCAGTCCAATTCGCAGCAGTGTAAAAGAAAGGCGAAGGAGTGGGGAGCGGCGCATGCGCAACAACACAAAACCAAGGTTTGAGGTTAGAATTATCCATGTGCAGTAGCGCTAAAGTGAGTAATACAGGACTAGGCGCATGCGCATAGCATAGACTCATTCCGATCCGGAGAAATTGTTGCATGCGCAGCAGGTTTGAGGTTAGAATTATCCATGGCAGCTGCCATATTTAGTCTGGTTTCACCACATAAAGTCAACAACTGGTGGTGACCGGCCATTGACCTGGAGGAGTGGGGGAAGGAGTGGGGGAAGGGGGAGGGGGGGCGGCTCCATTTTTTCGGGGGGGGGGGAGGGGGGGAGGGGGGCGGAGGGGGGGGAGGTCATTGACCTTTCTGGTCGGTCATTGACCCCAAGGAGTAGGGATAGACACAGAACCCTACTTCTCTTACTACTCAGGTGAAAGTCGGTCAACCAGTCATTTCCTTGCCATCTGCCGCCATCTGGCTGGAGTTATTGCCTCTATAAAGGTGGGTAGTTTATCGCGCTACAAACATTCATTGCCTCGCATCCGCTCGGTCATCATCTCTCGTTAGTTTTATGTTATGACTACTTCACTTACTAGGTTTGAGGTTAGAATTATCCATGGAATAGCCTTTGTAAATTCTAACCTATAAAATTACTACTCTGGCTTTCTGTTTCAATTTCTTTTACACTTCATTTTATATCTCAGTCTTCTTTTAACTTCTGAACTTAACACATCGGTTATGATGACTGCACAATGTTTAAAATTAAAGCTTTTGCGAACACAACACATATTACGAAGTACTTCTAAACCTTCAATTTCAAAGTGTAGAACTAATTTAAATAGAGTTAGGAAGAAGTACAGTTTTAACCCATTATACTCTTCAAAGACTTCGCAGGTTAATGTTGATGATAGTGTTATTTACAACATTTTGCATTCTATGTTACAATTTAACAACTTTGAACTTGTTACACCTATCGACTGTGTTCAACAAGTTTTTTTTATTTTACCCCTACTATTCCTCATATAAGCGCTGTCACCACAATTCCTACTTCATGCTCCTCTATTCTCTTCAGCTAAGCTAAGGTTTGAGGTTAGAATTATCCATGGCGGCCGCCATGTTTAATTCAGTTTCACCACATAGAGTCGGCAACCGGTTATTGGTCTAAAGGAGTAGGGGAAGGGGTGGTGGGGGAAGGTTGCCGTTTTATAAACCCTCTCCCTAGGCGGCGCTTCTCATTCTATCGCCAACTTTCAAACAATAAACACCTCTCCCATGGCACGAATGAATTATCCCACTATCACCAACTAGTTCAACTTTAAACTATTTCTGGTGGTAGTTGGGTAGGCTTTTTTAAAACTTACTCTGGATGACCTTGACATACTTTCCAGGCCCCCAGTTATAACTGTTGAATTTCAGTTTTGATCTTATTCTTAATTTTTGTTCAACTTTTAGAGTTTAGTTAACACAGTTGAATTTTAGTTTTTAACTAACTCTTAATTCATGCCCAATTCTACTTCAAATTCAGGGCATATGCTCTCGCCATCTGCACCCCAGCATCTGACGCCATCTGCTCGAGCAGCTGCTCGGGCAGCTGGCACGACTTCCGGTCCAGAAGTAACCAAAACACACTACTCTTAAGTAAAAACTAAACATATTTTAAAACACATAAATATAACGATTTGCAATTGGATGTGAATATTTGCAAACCCCAATGAGTTACTTGTTTACAAAATAGTATTCCAAATTCTCTTGTTAATAAATACGGGTTTTTAAGTCATGTGGAAAACTTTTTGTACAGTATGTTTACTTTTATATCAACGTAAACATTTTATTGAAGGCTAGTAAATCTGATTCATTTTTAGCTTTTAAAACAATCTAAGTATTTTTTACGCTAGTTCATATAACTTCATAAAAATTAAAGTTAAAACAATAAATTAAGAAATTAATTTGTTTATAAATGAATAAATACTAAGAAAGATTAAGGTCGAATGAGTCTTTGAAATACCAAACGCTATTTATAAAGTCATTAAAAAAGCTCGACCACTGCAAAATCTGCGATATTTATGTAACTCGTAACCCATGTTTACTCAACCAACTTATCTAGAATTTCCTAACGACTTACAAGGTCGGGCCGTAGCGTCTCATGTTTCGTAAGTGTTACAAGTGGTTTTCTAATTATGAAGGCGGATTTGCATTTCAAATTTGGCGCCAGCTATCGCAGCCCTTAATGAACCCAATGCGCTGTTTTTGCTTGTAATTGGAAGTGAAAGTGCTATATAACATGTTCTTTTTCCTCCCCCATACAGTAACGGCCCTTGCTCAAAATGCGATGTAAGTATTACGACTACTTTTAACATAATGTTTTTAAAATGCGTTTTATGTTTGAAGTAAAAATCTTCTACATTTTATTTCGTGGATTTTGGAAAAATAAAATTGAATATGTTTTATTTTATGAGACCTCTTAAAGTCACTGAGGTTTTCCCAAGCAAAACTAGGGAGAACTGTCAAAGTCTAAAGAAATTTTTTGTCATTGAAATGAAATGAACGAACTATAAGAAGCGAAATTAAAAATCGTAAATTAAAAATAATACCTCCTTAATATTAAGTAAAATTTAAAATTTATTATACACATATTACGATTTAGAGTGACTTTGTGTATGTTTACTAAATTTTTTGTTATGTGTGTTTAAGTTTGTTTATGTTTTCAATTTAAACCACTTATTAAAAAAATAATTCACACACATCAGAGAATATTAAGGTGAAATAATAAAATCTGAAAATAAGACACAATAATAAATAATTGTTTTGATTTATTTGGTTAATCTAAAATGGAGAAAGAACAAATAAAACTGTTTTATTTCAATACACAAATTATATACAGAGTGATTCACAAGGACGTGCAGGAACTTAGGAAGCACATTGTACACAAAATTATAAGCAAAAAAGAGCACATTATAAACATATGTCCTCAAATGCTTCGCTTAGCCGCTAGCCACCATTGCGTTTTTTACACTTAATAATTTTAATTTACATAACCGATTGATATAATGACTAAACATTTAGCATGGAATTCATTAAAACCCTGATAGTTTTTTTTCCGATGTGTGTTTTCAAATTTGCGGCCATGTTTAATGTTTTTTTTTATTTCATTTTTTTTTTTACTCGAATTTCGAGTATTATCACAGTGTCCAAGAGAAGTAGTTTTCAAATACTTACTCTATACCTGACGCACAGACGTTGGTTTAAAAAAAACAACTCGAGCACACCACCTAAAATAGCTTCCAATGTATTTCTTATGGGAAAATAAAATACAGATATAAAGTTCATAGTGTATTCTGATCATAATAACTTCAATAACAAACTTCAATATTTAAACTACGCATATAATCTACGTCGAAAGTTTTAAGTTTGAATCAAATCGTTACTATTTAAAAGGTAGATGGAGTTTTTTCCCATAGAAACAAAGTTAGACTTACCCATCTCATAACATTTAATATCATTATTTTAAGGCCATAAAAATTTGTTTTATTCTATTATTTATTGTTGGTATTCTTTTTATTAATTAAACATAGTCTACCATTCGCTTTACAAAATTGATTCTATGTAATGTTTTTTTAAAAGCTTGTAAATAGTTGAAAAACTAAATAATCATTTATACTTTCTATAAACTTATTTTAAGTATCCACCGCAAAATAATTTTCATTGTGAACCTTTTATTTGGATTGATAATTTTTTAATTTCAGATAAAGGAGTTATTGTGTTTGGTGTTTAATATGTCCTTATGACAAAATATAAAACCAGATAACCCTAAGGACTTAACAAATTAGTTAATCAAATTACTTATACTATGAAAATATCATTATTTCATAGATTTTCTAGTCTTTCAAACTGTACAGGTATTGTTTTACTATAAAATTAAGTGTTGTTAACTGTTCCAGTATTACTGTTGGTACTCCTGGTAGCCGTGAGCTATTCGGCAGGGGAAGAAATCAATAGACGAGCCAAAGAGTATCTCGGCGAGGAAGAGGGAGAGGAGTTCTTAGAGGAAGAAGAGGAAGAGGATCTGCTGGAAGAGATAGAAGAGGAATTAGAAGAACTAGAAGAGGTCGAGGAACTGGAAGATTTTGACGAGTTCGACGAGGGTGATGAGTTTTTTGAAGAAGAAGAGTTGGAGGAGGAGGAGGAGGAAGAGGAAGAGGAGGAAGAAGAATTTTTTGAATAAAAATGCTTAGAGGCTTAGTTTTTTTATCTTTGTAAAAAATAAACATATAATTTTGATTCGTACCCTTTTTATCTTTATTTACAAGTAATTTTAGAGTGCATTAGTTAAAACTTTTGACAAAAGCTGGATTTGTCTATTGAGTAATCTTAATAGATAAAGTCAATATTTACTTTTATTTTCTTAAAAAACGACCGATTACTTTGACAGTTTTATTCGCAGGAGGCGGCAGCTTAGTGAGCGTTTTTCCTCCTAATGTATATTCACAGAGTTCCAAAAACTAAAAACGTACTAAATGAACAAAATATTGTCGTAAAAAATGCTGTTTATTATAGGCCTATCATACTGTATATTTTTATATTTATGTATTTTTGGAACTGTGACTTGCATTTAGCAGTCTTCAAATTACGACTTACTTACAGTACAGTATCTTAAAATGATATTTTAATGCAGAAACGTATGTATCACTGTTTAAAAATAATGATTTTGTACTATTGAATGATAACTTTCTCAAAGTATTACTTATTATTGTTTCTGTAAATTAGCTGTGAGCAATACATTGCTAAAATTAGTGATAACGTCGCAAAAATTAATTATTACCACAACATAATACCATGCATTTTTTCCATGCAACATAATGGTCTATTATCACTGCCAATTCGATCGATAACTTGAAATAGAGGGTTATAGGTTGTTATTTAAACTTTATCCTCCTCGAGAATATTGGTAAGGGGGAGAGATTTAACAAGGCGGACCCTATCCCCCACCCCCAATGTGTCTATATATTTTTTGAACTGGAGTTATGAACTTTGTAATGATTGAAAAACAGGTAAAATTTGAATTTGCTCAAAACAGCCAGAAACTAGGAAAATGCAGTTGTTATGGTAACAAGTCGAAAATTGTTTACTATCGAAAATTATTGGTAGATCAGTAAAGGTTACACACATAAAAATTCCTCTGTCCCATACATTAGTCCCTCTTTATTTTCGAAAACTTCTTGTGCTTTTCAAAGTAGCTTGCTTCCTGGGAGCAATCCTTGTTTTAAAATATAATCACTAACTTGTTCTAAATTTTACTTTTAATTACTGTGCGAGTATCAATAATTAAATATAAAGAACACTGTAAGTAACAACACACAAAGGGTTAAAATCCCAAAGTACTTATCTGCTATCAAAATAAGCTGAAACCGAATTGGTTTATATTTTTTTCAATATAGCAGACAAAAAATGTTGAAATGTACACAACTAAAAATAAAATTTTAAAATGTATATAAAAATTACAATAAACTCCTCGATAAATAATAAATTCATGCAACAAACTAAACTTTTATGGTAAAATCATAAAAACTTCACACTCTTGCGTCCTTATATATTTTGTTTCCGGTATCCACTTGAGAGGTCCAACTTAAGACATTTTTGAAGAGCAAAACGAATGACGTGGAAGGAGACGTGGAATGACTGGAAGGAGACATGGAAGGAAGGAAGAGTTAAAATAAAAACCGTATAAAGCAGTAGACCATTAATAAATTAAACATAAATTAAAAATAACAAATATAGTAATGAAGAACGAAGAAAGAAGAAAGAAGTAGGAAGAATAAAGAAATAAGAAAAATTTCAAATAATTTTAAAATGAAGAAAAAGTTTTGAGAAAATGAGTAGATAAAATTGCAATTGAATGAAAACTTGTAAAATTGTGAATAAGTGCAAAAACTTGAAATTTGTTTTGTAAATTCCCACACAATGTGAAACTTTGTCGGAGGAATAAATTTATTATTATTATTAAAAAAAAAAAAAAACATTTTGGTGAGAAGTAGCATGTGTTTGTTCTTCTTTTTACCAATATTGTCAACACTGAAAAATCAAATAGCTTTGCCTTAAAGTTATAAAAAAAAATACTATAAAGTTTTTGGATAGAAAAATAAAAAAAATAAAAAAATACTATAAAGTTTTATAAAAAAATACTATAAAGTAATTGGACAACGATTGTTGGTCCAAAATATAACATAAAATACACCATTACCGTGTTTTCGTCTGGAATTATCGTTGTAGACGTTTTTTTAAATACTAAGTATGAATACATTGCAGTTATGGGATTCCCACTTTTTATGCACCATTTTAACCGGAAAATGACATAAAATAACAAAATAAAATAAAAAATTCCATTATTTTTTTATTTGGTATTTTATGGTTGGCTAACACAAACTGATCAAACAAAACGTATCAATAAGCACAAACTGATCAAAAAGCACGTACAGTATTAATAAATAGATTAAAACATTACCCAAAATATTAAAATTCTATTTTTCTTTTGCTATAAGGCAGAGACTTATTTACAAATATTTTTTTAGAACGTCCACTAAGATCCTTCTTCTAGCGCCTTATAACAGCGATGACAATTTTCATATTATTTACTAAAGCTGTTCTCGTTTTAAAGCGGGCAAAGTATATAGTCCTTGAGCATCACATATAGACAAAACGATAGAAAAAAGGCAGGGAGGCTGAAATTTATATGACACCGATTTTTTATTCAGTTATGCATAAAACGTAAAAATACGGAAGAAATATTTTAATACATTAGCTGATTCTTTCTTCGCGTAGGTACTAAGTATAATTGCCCGTTAATGTCATAAATACGGTGAGCTAAAGGAATAATACGAATGACAGTGTTCAAAGGAAATATTAGCAGGGGGACCGAGCTTAAGCTCCGTAAAATGATTATTTTCGTTCTCAGACAAAGCTCGTTCGCTCCGCTCACTCGCCCTCTTCCATTTTAAAGGAAAGCTCGTTCGCTTCGTTCACTCGCCAAACCGAAGGGTGCTGCACTTTGGTATAACTTTCTTAAACTAAAGGTTAAAGATGTAGCACATTGGTTTATATCTACACCTATCAGCTGAGTTTTGTTCAGTTAAAAAAATCTCCATAAGGATAACATGGGAACTTTGAAGGTCTCTAGGACGAAACCCGGATTTTTCCCAGACATGGGACCAGCTCCATTCGATTCCTGGTGACCAAAAAACAAAAAACAAAAATCCTTGGAGAGAAAAAATGTTTACCGTACAAACATTGCTTGTTTTGGAATATAATAATAATAATAATAAGATAAGATAGACAACATTCAACTTTGCATTTGCAATCAGTAGACTACAGTGGTTGAACATCAGATCATTAAAAAAACTGTTGAACTTTCAGAATATCAATAATAAATTAAATTAGTATAACAGTTTTTCTATGGTATAACCAAAATGGTATGTTATCATTTATTGGACCATTTTATCTGCTTCAGTCATTCATTGCTCATGAACATGCATGCTTAGACCTTTGAAGGGTACTCACAACATGCGTCTAGCAATACAACATTGTAATGGCTGTTCTTATTTTCTACAAAATAGAATAACAGTTTTAAAATGGCCTACTTTGCGGATTACAGTTTCAATTCTGATTGACACGGCCGAAAACGTTTAATTAAAATTAGATAAAATTCATTACAAAATCCAAACGTGCAAATTCATAAAGTGCCTCAAGACGAACTAGTTGTGTAGGATATGATAAAACTAAGGTTTCTATTTACGTCAACAATGTATTTGTTCAAGCGCCTCCACTCCTACAAGTCTCTGGTACTTATTAAATTTCGGTTAAAAAGATTCATAATTAAACAATTATGATGATGTGATTCTGTATTTTTATCTAAGTGTTTATTAGCTTGATGATTAAGATAGCAAAACAAATACACAACTAATTAACTTATGAATTGTAAAATAAGATATATATATATATATATATTTATATCGTATGGCATTAATAGCCAGCCACCAACTTCAGAAAAATATAATACATTCTCTGAGGTGCTTAGCACCTGCGTCAAAAAAATTAAAAACTAAACTAAAAACATAAAGTTATGATCTCTCTTTACAAAGCTAAATCCAGGGCGCTAAGCCATTGCAGCCCAGCTTCACATACACAATGCAGCCCAATCAATCCTTCGGGGAAAGCACTCAAAGGGCACTCATTGACTATGTGAGTCATAGTCTGCAACTCCGCTCCACAGCGGCATGACTGGTCTTCTGTCATTCCCCATTTGTATTTCCAATAATTACATCTTCCCACACCAGTGCGGAATCGATTGAGAACGGTCCACTGCTTCCGAGGAAGATCCATACCACTTACTGCTAAGGTTGGGTCAGCAATTAAAAATTGATTCCGGCCTTGGAAAGAGTCCCAGGAGGAAGTCCAGTCGGTATGGATGGAAAAGTTTGTCTCCGTCAACTGGGATGCTGTCCGCAGTGGTGGTCTTCGGGACCTCAATCTGCCCGTTTCCTGCGGTAGGTAATCATGGATGGGTAGCTGTGGATTGGATACGATCTTATTATATTCCCTAGTAAGTGCCTCCCTTCGTCTTATTTCAGGTGGAGCGATATTACACAGCACTGGGAGCCAGGGTACAGGTGTTGCCATGAGTGTACCACTTATGGCTCTCATAGTCCTGTTCAGTTGGACGTCGATCTCTCTGACATGCACACTGTTCAGCCACACGGGAGCACAGTACTCTGCGGTTGAGTAAACCAGGGACAAAGCAGTGGTTCGCAGAGCTTGTGCATTAGCTCCCCATGTGGAGCCAGCAAGGTGATGGACAATGTTAGTTTTAGCTCTCACCTTGGCTGCTGTCTTTTGTAGGTGGCTTTTGAATGTGAGAGACCGATCTAAAGTGACTCCCAGGTACTGTGGGTGATCATTGTGCTTTAGCTCAACACCGTCAAATACGATTTTAAGCTTTTGGTGGGCTAGTCTATTGTTCTAGTGAAAGCAAGATACCTCGGTTTTAGTTGGGTTTGGATTTAGCTTCCAGGCCTTAAAGTATTCACCGAGGGTCTTGAGGTCATTTGTTAGTACTTCCTCAGCGTGTCGGAATTCCTTGTGCTGATAAGCCAGTGCAATATCATCCGCATAGGCAAACTTTAAGGAGCAAGTGTCAGGCATGTCGGCAGTATACACATTAAACAGCAGTGGGGCAAGCACTGACCCCTGTGGCAGGCCATCTTTTAATTGCCTAAAAGTACTTTCCTTGCGTCCCAAATATACTTTAATCATCCTATTGGAGAGCATCGAGTTGAGGAGACGCAACAGGAAAGGGCAAGGAATCAGGTTATAAAATTTAATGAGAAGGCCTTTTCTCCAGACAGTGTCATAAGCTGCAGTAAGATCTAAGAAAGCAACAGAGGTTTTCAGTTTTCGCTCAAACCCATTCTCGATGAAGGAAGTAAGAGCTAGAACCTGGTCACAACAGTTGCGCCCAGGCCTAAACCCAGCTTGTTCGACGGGGATGCTGGAATCCAGAACAGGGAGGATTCTGTTGTATATCAACCTCTCGAGCAGCTTATAACAGACACTAAGAAGAGCTATGGGTCGGTAACTTTCTGGCAGTTGTGGATCCTTATTTGGCTTCAAGACAGCTATTATTTTCGATCTTCTAAATATACCAGGCAAGTCGCCGGTTTCCCTTATGGAATTAAAAACTACAAGAAGCCACTGTCTAGCCTTTTTACCCAAGTGTTTTATGAACTCCGGGAAGATTTCATCCATACCTGCTGCTTTGCCAATTGACATAGCATCAATCGCCACATCCAGCTCATCTACTGTGAAAGGTCTGGAGACTTCCAATGGCGCTTGCCGACTTTCCTTAATTTCATTAAGCTTAAAATTTATTTTCCTATCTGCGGACGTACGCACCGGTTTAGATAGACAGGAGAGGCGTTTTGCAATAACACAGGGGTGAGGTTGCGAGGTTGCGGGTTTTTCATTTGGCTTACCAGGAGAGCTTCCTGAGTAGAGACCAAGCTTTCCGACTACTGCGGGTGAAGTTCAGATTTTCAACAGTTTTCACCCATTTCTCTCTCCTGGAGTTGTCGAGAGAGTTAAGGAGTTGGTCCGCTACATCTCTGTCGGCAGTGTCAGTGAACTCACTGTAAAGGACTTCGCACTCTTGACTCCATCCTGGTATGTACTCTTTCCTAAAACCTCTTGGGATAGACGCTTTAGCGCAAGACAGAACAAGTCGTGTGAACCTATCATAGTTTTTTATTTTAGGGGGGATGAACCTGATGCCTTTGTCAAGCCTGGAAGAGAAGGCCTCCCACTCAGCTTTGTTGAAGTTCCACCTAGGCCGAGGAAAAGATCTTACGAGAGGAATTTGGATTCCCACTGATATCAGAACAGGCCTATGCTGAGAGTGAGGAAAAGCATCTAGGACCCTCCTGCAAGTTGGTATGGGTGTTGCTGACGGTCACGAGAACAAAAGCACAGGTCTGGGGAGTACCCACGACGCCATCGGGCAGAATGGAAAGTGTGTGGGTCCTTGGCATTAAATACCAAGAAAAGGTTGTTATTTTCAGCCCAGCTTGTAAGACGAGTGCCATTTTCATCATCGGACGAGTATCCCCACTGTGTGTGATGACTGTTAAAGTCACCTACATATACTACAGGATGTTCAAAAGATGGGAGAGCTGTATCTGGCCACTGGATGTTCGGTGGTTTGTAGACATTGACAATGGTAGTCTCAGATACCTTAACAGCAATAGTAAATATGCTGTTCACACAACTTTTGTGGAAGACTGATACGTCGTCTATGTCTTGCCTCACGTAAGTCGCCACACCATAGACCCTGTGTCCTATTTCCTCCACAAGCCTATATCCTGTGATGTTTCCCCTCGCACTGTTCTCTAAGTCTTCTACATGTGTTTCTTGTAGTGCGAGGACATCGACATTATTTTCTCGCAGCACCTTGCTGAGGCAGTCACTTTTTGATTTGCTCAGACCCTCTACGTTCAGATGACATATATTTAAAACGGAGCCTACATTTCTAAAATGGCCCTGGAAAGGGCCGTTTGAATTTGGTCTGGCAGCTGGCATAGCTGAGAGATCACTCGCGTGATAGTTCAGCTGCCAAAAATTGTTGTTCGTTTAGCACCACCCAGGGAGTACGTGCAGCTTTAATGGAATGCTGAGGACGCGAACAACATCATTCCCCAAGATGATGGTAAAATAAGATGAAAAATCTATATATATTTATAAAAACGAATATATGAATCTATGTGTCATCATCTTGAGTGGGCGCGAAAACTACTGGACCAATTGATCTGAAATGTTGTACAACTGTACTTTATTTACCTGGGAGCATAAAATATAGGCAAAAAACCGCCTTACATATGTCTAGAAAAGGTTTAAATTTTGTTTTACCGAGTTATAAGGCATTTTCTAAAGGACTCAACATTTTTCCCATTATCATGAAAAATCTATAAATACCCAATTTACCATCATCCGTTCAGTAATTTTCGCTCTATACACTCAAAGAATTCATTATTTTACTATAGATTTCAGATCATGTTGTACAATCAGATATGAATGTAAGAGTTAATAAATAAATGCTTTTTTTATGCCAATTGTGCTAGTATTTTTGCTTCACATTCGTGTTTAATAACCACGCAAAAGTTTGTTATCCATTTGACAACCGTAGACTTGAGTGTTTAGTAATTATTATATTTAAATTTCTAAGAATCCTCCCATTACAAATACGAACTTTGTTATGGATTTGGACCGTGTTTTCCGGGCAAAGACTGATTATTTTGTGAGTACACCCATGGAGAATTTTTGAAATATTGGTCTTATTTGCACTTATTAAAACAAAGTGTGAAAGTGAAAGCTGCAAAACGTGACGTAACACATACTGCTATCTTTGTAAATGCAGGAGACGCCCTACTTTTTGGCTTTCCTACAGTCAGGAGTTCCTCCTCAAAGAAGGTTATTTCCTGCTCTAGATAAAGCTACAAGTAAAAACTGTTGCATTCTAATTCAGTGTTTTTTCTGCCCACAGTATGAAGAGTAAGTAATATTTATTAAATTTCATTATGTGTAAGATAAAATATCATTTACTTTTGATTCCTTGTAAGAATTTTAGAATTGATGGATACTTGATTATTTGTAGGTTGTTTTTAAGAGAAAATCAACATATTTGCACAAAGCTTACGTAAATAAAAGTTCACATTTATATGGGAAACAACTTATATGAATTTATTGTACAAAATCCGAAGATCAAGTCACCATTCAATTTATCTCTTCTCGTTCACTAAATTTAATGAAAATATGTCTTATGGACAAAAGAATCTTAACCATTTAGAATCTTCCAACCTTAAATATAGTGATTATTATATTACTAAGACAGTGCAGTACTTTAAAGACTAAGGGAGTTCTGTTGTTGAAGTTCTTATTGGTATATTTTTCACTTTTTAAAAGAATTTAATAACTAATTACAAAAAATATAGTTTTTACGTAAAATCCTTATTTTTTTATTATTCTTGTAAAATTGTGTTTTTGAAACATTCTACAACACGGGTTGTTCATAGCAAAAATTCACACTGCCTTGTAAAACAACTTAATAAAATCAAATAGTGTCTGGTTGCAGGATATTTTGGCTACATATCATGCCGATTTTTTTTTAATTCACTGTTTGAATACGTAACTTAAATTATTAATTAACATAGATAATATTTATAACTTAATCCACTGTTTTAAGATGATGTTAAGATGTTTTTAAAACACACAAACTCTGACAAATTTTTAAAATTAACAAAGTCTACTTTGGCTTGAGTCTTTCACTAGATTTATTGGTCTTAAAAATTTTCAACAATTCAGATTTATCGTTGGTTTTATCTTTTTGTTTATTTTCAGATAAAGTGTCAAAATGTTATTGCTTGTTGAACATTTCATGAAATTGATAATACCTCTTATGTTAATAAATTAAAGAATGAATATTAGTATTTAGCCATTCATTACTAATTTTCAACACAAACCAATTGTTGATTGCTTAGTTTCAGTGACGTTTCTGGTGGTAGCTCTGACTTGTCTGGTCCATGGGAGAGGGGAGGATCACCAGGAGGATGTGGAGAGAGCGGCGAGACTGGGGGGGTACGGCGACCTGCAGGAGGAACTGGAGGAACTGTTGGAAGGAGACCCTTACCTCCTAGATCCGGAAGAAGAGCTCGAAGAATTAGAAGAAGAATTGGAAGAAGAGCTAGAGGAAGAGTTTGAAGAGGAGGGAGAATTCGGTGAAGGTTATTATCGCTAACGTGAACTCAACTTGATTTTGTTGTAAATAAAGAAATGTATAACTTTTTTAAACTTTTTTATTATTAAAAATAATACACTTGTAGGAATTTTCAGGCTTATTTAAATTTATTCACTACTATTATTTGTTTTTAAATAAATACCTATTTAAAAAAATATTATTTGTTTTTAAATAAATAAATTTAAATAAGCCAAAAATCCATAAGAGTATTATTTTTAACGAGTCGTTGCCCGTCAATTGTCAACCGATACAGCTCCAGTCATGGTGAGTGGAGCTCTTTGCAGATGGTGTGAAACATGTATAAAACGTACTTTTTTAAATTGCTATATGCTTCTAATAAATTTACATAATTAAGTAACTTTAAACAATCAAAACTTATTTTTTAATCCACCAAATATAAAACTGTGTAGTTTAAATGGTGTAACTCTGAATTATTTTTTATTTCCTTAAAAGAATAATGCAATATAATTATATACGTTTTTAGATGCAGCCCATAGTAAAACAAATCCTTCTTGAGCATTTGCTCTTCTACTAAGTTTAGTCGTTTAAACAAATAACTCGTGTGTTATGTAAAATAAATTCATTGCAAGTGTTATTAAATTTCGATATTGGTAATAAAAGGAAGTAAGATAATGTTTCGGTAAATTAAACCTGCTAATATAGAAAGGTTTAGCTTTTATTTGGTACAAACTGCATGTAAATCGGTCCAGTGGAAGTCTCAGACGAACTGTCCAAAGGCGTTTTTATCTTACTGTTTTAAATATAAAGCTTTAATAGTAGCTTATTATTAAGGGGTAAATATGAGTAGAGTACTTTTAGGTAATAAGATCAAGCTTGAATTTAAAATGTTAAATTTTCTTAGAATTATTTAACTTTGTCGAATGTATAACTTTTTTTCGATTAAGTTGGTCGAATTTTCTGTTATCTTATGCTAAAGTTGATGTACTGTAGATGAAAAACTGGCTAAAAAGCGTTATTTTTTTATTTTTTACTTATAGAGTTCAGTATTTTTTAGTTTATTGTTAAGTTGTATGTTTTTAAGACAAAAAACAAATTGGTTATTCATAGGCACGAAATTAAATTGTGTTTTCACAAATTATTAAAATCTCTTTTCGGCTTTTCTCATGTTTGAGTGTGGGCCTGCCAAAGGAGTGTCAGTCCCATGTGACGCTTTGGGCGTTCATTCTAAGAAATCATCTCTTAGCCCCCACTGTAATAAATTTCAAAACACGTTCAAACTTGTTTGGCGTCTATAAATTGCGTTGTAAATCCTGTAAAAACCTGTACAGTATCATGTGAAGTGTGATTTACCTTGAGTGTTTCTTCCCAACATACATTCAGATATACTGTACGAACTATATATGAAAACGAGTTCAAAAAAGTTTTATGTTCAATATAAAAAAGAACTATAAAAATGTATTGCTTAAACGAGGCAAAACCACTAAAAACATATATTCATAAAATATTACACAAGTTAACCAATGAGCGTATTAAAATAATTGCAACGTAATAATTACTTTAATATTACACTAATAACTCTAAAATATTTAACAAAATATGCTCAGTATTTTACATGGAAACCTATACAAATAAGTATTCAAATCAAACAGCTTGAGCAAAAAATATGAACGAATTCAATTTAGATGAATTCAATTTAGGGAAGATCTCCTTTGAAGATGGTAAAACGCAAGTTGTAAAGTCAATCTAAAGCTCAGACAAAGCCGCGTGACGCGACATCCGGTTTCGAATGATTAAACTTCCGGTTGTAAATGAGCGGACTTCCACAATTCTGCCCCCGAATTGATTTTGGTTAAACAAAGATACGGTTGTTTGACATTGAAATTTGTTTTCTGTTTACAGTTGCTCTTTCACATATTTTCCCAGTGATTGAACCGATTTGATGTTACAAACTTTAATGAATTTTCCTGCTGAAATGATTTTCGTTCAGGAATTCTCGTGTTTACCAAGTATTTGTGAGCTGATGAAAACACTCCTCTTAATTTAATATATTAAGGCCTTAGAATAATTACATAAGGCCTACAAAATGATGTCATTTTTATAAAACGATAAGTTTGTCAAATTTATTTCGAGGCAAAATATTTATTTCGCAATTATAATCCCATAATAATGATTATCTGGAAAGGATAAATGTTTAAGAAGCATTAAATTATACTTACAAAATATTTTTGTAATAGGAAAACATAAGGGATTATATTAACTAAATTAATATTTATTTTGTATGGTAATCAAACCACGTGGTGGATATCACTTCATTTTTTACATAAAATAAATAACAATCTTACATAGCACAAAAATATATTTACACTGAGATCTGGATTTGATGACCATTGTGTCTTTGATTATTAATTCTGATAATGACAATACCTTTATATGCAGATACAAATATCCAGGTAAAATATAAGTTTCTGATGAATATCCTGCATATAAGTACGTCAAATTAAAGGTGGTGACACGTAGAAATATCCTCTAAAGTCATGATTGTCCTTATAGCGAAGCCCTATAACCCTAAAAAAATTTGGTAGCTGCAATTCTTATGGTATACTAAAATTCGGTTTTACACATTTCTGGTTTTTATCAACAGCTGTGATAAAATCATTACTGTTTTTTTTTTTTTTTTTTTTTTTTTTTTTTTTTTAATTTAACTTTTGGCATACATTGTACCGAATTAAATAACACTCTGTATATAAGTTTCTGTTTTATATTTACATTTAACTTTACATTTTAACTATTGGTACACAATTCTGTTTGATTTATTTGTGTGCATTTACCTCGAAAGTAATCAAATTAATTAGTACTGTACAATAATTACGTATTATAATAGGCTATTCTATTTATTGGTTAAAGTTTATTTGTTGTTTTTTTTTTTTTTTTTTTTTTTGTCTTTTGTAATGTACCGAGGATAAATTATTTTTTAAAAATTGGTTTATCTCATAAATTAGGGAATTAATTATTTACATAAGTGTATTTCATATATATTACAATACACTTAATTATGTGAGCCTTCTCATAGACATTTCATTGTGAGACATGTTTAAACTTAAAAACAGGATATTAAATTATATTTAAGCATGTGCTTTAGTTGCTCTTCGTACCTAAAAGTAGTTTCTAAAATATTTGGAAGCATAAAATGCAAGATCAGAATAAAGGGATCGGATATTCTTAGCCATCCAATTGACAATAGCAAACATACTGTACATATTTCGCCGTCTGGATTCCTTGTAAGATTGGCATTTCTATATGAGATAAAATGACTATTCACTGATTTTTACATAACATCTGTAGATAATGAAAATTTTAGTCCTCAAAAATTCAATATAGGCTCTGCTTTTCAATTTGTATGTAAACAATTTGGAGATTATAAAATTTTATCTTTCCTTTTAACATCATCAGCGATGATAAATGTAAGCAGAAGAATCGTTTTAACTTACTCCCTTCACTTCATTTCATTTTATTTATTTATTTTTTACCCATCATTTTATTTTTCTATTTTTATGATTAACCTCCATTATCCCCTAATACGTATACAGTTTTTAACTAAATAGTAACAAACTTATTTTTTTGTTTCGATGAAAGTACTTTGCCGAACACCAGGAAGTTGTACATAATGGTAGATTTAATTGCTAGGGATGATAGTGAAATTTTAATAGATTGTAAGTTGGTTAAGGATTATAGTGATATTTTGAACATTGGGAATAATTTTGGCTTCAATGTCATACATCAAAACATTCGAAGTTACTCAAAGAATATTGATCAAATGCTAGTAGTTGTAAATAATTTGCCTATAAAAATTCATTGTGTTATTTTGAGCGAAGCTTGGTTACTCGGAGATCCACATATAGAACAAATTAATGGTTATAATGTATTTAAAACAGACAACCCAATAAATCAGAATGACGGCGTTGTTGCCTACTTTGACAGCGCGATCCCTGTAACCTGCCGACAGCTGCGATTAGGGGGCGTGGCGAGCTGCTTATCTCTTAACTTCCGGTGGGCTGGTGAGGCATTCGAACTTCTATGTAT
This sequence comes from Neoaliturus tenellus, assembly GCA_030545055.2. Lineage (NCBI taxonomy): Eukaryota > Metazoa > Arthropoda > Insecta > Hemiptera > Cicadellidae > Neoaliturus > Neoaliturus tenellus. Next base: position 51,421,887 of record CM061537.1, on the reverse strand, counting down.
TTATCGCAGCCCTAATTCAGACATTCGCAATTTTATTTGCGGCTTGCAAGATTACGTAAATAATCAACCGAATCGTGCCTTGAGAATTATATCTGGGGATTTAAATATCAATATATTGGACGTTGCTCAAAATTCAATCGAAGACAATTATTTAGACATTCTATACGATGCAGGGTTTATATCATGTATCGATAAAATAACTCGACCTAGTAGCCAGACATGTGTCGATCATTTTTTTGTCAAATTGTTGACCTCAATGAGTGTTCACTCTGCTGTACTACAGTCCTCAATAACAGATCATAGATTAACTTATTTATTTGTGCGTTCTGAACGCAATTTAATTAATTCAGAAAACTTAACAGTAAGAAACAAAACTGAGTGGATCCAAGCTCGTGATGACTTGTCTAAAGTAGGTTGGCAGAACGTCATAGATGACACAATAAATCTTGATACTTGTACAGCACATATGATTGATACTGTAAGTAAAATTATTATAAAAAACACAACTATACAGAATTTGAACTCCAAAAATAGGAAAATTAAGCCCTGGATTACAGCTGGATTAATTAATTCAATACGGGAGCGAGACAAATTGCATCGAAAGTCTATAAAGCAGCCCAATAATTACAGATTACGAATGCGATTTATATTTTATAGAAACATGATTCATTCATTAATAAAACGTACTAAGTTTGATTATTACAAAAATAAAATAGACGATTCAAAAGGAGATCCTAAGAGATTTTGGCAGTTAGTCAATGAGGCAGCAGGCCGTCCGTCAAAAAAAGAAACTTTCCCCATTAATGAATTCACGACTGCCGGCAACACTGTCACTCTTGATCAAACTAAATTTATTTCTAACTCGTTCAATAATTATTTTGCGTCTGTTGGATCAGAACTTGCAGCTGCATTGAGACCTGGGGGGCCGCCACCTGCCTTGGTGGAAGCCAACCATGTTCATGATACTGTTTTCAATTTCCAGCATGTTAGCAGAGACGACATAATCAACGTGGTGCATAGTCTAAGAGGAGGTTCTGCACCAGGAATCGATAACATTCCGGCCAAATTCGTAAAAGATTGTATCAACTCGTTGATTGAACCTCTGTATTACATAATAAATCGGAGTTTAAGAACGGGTGATTTTCCGAACGCATTAAAAATTGCAAAAGTAATCCCTCTATTTAAATCTGGAATTAAATCTATTAAATCAAATTACAGACCAATATCTCTTTTGACTGTATTTTCTAAGATAATTGAAAAATGCGTAAAAATTCAACTTTTAAATTACTTGAATCAAGAAAATACAATTAGTAAATTTCAGTATGGTTTTAGAAGTAACAAAAGTACTTCGGATGCATTTTTTGATCTAACCAAATTGATTTTTGAGTCTTTTGGAAATAGTTCTAAGATTTTAATTACATTTTTAGATCTGTCTAAAGCTTTTGACTCGGTTGACAGGAATAAGTTGATTGAAAAGTTAGAGGCTATTGGTGTAAGAAATCAAAGTCTTACATGGTTTCAAACTTATTTTGACTCCCGAAAACAAGTAGTTTCTATAAATGGTGTAGTAAGTGACTCAGTTAATGTAGATTACGGGGTTGTGCAAGGAAGCACGCTCGGGCCTATTTTGTTTCTTATATATATTAATAATATATCACAAATTCAATTAAATAGTAAATTAATGTTGTTTGCTGATGACACTGCTGTTGTGACTACTGGTTGTACGTGGGATGAGGTGTATAAATTAGCATCTTTGGATCTACTCAATATTAAGTCTTGGTTTGATTACAATACGCTTACTGTTAATGTTCAAAAAACGAAATGTCTACCTATTTATCTTAGAAATGATTTTAGTCCGGGTGAGAGAACACTGAAAATGCATTGCTGTGGGGATGCATTGGCGAGTGATTGCATTTGTGAAGCAGTTGAGCGTGTGGAACAATATAAATATTTGGGAGTTATATTTGATTGTAAATTAAACTGGGCTCCACATGTTCAATACCTGAAAAACAGATTGCGTAGTTTTATTTATGCATTCACTCAGCTTCGTGCAATCCTCTCACTGCAACAGCTGAGAAATGCATACTTTGCCTACGTGCAGTCAGTGTTACTTTATGGAATCATGGCGTGGGGAGGCGCAATGCCGACAATATTGGAGCCATTAGCAATTACTCAAAGATCTATCATAAAAACTATTCTAAAGAAAGATTCCAGATATCCCACCTTTCAACTTTTTAATGATTTTTCAGTTCTTAGTATAAGACAACTTTTCATTAAAACTTTACTTATGTACATTAAAATAAATAAAGAAAATATTTTTGTGCCAGCGCAACATCACTATACAACTCACAGTAATATTAATATCGGATTTGTATTTCCTAGGCTCACTCATTCTTATCTAAAACACATACCATTTTATCAATGCCATATTCTTTATAGAAACATTCCAGCAGAGATCAGATTGGCTGAGAGTGATAGTGTTGCAGTGTATAAGCGTCGTATTACCAATTGGCTTTCAAATATGGGGTGGGACCAAGCTGAAGCTCTCCTTCGTTCTCATTATACTTAAATTCAACTAGGCTTAAAGTAAATTAGTACTTGATCAGTAATAGTTCTTTTTTGTTTTGTTTAATAATATATATTGTTTAATAATGTTTATATAATGTCAGGTTAAGTAGCCTACATTGTTATAAATAAATTTTATCAGGGATTTATTATACCATGTATTAATTTATGTATTTATTAGTGTCACTATCATCAATTTTTTTATTAATATATGTATTTTTTAATTAATTTTATAAATTTTAATTAATTGTGTATATTTATGTTCCTCTGTACATTATCAACAAAGTGAAGTGTGTGACCGGTGACGGACTCATTCCCAGCCACAGACCTGGAGTCTACTTGGGAATTATTTATTTCCTATGTATATGCACACTGTAATTATTGTAAATTGTTGTAAGGAATAAAGTTTGTTTGAATTTGAATTTGAATATATTGAATTTGTATAGAACTAATAAATAAAAGAAGTTTTTGGACTTATCATTGTGAGGCCGTTTACCTAGGTAAAGTTCAATTGCCTAGTATATTACAGTATATAGAAAATAAATATCTTATTTTATCCTAGAAAAAGTAGCAGTAGCCATACATTCTTAAAATTACTATTTCAAATACGAAAATTGTGCAAATATTGTAATGTGATTATCACGTTAATTAAATTATATTAAACTGAAATATATTAATTTAATGATTATCATTATAATGATTATTAAGATAAGTGTTTTCAAATATTGATCAAGTATGGATTAAAAGTAGCTACCCTTAACACAAATAGGCATGTGATATTTGATTTTCGACAAAATGTTTCAAAATTGTATTTAAATTTTTCATGAAAATTAATTCTTTCTAGTATTAAAGCTTTCTTAATGAAGCTATTGTGTCCCATAAGTTCAATGGAAGGTGGGGCGCATTCATAATTAGCTTTATTATCAACCCCAAATGATTGGGAGGTTGAGTGACGTCATGTCAGGAACAGCTGTTGAGGAACCGGAAGTGGAAACGTCCTCTGGCCGCCAACTAATGAGTTGGGCCAACTCTCGTTAACTGTTGCAAACCTTCCCGGAACTTAACTCATAAACTCTCAGAATGGCATGTATGTGCGTCACAAATATCATCAACTTCCGTGGGACCATTTAATCATTGTTAAGCTCGCTTTAATAATTACCATGAAAATCTATATTTACTTATATTAATAGGCAAGTATGTTTCGTTTCCTCCTTTTTTCTCAGCTTCCGTGTATAGTAGGAGAAATCATCATATACCATTAGAAAGAAAGGTATTGTGCTGTAGATGAGCAGAATCGCATTATAATTCACATCGGTCCCCCAGGCTACGCCCTAAAGGCTTTCAAAGTTTCAATGTTAATCTTATGGGAGGAGGATAATTTATTGAATTGTTTCGACCGCTGTTATAATAATAAAGGCTAACATATCAGGAAGAACAGATGTTTAAGTTATAAAACATCTTAAAACTAATTGGCTCAATATCAACTGATTGTTTGGTCGAATTTCGACCAATAGGCGATATCTAGTACTTATTTAATACGCTTAGAATTTTTTAAGAGATCTCCTCCTACAATTCTCAACCAATTTTCAAGTTTTTGGTGTCGTTGGATAGGGCTTGGTCTTTAGTAGTTTCAGGAAAAAAATTATGAGAATCGGACGAAAAATAAGGGCGCTATACACAAATTAAATTTGAAATTTTCGCATTAGAATAACATTGAGATTAGTTTGAGCATTTTAAACATCTGTTAACGTACAGCTGTTTTTTTTTTTTTGTGATCATTGATATTCACAATATTGGATTGGTCGGATGTCACTGATTTAGAACTAAATGTAACTTTTGTATTATAAACAATTTAATAAAAAAAATAAAAAAAGCTATACAAAATCAAATTTGAAATTTTCCCATTCGAATAACATAGGTATTTGGTTGGGCATTTTAAACATCTGTTAATACACAGCTTTAAAATACGTGCAATTTTTTGTGACTGCTGATATTCACAATATTTGATTGGTCGGATGTCACTGAGTTACTGTAGAAATAAATGTAACTTTTGTATTGTATCAATTGTATTAATTGCTCTATTTCGAGCAACAAGTACACTAGTATTAATTATGACGTTAGATTAAAACTAGCCAGATCAATTGGTGATTTAATTTCTTATGACACCCACAAGTGGGCGCTTGAATTGGTGTTACGAAATGTAATGATGAATCGTAATTTCCAAATCTGGCCAATCCAAATCTGGTCAGATCTGGTCTGGTAATCCAAATCTGGTCTTATGAAAGCAATGATTTGAAATCTCAGGCTATCACAGATATAGTGGGATTTATCTTAATATACAAAAGTGCCAAGGCTCAAAAAAATTGTTTTAATTTTAATAGAAATTAACAAGGGTTTTTCTCGTGACCTGTGTAGACATTTTTTTAAATAACAAGCGATATTTTCCAAGTTTACATTGTGGCCTAGTTGTTTCTCATGAAAACTACTTCTCTGAGGTACAGAGATTAAGTATATAAGTAAAGAATTTACTTTCCTGAGGAAAACCTATTCAAAATCTTGTAATTTAGAGGTTGATAAGATTTTGTATTAATTTTAATACAAATTACAACTTGTGAATAAAAATATTAGTGCGAATGCACTATTTAAAACAATAGGTATTTTCTTACAATATTATTAAAATAAAAACTTTCAGACTTAATGTAAAATGAAAATTTGTATTATTACCAATTATATTCAAATACAGTAGAGTTCAGCAAACGTGAACTTTGATAACTTGGAATTCTGGATATCTTGGTAAGCCTGCCAGAGCAGTAAAGTGCACCGGGTATCAATTCCCTGAGCGCCATGGCATTTGCTGGAGTCTACAAAACAGTTAAAGATTTTATTCAAATTTAACTTAACATTTTAGTTTTTAATTTTTTTAGTATGTACATTAAGCAAAAATAAATGTTTTTTAGGAATAATGTAGATTATTTCCGTTTTGTTCACTCCTTACCCGAAAATCCGGAATTTCCACAAACCTAGACACCGTTCAGTCCACATTCGTCCCGGTTAGCGTAGTTTTCATTTTTATTTAACTAATATTTGATATTAAATTAACAATAATTGGCTTCGATGACGGTTATTTCTACAAGTTACGACTTTCCCTGTTGCCGTCCCTTGGCAAACTGCGCTCCCCTGAGCTCTGATTTTTTATTAACTCCCTCTAACTGACCTTGAACTGGTTAAGCTTCGCTCACCCCTGCCAGCCTGTCAAAGGTTGCTGGGGTCAACACTCTGCATTTCTAACTTCTATTTTCATTTGACTTCAATGACTGTACTTAACTTTTACCAGGGTATACATGATAAGCTACTTAATACCTACACCAGAATTATTAATAGCACTTAAAATGATTGTCTGAGTGGTTACAATAATATGACCGAGTGGTTATAGTGCTCACGCTACAATCCTGTGGTCAACAGTTTGATCCCAAACAGTGTCGATCTGGATCCAGTTGTCATTTGTCATTGGGAAAATTACTAAATTAATACTTAATAATTAAATAATTGTATATCTATACTTATTTAGTCGCTAAGGGTTTTTTGTGTTGAGAACTCCTCCTCCAATTTTCAACAGATATTCAGGTTTTTTATGTGGTTGGATAGGGCTTGATCTGTAGTTGTTTCCACCAAAAATTGCTGAAAATCAGACATAAAAAGGGCGCTTTACAGAAATTAAATTTTAAATTTTCCGATTAGAATAACTTTGGGCTTGAGTTGAACATATTAAACATCTGTTAATTTACAGCTATAAATAGGTGTAGTATTTGTGATTACTGATATTCACAATATTGGATTGGTCAGATGCAGTTGATTTAGAACTAAATTTAACTTTGTATTGTGTCAAAATAAATTGTTCGATGTCGAGCAACACGTGCACTAGTAATTATTTGATACGCTAAGGGTTTATTGTGTAGAGAACTAATCCTATAATTTTCAACTTATTTCAAGTTTTTGGTGTCATTGGTTGGGGCTGGGTCTGTAGTTGTTTCCGCCAAAAATTGATGAGAATCGGACTGAAAATAAAGGCGCTATCCACCCTTGCAATATCAAAATTTCCCATTAAAATAACATTGGGATTGAATAAAGCATTTTAAACATCTGTTAATGTTCAGCTCTAAATACGTGTAGTTTTTGGTGATTACAGATAGTCACAATTATTGGATTGGTCGGATGTTATTGACTTAGAACTAAAAGTAACATTTGTATTGTATCAAAATAAATTGCTCGATTTCGAGCAACACGTATACTAGTTATTTATTAATGTTGCTATATAAAAACAGGTCAGGTACTAAAAAAGGCCTTTGTTTACACAGTCGAAATGACCATCTCAAAACTCTTTCACTAGTGTACAAATAAAACTTAAAAAATAAACACAACATTTTAAAGGTTTACTTAAACCCTCCCTTGGTTATTTGAAAAAAAAGTTATCTACAACAAATCTTGTCACTAATATTATATAGATAAAATTATCTTATGAAAGAAACCCCAAGTGATATATTTTACGTTCGCCTGAAGGCAGCTTTGAGTGAAGATTGGATACATGGCGTTTCCAAGTAAAGCATTTGTGATTGCAAGCAATATCTTCACCACAGAGTAAATTATCTGGAAACTCCACAGCAATAGTTGAGTCACACTCCAGTTACAAATCAATGGTATTATTTAAAGCTCAACAATTCCATTTAACATCTTTATGTAAATTTTTGTAACCAATTTTATTTTATCAAAAATACCTACCATAAATTAATGTTTTTTTGTACATAGTAATTTTTTATGTATTGATTATTTCAAATTAATTTACAAAAATATGTGTAGTATATTAAGAAATATATCTATACTTATTTATCTATACATTTAATACGCTAAGGGTTTTTTGTCTTGAGAACTCCTCCTACAATTCTCAACCGATTTTCAAGTTTTTGGTGTCGTTGGATAGGGCTTAGTCTGTAGTTGTTTCCGCCAAAAATTGATGAAAATCGGACGAAAAATAAGGGCGCTATACACAAATTAAATTTGAAATTTTCCCATTAGAATAACATTGAGATTAGTTTGAGCATTTTAAACATCTGTTAACGTACAGCTGTTTTTTTTTTTTTTTTTTTTTTTTTTTTTTTTTTTTTGTGATCATTGATATTTACAATATTGGATTGGTCGTATGTCACTGATTTAGAACTAAATGTAACTTTTATATTATAAACAATTTAATTGCTCGAGTTCGAGCAACACGTGCACTAGTTCTATATAATGTGGCTTGACAAAAATGTCTTCAAAACTACAGCACACAAAATAAACTTTGGATTTTTAGATTCCAATTATTTTCCCTTATCTTAGTGGTTAGAGACATAATTGAAAAAGATATATTTCCAGCGTAAGTTTCATTTTCTCCCAGGACAATTGCATATGCAACATTAGTAACATTAGTTACTTTTAAAGCTGATGCGTTGAATAAATCAGTTTTTAACCATTTTAGGTACCATTTAATTTATTTTATTATAGAAGCAATTTCAAACAATTTTAAAAATATTTTAACGTGTAGGACTATTTTGAAAATGTCTCTAATTGCATTAATACAAATCAATTAAATTAAAAAGTGTGTAATTAAAAAAAAGAGAATTGTTAAAAGGTCATTTTATGTGGAGGAACACCTTCTGCAAATAAAACACCAATGATTACTCAGTATGCACACTACAACTAATACAGGAAAACGTGTCTGTCGAGCATGCTGAGCTTTTATGTAAGACAAAAGTATGATGAGAACTTTGTTATAATAAGTATTACATAGCATTAAAGTATTATTATTGCAAACATTTTCCATCACTTTCTCAGAAACCCTTAGTACAACATTAATATTGATTAAACCAACCTTGCTTATGTACTTGTTATTGACGAACAAATGTACACAAGACTGAGTTGACCTAGTTAGAAATTGCCAGCGTTGAAATTGTATCAATGTTGGAAATTGAACTTCCGGTTCTTGTATGGTAGACAATTCAAAATAGTATTTCGTCTTCAATTATCAGCGTAAAAAATATCTCAGTTACCCATTGTGTCGATACCATTACAGAACTATTTTAATACAGTACTTCAAAATAACCATTCAAGAAAAGCAGTTTTCAGTTTTTACAATTTGTATTGATAAATTATTACAGTTTAAAATTAACAATGTTGTTTCCTCAAAAAGGTCTTTGTTTGAAAAGGATTTAGCTTAGTGAAATTTCATTAGAGAAGGTTTTTTTTTGTAGAATCATTGAGAAAAATCCACAATAACATCGTCTCGGTGTGATTCCTTCTCGAAACCTCAGAGTGTTGTGAATGAACACAAAAAATAATTGTATCACAATATTATTTTTAGTTTCCACGCTGTTTAGTAGATTCAAGTTCACTAATTTTCCCGGAATTTAGTAAATACATTTTTAATAAATTTTAACAAGTTGCATTGAATTTATTACTTTATTAGCCTTCATAGGAAAATAAACACAAAACCTCTAAAATCTGAACTTTGTAAATTATTTAAAGTAGTATAACATTCGTAACTTATACAAAAAAATATATAATTTAATATATAACCTTTGATTTTATGGTTAAAATGTTATTATTACAAATGATTGGACACATGCGTTCAGGTTTCTTTAGCTTTATTTGATAAAGCATCCGACAACTTTATACAGCACTTTGGAGATTATTTTAAACTTGCATAACGTTTTTCTGCATATTTCAATTTAAAATATTAATATTTATAGTTGTGAAAAATAAATTGAACAGATTTAAAATATTTGTTTTCATCACTAGGAGCAAAAGTGGGTCTTTTTGGTGCGCAATCGTGTTTTAAATCGAGGCGCAGCCGATGAGTTTTTAAAAACGATTAAGCATCAAAAAGACCCTTTTGCTCCGAGTGATGAACAAAGTTTTTTATCATAATGCGAAATTAGGCTTTTGATCGTTAAAAATATTAACTATAACGTTGTTATTTTCGAGGTTATATTAATTTACAAAGTAATATGCAGTGTTTAAATTTCTGTTATTTACAAACAATGTTCTTCATAACGTTTGAATTTTAAAATTCTGCTCCTCAACATCAATAAATCAAAAATAATATACTTAGCAAACAGCTGACTTTTCAGTCCTAGGACCTAAAAAATTCTCCAGATGATTTTTCAGTCCTAGGACAAAAAAGAAACGCTTTTGGTACTATTGAGAGAACAAAAAACAGGCTGATTTCGTGCAGAATGATAAAAATCTAATTTTGATTCCATTTAGACTTTTTTACATTGAGGATCATTTTCGGCAATGTTCGTATTTTTCTCTCATTCGACCTGTACCCTCATATAAATCCCCCCCCCCCCTTGAAGAACGCATATTTCACTTTTACACTTGGAAGATGACAAGTGGTGTTTTCAACTAGGGCCAAATGATCCGTGAAGGTCCCTTGCGTTAGGAAAGCACACTTCTCATCTTAAAATGCTCACTTCTGTCGTATCTTTGACAGAATATGATTTTTTTAATTTGACAGTAAACGAGTAGCAAAGAAGACGGCTCTATATTCCGTAAAAACATTGACTACAGAACGCTACTCTTGTAAAATCTAAAAATATAGTCATGAATAATTATTTTAAAATGAGGGTTGGTAATCCTCTACCTTTGGATATCTAAAAAAATTCCACAAGACGATTTGTAAGACAATAATACACATTGATAGAAATCTGACAGTTCCTGAGGTGGGTTGAACGCGTATAGGCCCTAATGGTCAGTATTTACAACAAATATTATTTTATTTTCAATGTTTGAGGCGCAGTTTCATATAGAGCCTACCAAAATATCAAATGAAAACCGAAATCGAATCGATAATACTATTGAAAGAAAATTTTAAGTGAAACCACTTAATCTAATTCAAATATTGAAATAATACGGTTATTTAAAAAATTCTAAATAATAATTTTGTTATTTGTAGACCGTAAAAAGAAGAAGTGGATTTGTACTGACTTGAAATTTAATGTTTCTTTCGATACTAATTCAAAATGGGGATAACCGATTTTATGTGGTTGTGAAATTTTAATCAAATTTAATTTTAAGTACAGTTTTGGCTTTAGACTGAAATTTAAATATTTAAAAATCAATGAGTAAAAAACTTTTAAAAGATTCTAAAGAGCAAGTTGTATTTTTGTAGTATTCTATCATCTTTATCACCAATACAAATATTTCCATGGAAAAATATTGTTGCTTTAATGTATCATGCCTGAATGAAAGAGGATCAGGTAATTAAAAACACTGTAAAATTTGGTTTGGTTTATTTTATCAATTCTGGCATTCCTGTCAGTGAGCTCTCATTTAACATAGAAAATTGTTTAAAATATTAAATGAATATAACACAATGTATCAAGGATCAATGAAGTTCGATGGGACGAAGTAAAAAATTCTCACTCAGCAGTTTTGTGAGGTTAAAAAATCTGAATGTTTTTACAGAAAATCGCTAGTTTTGTTGTTTGCTTTTTAATCTTAGAACAATAAAACTAATATAAGTATTCATGAACTTATCACATAATAATTTAATCGCCTTTTGAACGAAATGCATAAGGCGATTTGTAGTTGGCTGGCAACTGACAGTTAGACAGTTAGCTATTGGTTGAAACTTGCATTAAGAATTTAGAATAAATTATTTTAAAAACAGAAAGAATTGGGAAGATAAAAATTTAAACGATGCCTCCTCCGAGGCCTCCAGAGAGAAACCTCCTGAAGAACCGCTCGATGTACTGGATAAGCACCTCGAACAGGTCCACTTCACGCGGTTGGGGGCGGAAGTCTGCGGCTCTGGCCATCTTGAGGGGCGCCCCCTCCAGAGGGAGGGCGCCACCCATGGGGGCGCTCTCCAGCTGCCGAGCGGCGGGGGCGCCGGCAGTGCAGGGGGCAGAATAGAAGAAAACTGCCACAGTGGCAGCCAGTAAAAGCGAGGCAATCGTGTTGGCTGTGGGAGGAAATAAAATTTGTTTACATAAAACAAATTTGTTAAATTGTACCATGAAATATAAACACAAGTTCTACCACTGTCCATAGAAGTACCTGGTATCCAAAAATTATTACTGTACTACAATTTCAATTATGATCAAGGCTGTTACTACTTTCCAATATGGTGTTCTAACTATGCTGTTTGGATAGATTGTATGCCAACTTTATGTTAGTTATACCAAGAATAAAGTTGAGGCCCATTCTATACAAACGGCAATACCGCCGCTTTTGGCGTTATTTTTTTACGTGCTCATTTAAAAGTTTCGATTTAAAGTTTATTGTTGGGTCAACAATAAACTGATCAAAATGTATACCCCTAACATGGCAGTACTGCCATCAGTATAGAACGAGCCTTAATGTTACTTTAGTATAGGAAATCATTGTTGCCTAGGCCTACTTTGTTCATCTGTGTCGATATTATGACCTCAAATAAAACAATTATGTTTGGTCATGTGAAAGTGATGTATGCCATGTGGTCTGCAAAGACCACATCTTAAAGCATTTCATGATTTTTGAACAGAATACAACAGATAACCTCCATCTCATAACATTTTTCTATGCTTAGTTTAAATGTGTATTTTCCTAAAAATTAGATTTTACTAGACTATCAGATACAATGTGCACTTCGTTCTCCTGATATCCCCCTTATGATTTCATCTATGCGCTGCACGAAACTGTGCCGAACAGAGCCCCGAGTTCATAGTTACACAATCACACCGATGTAGAAAATGGAACCGGCAACAGTTGCTTCGGTTTTTATTGTTATTTATAACGATCTGTTAAAAAGAAGGATAAAGCCAAGTCGTCATTGGGTGACGCCCATACTGAGACGTCGGGAATCGTTATACGGGAAGAACACCTCCTGTATACCGATTACAAGTTATTCACTTGGTACTTGGATTGGTAAATTACAAGTTTTATAATAAACACTAATCAAATTAAGTATTTATAGACTACCAAAGAATAATAAATCATAATTAAAACATCTTAGAGTCTGCAGTGCTCACCATCTTAAATTTTTATTGCCATTAGACTAATGTTTATTTTGAAACGTCGATACACTTTTAATATTAGTAAAAAATATTTATCTTTATGTCATTTCAAAGGAAATTTTAATAGCGATGGAACCATGAAATTACAAGTTTTACTTTATTGATTGTTTAATTAATAAACAAAGTATTCTCAACTTTTTTTGTTCGAAAATGGGCGCATTTTTCAGTAATTTAATCTCATAAATCGCCCAATAATGGGGAATTTTTTTATCGCCCCAGAAGCATAATTTTTTTATGAAATAAAGATGAATCTTTTTTGACCAAAACAGTAAAAATGTCATGCCTTATCACTGTTAAATATGTGTATGAAAATTTAGATTTTTTTGTGTGAAGATTACACGTTTGACATCTATGTAGTGATAATTTGTATAGTTTAAAGAATACTAATGATAAATTAGGAATTAATAAAGACTCACATTTCATTATGTCACAAGCCGAAGATCCTTAGAAACAATGATTACATTATACTTGCTTAAAGTTTCCTTTTTAAACTAAACCGTTATCAAAAACGATCTGTTGGCTTGTAATCGTAAAGGAAACCCAACGTTCACTTTCAACCCAGTAATGAGACTAAAGCTGTATTGGTTTTTCTGGAACGCCCAATTATTTCGCCTGATACCATAACAAGTGCAAGTGAGCTACTTGAAATTCAACCTGGTGGGTGGCGGTTTCAACATCACTGCATGTCCTCAATGACAACTTTTACTTTTCATGACTTCTTGCCAGTTTTAGAAAAAAAAATTGAGTTACTTTTGTCTAAAAATATATAATATCCATTCACTGATAAAATTATGTAACAGGTTAATCGAGCCTTGCTCGTTGGTTTTAATTCACTTTTGTTATGGAGATATGTCATGGTAATCAAGCTATTAAATTTACACCAACCTCTTCACAAATAACAGCTGTTAAAAAAGAAACTGCTTAAAATTAATTTTCCTTTATTTTTGATTACTTTTAGTTGTTATTTTGTTACTAAAATAGCAACCCATAAAAACAATGTTATAAACTACGATTTTTAAACTTAATTCAATTATATTAGACAAAATTAAATTTTTCCTAGGGTTGAGGCTGTTTATAAACTTATTTTTGGGCCAAAACACTCTTAAATGCAAGTTAAACAAAATCTACTGATTTCACAAAACTTGTGTTCAAGACTGTGGAACACACATCCCTTCAGACACTCCTCGTATTAAGGCACGTCCGCACTGGCCGAACATGTTCGCCGAACGAAATTCTTCCGAACTTTTTTTGTTCGTTGCTAACATTTTATAATGAAACTCATATGGCTAGTAATTGTTCGTTAGAAATGTTTGTTGATTTTTCTGTTTGCCGAACAAGTTCGCCGCGAATGTTCGGCCAGTGTGGTTGCTGCTTTATAGTATAGGATTTCCTAACACTATTATTTTGATAATAGGTACTTACTTTCTACTAGATTTTAAACTTTTTAAAATAATTATTATACATGTACATTAATAAAACAAAACATTTTTGTGGACTTCAATGAAATTCAGGTTTAATTTGTAATGAACTGATTAACAAAATATGTAATAATTAGCATTTTTATTGTTCAAGAAAAATAAAAGGTTTCCGTATATCAATAACTTTAAAGGCAAAATTCATTTTATAAAGAATTGTGTTGCAGCTTTCATTGATATTAGATTACCAACAGAAATTGCTGCTTGGATATGATGATATTATGCATTATCAATTTTAACAACTAAGCCATAACCATTGTGTGTTAATTATTTTGTGGCTGTTCTAAACAAAGCATGATTTGAAATACAGGAGTGCCTCAAGGATCAACACTCGGCCCCCTATTTTTTATCATATAAATGATCTACTATCTGAAGATGAAGGAGATTTTTATTATCCTCTTTACAGATGATACTAGTACAGTATTGCCATAAAGAAAATTTTTCAAAGTCAATTGTAAATACTGTATTAAATTAAATCAGGCATATTAATTTACAACCCTAAAATAATAGAATTCATACAACAAACTATACTTTCGAAATATAATTTATGAGATGGAAGATTATTTATGTTGTTAATAGATTAAATACTTTAATTATTTTTTAAATTTTTAACATCATTGATCTTTTTATGCTCACTGAACATGGTTTCCACAGTGTTGATAGTTAAGCCCCTTTCATCTTTCCTTTGTATTGGATTTTTTAATTTGAATTGTACACCATTGTTTCTAACACTTATCTGTTTGTCCGGAGTATTTTTATTTCTTTCACCTCCATCCCGAAGTCTCTGCTCAGAAGAAATCATTTTGTTTCTCTCCAAGCTGTTCTCAGACTTGAGACTATGCAGGCTCTCGTAGTTCCAAACCTTGACATTCTTCTTCGGAGTTGCGTTATTTCTAGCCACGTTGGTGCAGTGGACAACGACATTCTCGACCTCTACTCCATCTCCTTTACAACCGGCTTTCGTAGGTCTGCGTTCCACGTTCAACGGATTCTCAGAGTTTGCATAGCTCGGAGAGTCTCCATCTTCTTTCCTAACCTTTCTCTTCCTTTCCTTCGTTAAGGGTTTCTTCAAAGTCCGACTTGGGGTTGTAATATATGTCAACGACTTTTTCAACGTGAATGTCCTCTTCGAACTGGCCGATCCTCTTTTATTTACTTGAGAGCTTTTCTCTTCTCGCTTTGCAAGAGAGTTATTCGGCTCCGGTTGCCGCTCAGTTTCAACTTCTTGACTATTTTCAATATCACTATAGCGGTAAATTCTTCTACCATTTATGTCATATTGTATTTTTTTAACTTGTGTCATTTTTAAAGCTGAACAATCTTGCACTTCTCTAGCTGAGACGAGTTTAGGCAAACTCTTCTGCTCAACTCTTCTAGCTTCAGAAGAAGGGTTTCCAATGCTCAGTTTGGAAACTCCATTATCATTTTTGATGGTAGCTAAATTCATGAAATTTTTATTGGCCTTGAGCCTAGGAGTGATTTTTGGTATGGAGGTAGGTTGTTCCATTCCGCGGTTGTTTTTCTCTTTTTCCTCAGTTAAGTTCTGGGCTTCCTCTTCCTCCATGAGCCTAGCCAGCCTCTTGTTCAGCAACATTTCTTGTTTTTTATTCATTGCTAGCATTTTTCGCAAGAATATAACATCTTTTTGCAAAAATTCTCCCACATTACTGGAAGGTACAGAGGTTTTAGAGTCCATTTTTGTAGGTGGTGCCGAATCATTTCTGCCAAGTCTCTTTTCATGCTCTAACTTCTTCAGCTCGGAAGAGCAGTACTTAGATTTGATGTCAGCATTTGGAGGATACATCACTCTATAGCTACTGTCTTTGGACATAATTATTGACGGTAAATTTTCATAAGCACCTGAAAATCAATTAATTTCTTGGAATAAGCTAATTAAAGAGAATTTATACTATTACCGGTAACTCAAAGAATGGGATAGTATACAAGTTTTACCACTTAATGTTTTTGTAGTTTGTTATAAATTTTAAAAGATAATTAGTCCTACGCTTTATATATTTTTGAAGGTTGACAATTAAAGGAATGCTATTACGAACTATATTTTAGTTTGTAGTCATAACTACTAAATAAAATAGCTTTAACATTTTTTTTATTTAATTTTTTATACAGTTTGTAATAGTATATAGTTATACATATTACATAGCTAGTACATAGTATATGAATGTTTCTCTTTTATCTATCTTACTAATCCAGTACTAATTTTAAATGTATTTAAATGACGCAGGTGCTTTGCACTGCAAAACATCTTTTAATTATTTTATTATTATTATTATTAAGATGGTAGCTGGCTGTGACAGCCATACGATATATATATATATATATATATATATATATATATATATATATATATATATATATATATATATATATATATATATATATATATATATATATTATATATATATATATATATATATATACTAATTCAGTAAGGAATTTCCTGTGAGCAGCAAAACTCTCTTATTTATGAACCAATTTTGATGATTGCGGTGTCAAATTAAAGGGAATTCTCTATAGACGTCATGGAATAATTTTTGTCACCCTCAGTTCAATGTGCTTTGCCCCATTGGACTTTAAACTTTCCTTGTCTTATCTTATTTACCAACTCTCATTTCGTCTAATACTACAGAGTTTATGAACAAACATCTGTCATTAATATTGTGTGTCCAAGAAATACTTCTATAATTTTCTTGTATGATATTTTTTTCCTCTCACAGAATCAGTCTGTAATTCACGGTATTACAAGTATGGATAATTTACTGACAAAAAGTTGAACGTCTATTTAAGAGTTAGAATAAAACAATTCTATTATTTGTGCATTTAATCTTTTAAAACATTATTGGTATTTATAGTTTTTGTTGACCCCTTTATAATACAGAGCACCAAAATCATTAATTTTAATTAGTTTTTATAACCGTTATGTGTACTTAAATCCAACTTACGTCGATATTCAAGCCCTCTCTGGGGCGCACTCTTGGGGGTGCATTCTCTCACCTGGAAAAATAATAATATTAAATTGTACTTGTATACGTTAAGTGGTGTAAAAATCTAATAATCATATGTTTGAGTGGATATTTTTACTCAATGTTCTCCATCCAATAGCGAATCTGTTTTTTACTCTACAAGAAATTTAAATACCTTTTTATAAATGCTCTCTTTAACCAATTCTTTCCATTCTCCCTCATTAAGAGTGTTTTTAAAATTTTCTTAGCTATTTATTTTTTTACAATAAATAAAAAGTAATAATTGAATATTTTTAACAAAGCCATAGGCTTTTGTTTTTGTCGATTTGATGTTAAAGCCCCCTAATCCTATCTAATATACAATAAGAACATACATAAAACCTCAAAGCAATAACGCATCAAAACCGTGCTTGAATAAAATAGGTGAAATGAGTAGAAAAATAAGCTAAATATGAGGGGGTTGATAAGATACGGTATTTCATGCAAAAACGTTTTTAATGTTTTCATGGTGAACCATTTTGCATTGATACAATCGAGAGATGGAAAATACCCACAGAACTAATTCTTCTGTATTACAAATCAAATGGATGTTATTTTTTTCTTAATTGAGGGCCACGATGCTATAGTAAGATGCACGAAAATAGTCCGATGGAAATTTAAACAGCTGGGTCCCCCCTCACCCCCTCTCTCCCTGCAATGTTGTCATTTGTGGTTATGTTTACCATGTGTTATACAGAATAAAACGGTGTTACAGAATAAATGTGGCAACAATGTATCGACTCTCATCGGACTATTTTCGTGAATCCTACTATAGTTCCTAGGTTCAACGCTTACACAGTGTCTTACATTTATCCATTTTTCACTCCATGGCAACAATTGTTGACGTGAGCAATAAACTTGGGTAAGTACATTCATTTGGATCTGGTTAAATCTTGTTCTGTAATTGTTGTTAGTTTTTGTAATGTATTTCAATTTCTTTGCTGTAAAAGCCCATGCATTAATATTACAATACCAATTACATGAGTTACTTATTTCAGACAGTATAAAAAATAACTCTATCAAACAGTCATTATTTTCTTTGGTGGAAACACTGGATCCTCAATTTTAATTCAACTCATTCAGTGCCAAATTTTTAAAGGTAATCTTTCATATTCATGTCTTAAACTAGCTTATTAACAGAAAACAGGGAAAATCCAGTAAGGAAAAAATCAACAGTAGCTAGTGAAGACTTTTAATTTATTACATACTGTAACAAATGCATCTCAGTTTGAGTATCGCAATTAATTTAAATTCCTAATTTAAATGAGTAAGTATAATATATAACATATATTATATTTAGACAATGAAACTGCCCTGGCCACCCTAATGGACAAGTGGCCAGTTAATTTCCTGGCATTTATATTGTTTTGTTACTTATTTTTAAGTAATGGAAATAAACCATTTATTAATATTCATTTGTTCAATATGGTTTTACTCACCCTGGGAGGTGGAATGGACGACATAATTTACAAATCTACTTACAGTTTTAAATAGCAATTAGCTCAAACTTAGGATTTACATAATACAAAAAAAAAGCTAAATAAGGGTTTATTTTATAAAGGTTTCTATGGTTTCTATTGTTCTTACGCTTCAAAAATAAAGTATTTCATTGTAAAGGATATAATTATATACTCAACCTACTTCTTTATAAGCAAGGTTTTAATTACAGTAAAAAGTATATTGTTAAACTCATTAAGTTTTTATGTTGCTTTGAGATACAAACATGTATAGCACAACATGCAGAGGAGTAAAATAAGGTCACACACTTTATGTTTCACTCATAACAATTTAAGTCGAAGACTTGCAATTCAGTGATTCGGGGAACTGAGTAATTGATAAATACAAATAAAAGGAAATAACTAACACGCCCTTCTTAAAAACTCCAGAGATCGTTTTTGTTTTCACTAATAGTCCACTGTTCCAACATCTCTATAGTTTATATGTTTAGTTTCTTATCACACTAAACTCGGGGTACGCTTCAATATTTTATGCAATGAGAGTATGAGCATATCTTTTTTTATCATTAACTAACATTGCAGCAACGTTACACAACATGGAAAATAATTTTCGTTCCCATTAAAATCTATGGTGAATATACTGCCTTTAACTAGGTTGGCTCCAAACCAGCTCAACTGCATTCCGATGATCGCACTACGTTATGCGCCCCAGAACGGTACAGATAGATAAATTCGCGGCCCGGCTACACCCTCCCACTTTGTATGATAATTTTGAACAACAAAGTTGTAAATATCCTTTTACCTTGGTTCTTCCGCCTTTTACCCTATTTTACTGTATTGTAAATGGCAAACTGTTTTCAAAACTTACGAGCTTATTTTTCTTTTACGCATCCACTCCTTTTAGTATCTGTTTCTTTGTCTTGCTCGAGATCTTAAATCGTTTTGAATGTGTTTCCTTAAATTTTATTCACAAGTGTGACGAATTTTCATTTTATGACACCTAGGAATAACTATTGGTATTTGGTGGAAAATAATTGTTCGCAATTTAATTTGATTGATTTGAACATTTAAAATATACAACTAAGATTGTAGGCTAATATTTACAATAAAATTTACAGAAAAACATACAAAATATATAAATAAACTGAAAAAGTAAAGAGTTCAACAGGCAATACTGCTGATGGCCATAAATATCAAAATTAATGTTGATAAATGTTTTTAGAAATTTAATAATAAGAGATTTGGTCTATTTTAATGCATACGTAACATGTTTGCCATTTGGTACCATAAAACATATATACTTGTATCATGGTATTATCTGAAGTTGTAAATTCTGTTAAGTACATTCTACTCTTTGTAATTCATCCAAGTTTCAAGTTGATCTAAAACAATAATGAAATTGTATTATTACAGACTTTTTTCAACTTGACATGGGTAAATGTAACTCTACCATATTTTCAATATATCATATATAAATTTTTTTAAGTATTTGTTACAATTGAGTCATTTTTACAAATTCCTTATTACTTGTTTTAATACAAATGTTACAGATAACATAAACTTTTTATTAAGAATTGTACAGTAATTATTTATACCCTCATAGCTTATTCAAGCTCATCAAATTTTTGTTTTGCCAAAATCAAACTCAGTAATTTATGATTAGTTTGGATATAATATATTTTATGTGCTATTTTAACAAGTTTGGACAAACTAAAGTTATTAATACAACCTTAATATTAACATCACTTATAGTATTTAAACTGAGTACAAATAAAAAAAATACTCAGTTTAAATTATGTATATCATGCTAATAATATTAGGGGCGAATCAACAACATTTCTTGTTTTTCTAATAGTTTATTATAATAAATACTAATTATTAGTAAGTGAATTAAGACTTACTGTTATCAATGAAATACTTTTCAGTTAATATTTAAAAAAATATTACGTAATTAATTGTTTTTGTTTGGTAAGTTATTTAGTCAGGATGACAGTTTAAGGTTGATATCTGTAATTGTTTTGCAAACTTAGAATTTAATAATTAAATCTTTTTCATAATAAATAATCCAGTTGTTTCCATTTACCTTACTACTAGCGCGGTCAAACGTACGTCTTATAATGGAACTAAAAGGAAATCGTGGGGAGGGGGAGTATTAGTGCCCAATATAGCCTTCCTGAATGACTCTGCTCATTACGTCAATTTAGAGGGTACTTCCGTATCCGGCGAGCTTGGGACCGGCTTCCTTCCGGCGCGGAGTCGCCCACTTCTTGGAATGTAAGGTGCTGTTAGTTACCGTGTAACTCTGTTATAACGAGTGTGGGTGTAGTTACACTGTGGCAACTGCTAACTGCTATATAGAGTCACTCGTGTGGGAGTCGTGAACTAAATTATCAACAAGATAGATTAGTTAAAATCTACTTATGTTTTAGCCTGAATGTAATTGTTTA
Organism: Neoaliturus tenellus; assembly: GCA_030545055.2. Taxonomy (NCBI): domain Eukaryota; kingdom Metazoa; phylum Arthropoda; class Insecta; order Hemiptera; family Cicadellidae; genus Neoaliturus; species Neoaliturus tenellus. Next base: position 51,400,832 of record CM061537.1, on the reverse strand, counting down.
TGTCTTCAATTTAACATGTAACATAATTTCGGAGAAATGCCACTCTTATATAATTCAACTTCAAAATCTTCAGACAGAAAAAAATCTAATATTCTACTGGAGCAATAATTTTAATAATTAATTTGTAGTTGGAAAGTATCACTAAGTGTAGATGTGCAAATAATTATGGAAGCTGGATTTTTTTAATGATTTATAGTAAAAAAGTAAAAAATATTTTTTTAATAAAAAATACATTGAGAAACAGGGGATTTCACAACATGAAACAGGAAACAGGAAACATGCAACAGGGGGTTTCAATTTTTTTATTTGGAGGCAAATTTTGGCTGCAAATTTTAGAGGCAAATTTTATCGAGTATTTTCAAGAAATGCTTAGTAGAAAATTTCATTCTCTTTCTGAATATCTCCATTCACTTTGGTAAATTTTCTCACCATTAAATAGTTATTTGCTAAAAAGCTATGCAACCTCCGATTTTTAAGGTGGGAAAATACCGAATTAGAGATATGTTTGTTAAATTTTTTGTACAACTAAATCTACAGTTCTACAACACCGATTTTGTTAATGGTTCGTTGGTGGAAAGCTTCACACATAATAGATATGCAAATAATTATGAAAGGTTGATTTTGTAAAATTTATAGTGCACAAGTAAAAACACATTTTTCTATTATAAATATAATATTTAAAACTGCTTTTTAAGAAGTTTATTATATTTGTTGGCAAGTTATGGCTGCCTATTATCAGTATTTTATAAGAAATGAGTAATATCAGTTTTTGCAAAATGAATCATTTTACTTGAATACAATATAGTTCAAACTATCCCTATCAAAGATCAAAGGGGATTTTTTAAATCAGATAAAGTATTTACATAGAATGTTGTTTATAAAACAATATAATGTAAATGTAAATAAATAAGTTACATTTTTGTCCCGTATTAGAATATTATTTTTTTTATAATTTATTTCTTGAAAATAAATTAAATTAATTTTCAGGTATTTTACAGGAAATAAAGCATATGTACCATTTTTCTAGAGACCGTTGTATTCAACCACAACAGGCTTTGTTGCTAGTATTTAGAGAAACATATTTATTTGTAACCAAAACAAAGCCCATATTTAGTGTTCATTGACGAATTTTCAATAATTAGAAAAAATAAATGCATTTATTCTGGCTACTAAAAATTCACGGTTTCTAAGGCTAAAAATATTTATTAGCTAGAACCAAAAATATTTTCTTTAAAATGTCAAATGTCTGTTTCATAAAATAATTTTTGACACTAAGAGAACCTGTCTATTATAAAAATATTCTTTCAAATTATTAAGTTGTAAAAACAGCTTTTCACAGTAAGAAAACTAGTCTGTCATTTTTCCAATAATCTGTCATTTTTCCAATAATTAAAGTTAGCATTGCAAAAGAGTAACTTTTCATTTGATTAAAGGCGAAATGTGAATAAAAAATGTTTGTTAATTTGTTTTAACTTTGTAATAATTTTTAAGTGTAATAGGCTATAAACTAGAAAAAAAAAAACATTTTAAAAAATCTACTTGAGGGTTTTGATTTTATATTTGATATTGAACCATTTAAAACTCAACGGACTTATGGCAAATTCGTTAAACAAGTAAATGTATCTTCAATATTTTAAAAACAAAAATAAAACAAATACAGATGAGTGTTGTTCTTTCCGGTATTAATTTAATCATTACATATTTTTTCCACCCTTTAATTAGAAGCAATTCTTTTTTTCCAATGTAAGATTATAAATAAGCAAGTAGGTAAATAAAATATTCCAAGTTCGTCGACTTTCTCTGAACATTGCTGAATCGAAGTCTCCGGGTGGTCTCGCAGTGGGCCCTTCAAAAAGCAAACGCAACACGAACGCAGCATTCGAATTGCCTACCTGATCCATCCCTCCGTTTTGCAGGCAGCAGCTGAAGCTAGCTAGGATAAGCAGTCAGATTGATGAAACTCAAAATCTTAATAAAAAATTTCATCACATAATACATTAAAATAGTTTTGGTTAAAAAATCTTTTATTATCATTTGATATTTCTGAATAATTTTTTATTTATAAAAGCGGAATTACAAACATTTAATCCGTACTATTCATACAAAAGGGAGCAACCAATAAAATTAAGTTTTATATGACACATTAAAATTTACTTATTACTTATTACTTATCCATGTATTTGACTATGTTCTCCATTCTACAGCTAACTGTACACTGTTGTTGTATTATATTGTAATTTATGTGTATAATGTGTGTATTTTATGTGTATTTTATGTTGTATAATTTGTGGAAATAAAAATCTTGAATCTCTTGAATTCCATTTGGGAACATAATTTGAAGACATTTTGAAGGTTTCATGTCATATCCACGGTGAATAAATAAAATATATTTATATGACTGTTGTAGTAAGCACAAATGATTATATTAAAAGTAACATAATAAAGAGGTACATTATTAAAGAAATTCAAACTCTATTCATAATGTGATATTAAACATAGAGGTTTGGCTTTAAAATACAGGTTCTAGACCAATGAGAGCTCGGAGTTCGTGAAAATATTGTTTTAATAGAAATTACGTAATTTTCACATCAGCTGATTGTTCCATTACGATTCATGTTTTAGTTGCTTTATGTTCCTAACCTGAAAAGAGTGTGATCATAAAATGTGAGTGAGAATCTATACATTAATAGGCAAGCATGTTTCGTTTTCTCCTTTTTTTCTCAGTTCGTGTGCATCGTAGGAGAAATCTGTGTATACCGTTAGAAAGGTGAAGTCCTGTAGATGAGCAGAATCCCATTCTTATTCTCATAGGACTAAAGGGCTACACCCCACAGGCTCTCAAAGTTCCAATGTTAATCTTATGGAGGAAGGAGAACAGCTGTTGTAAAAACAACTACTATAAAATCAGGAAGAACATGTGTTTCAGCATTGAATATGTATATTAACGTCAGTAGACTTCTCATAGCATAGGCGTGTGTGAAGCATATTGACGGTGGTGCGATCTCGTGCGGCGTACATGTGAAGTACACATAACATGATAGATAAATCAGTATTACCAATCTTCTCAACTAAGGATAAAACATTTTATACCTGAAAGTTATGTTTATGTTTTGGTAAAGTGTTTTTCCATCACTGTAAATTCAGCTGAATAATAATAAGATCGATGGCAGCGACTCTGGTGCAGCGTACACCAAACTTACAAATTTTTTCCTCAAACTAAATGCATTGGATGAGAGGTCTATTCACGTAAGTGTACATAGTCAATGGTTTCAGCAATAAAATGTTTTTAAACTTCTTGGGTCCAGATCAACTGAAATTTTGATCGAATTTCGATCAGGAGGAGATCTCTGTGATGATTAAGTCAATCGACATCTATGTGGCTACCATTTGGATAGATGATCGCCTACACCGTAAAAGTTTTTAACAGGTTTATTACAGTAACTTACCAAATTTAAGTTGGTCGTAGATAAAGTAGTGTATGCAAAGATTGTATTCAGCCTTTATAATACTCAAACTACTATTTTTATAAAAATGTTGTTTAGATTACATGTTAGTGAAATTGAGAGTCAACCTGAAACTCTGGTTATAAACTTTGTAGGGGGTTTCTGGTTTTCCAAAAATGTCTTTAAACTTAACCAAAGCTTTAACGACAAGCTTTAACTCATCTATTGAGTGGGGTGTAGCTTTTACAGCCATTAAACTTCTTGATATTTTATTATTATTATTATTATTATTGTTGTTGTTATTGAAATCACTAATTCCAACAAAAGGTCACAGAACTACATTATGTGAAAAATCTCCTTGTAGCATCACGAAAAATTAGAAATTAGATCAAAACACATTATAATTTGGAAATAAGTTTATTAAAAAATTTAAAAGTATTTTTTAAAAAAATCACTCGAAGAAGAACCTTTATATTCCATTAAAGATTTTTATGAGAAGAAGGATAAAACAAAGAATTTACGTTTTAAAATCTTTATTTTAGTAGGAAATTAGCTGAGTTTTTAAGTTTATAAAGTTTTGTTATATAGCACAAGGAACATTTGCATCAAACTTAAATGTGAATCATGCTAAGCGGACCAAGCATTAGATTATTTAATTAAATTACATTTTAATTTAATATTTTAGCAGTAGTGTCTTTGTTAACCCTTCAAAATTTTATATATTTTAATTACACATTATGTGTATATTATACAACTGTTAATTGAGATGTTGATAGTGTTATATGGTTGATATTTTATTTTTTAAATGCCATATACATTTAACTATATTAAATTATATATATTTTTTATACAAAATTTGTATGTTGTTTTTATTTTGTTGCAGGTTTGCCTCTCAATAAAATTTTATTTTGCATTGTTTAATAGTTTAACGTATATTTTGAGAATGTACCATAGAAGATTTACGAAATAATATGATCTAACTTATAGGTAGAATATTTTTAACATTATATAAATTCATTGTGTACAAAAACTAAGGACAACTGGTAAAAATATTCAAAATAAAAAATTGGTCTTATTACTCATCATTTTAAAGGTTGATTTTAAACCAATATTTTTGAGAAAACTGAAATTTAATATCTTACGAGGTGGCCCATGCACAAATTGCGCATTTTATGTTTGTTTTTTTTATGAGAGAAACTAATCTAAAGTACATGTATATTGGTTATGAAGTGACAGAGACCTATTTTTGTTTACTATCTGGCTTTATTTAAAATTAATCTGAAGGTAAGTTTAATCAACTATTAAATTACAATTCACATTAATGATCTTGTAAAAAAAGTTGGTCAACATTTTGAAGCGCCCTTTAAAAATAAATCAATGGCCAGGGGGCGAAGCCCGAAACGATATGACCGATTTCATTACGATTCGCCCACGCCCTATATCCTAATTTTTTTTTAATGAAACCTCAATCTTAAAAATCAGTTCAGTAGGTCCTAGGTCGAGAGAAAAAAGGGACACAACAGACAAAACCCTCATAGAAATAGTTTAAAACAATATTTTGGAGAAAACTTAAATTTAATATCTTATTTTATTTTGAAATGGTGGCCATTTATGAGTTCAAATCCATAGGCTAATCTATGGAACACCCTATGTTTGACACTTCCATCAGTAGGCTGTGTGGGGATCTAAAAAATCTTTAATTGCAGAATAAGATTAATTATGATTTTAGTATCTTTACCTTTTTTACGATTGAAAAATTAAGGTACAGTAGGGCTACTATTGAATATAAAAGATGAGATCTTTGTATTGAAAAGTACTAAATTTCATTTCCCCTTCCACAACAAGAAGTTTCTACTTTAATTAATATACAATTTCTTTACAAAAACGCAGGTACAATAACAAAATATTTTATAAAAATATTTTCAAATATTATATTTTATGCTAAGTCGGCAATATTTAACTTAAGCTGTAGTTTTTTTTTTTTCTTTTAATCATGAATAACGGAACATGATTAAAAATAAAATATACAAATTAAAACCAACGAAATTGTCTAACACCAGATACCATGTAATCCCAACCCTTTGCACATACGACCAATTCCTGGAAGGGAAACTAATATCAAAGTAATTATTTGTGAATCATCGTTTCTGGAACAGCCTACAAGGAGAATTAAACGATAAACGACCGATGATAGCCTTCAACACATATCCCTGAGGTATTGAGTTCTGCAGGGTAAAAAAATAATTGATCAGATATAAATCAAATCCCTGTGTGAGTGTTTTTCCTTTGGCAATACATTGATACAGCAATGTTTACCGAAAAAGGATAACTTTTCTCTCATTTTATCATATTACACAGCTTTTAATTTTTAACAGAAAACATGATAAATAACAGTCTGTATTTCATTTTTAATTTAGACATCACCAAACTGTGAATCAAGTATTTGAGAATTACCCAGCCTAAATAGGATTCATTAATTTTAATTTATTAATATTGTGTCGATTTGATGTGGAAATTTATAAACATATAAGAAATTCTGTCAGTGAATTCAGAACCATATTTCCAAATAGGTGGACTTAGGCCCGCGCCTAGGGTGCAAATTTTAGAGGGTGGCAAAATTTGGGGGAATAAATAATCAAAATGGGGGAGTTTAAATCTTGAAAATTAAGGTTTAGCAAATAATTCTGAGAACGGCAAAAAAGTAATTTTAAATGCGATTAGTATAAAATTATTTTACAACGCTATAAAGTCGATGATATATTTATTACACTGCTGTGCTAAGTTTCCCGTGCCCAGCACGGACATTGGTCTTTTGAATGTGTTGAGTCACAGCGGCTCGCGGGCGCTGGCTGTCAATGCAAAATGGCGAAAGAAGTAACAGCTCCCCCTATTTACTTCTTTTACCACTACGCAGCGGCAGCACCAGGTGGAACCACATCCGAAGGCCAATGTCAACATTGTCATGTGTATGGGTATATTTCTTGTGTGTTTTTACTAACTTGTAACAAGTAATCGTTAGTATAGGGCCTACTGTTGAAATAATAAACGTCTCTAAGTTTGAATTATACAAACACAACGCCAACTTTGGCACTTTTATTCAGTGGATCTGACTTAAGAGTCTGCCTTGGATTTTTATTCCCAGTAGACACTACTGATCAATTCCAAACATCCACAACCCCTTTAATATTGGTTGAAAAAAGTTCGTCTTTAGAAAGGAAATCTTAACACCTAAGGCCATATAAAATCAAAAGTTTTATTTTATTAACTGTTTGATTAATAAACAACTAAATATTTTTTCACAAAATAGTTTTTTCAGTAATTTAATCTAAAAAATTTCACTATAAATAATCGAGGTTTTCATTTTAGTGTTCTTCATATTAAAATTGGCTTTAAAATTACAAATATGAATCTTTTTCAACCAATATGAAAGGCGTAGTGGATGTTTGAAATTTAACATTAGTTTTATGGGGGAAAAAAATCTAAGACTAAAGTGCCGCCATGTTGGATTTATTTCCCATAAGAGGAATGTTAAATTTGTCCTCACCATTTGTCATTTCTTTATTTTAAGTCCGATTGTTTCAGAATAAATTGGTTTTGAATCCCAATTAAATTTACCGTGCATTTGCTAAATAATTTTTTTATCCTTAAAAAATGTTTTAAAAAGTAGTTAAAAACCTGGTTTGTTTTATTCATTAAGTAACAAACTATACTCCTTATGCAAAATTACCCTCGGAAACTACATCCGCCTTGATGAACCCTTTATTTAGATTTATACACCATAATTTTGTGTTTAAAATAAAGGAGTTATTTTGTTTCCCGTTTATGGGGAACATGCAGAATCTGGGTTGACTCATAAAGTGTTTAATGACAAGTGTTATAAGAGCCTTTATATACAAACGTTTTTTGTATGTTTTCATACTGCAAAACGCAATTATGAATTCTATGTTGGATACACTAATGTTGCATTCCATGTAGCCAAGACAGTGATATTGTGTAATACATCTTTTACAAGTGTTTATGTAGTTGTAACTTGAGGTAGGCATAAGGTATTGATGGGAAGGTGAGTCATGCAGAGTCGAGGAATGCTGTGACTCATTGTAAAATCCAACCCCTGACCTGGAAACCTGAGTGCTGAGTCATACTTTAGAGGGGTTTCTTTCTTATTTTAACTTTATAAAAAAAACCTGGGGCAAAATATTAAAATTAATAATTACGTAGGCATAATTTTATTGCTTTGTAAAAACATTGCAATCAAAGTAATTACATAATTAATATATCTTCTTTATGATAATTAATTGAATTTTCAATATTAACCTAGGCATCTTTCAATTGAATTTACATTAATTTTACATGGTAACATTTTAAAAAATTTACCTTTACAAATTGAAAATTTTTTATTTGTAATTAGAGGTTTATGTGAAAAATAAAAACAATTGTAAATGGAATTTTTGTAAAACAGAAAAAAAAATAGATGGTATCTAAATAGGTTTTGATTGGATTCAAAATATTTTGTCACTTTGTAATCTGGAATAAATATAATATAATAACTGTTGATACTTTTGAAATATGTCATTAAAAACTCAAATCTAATTTTAGTACAAATAAATTTAGCTAATATTTTTTTACTAAAAGTTTACACAATTTATTTCATTTTCAAGCAGTAATTAAATTTGCACGTAATTAAACACGTTATAGAAAAATATGAGGAATTAACTCTGTACAATTTTGATAACCAGCAGTTGAAAATGAGTTGATTTCCGTTTAGTAAATTTGATGACTGATGCGAACGCCGAACATATCGACAGAGCATCGCATGGCCACCGGTGGTTGTGGCGTGTTCAAGTCGGCAGTAACAGAGTAAATATTTCATTAGAGCAGCACAGCATTTCATGTAAGCCAGCCGGGCCTGCAGGCCACTCCTGCACGGAGTCCGATGTTATTATTAGTTGAAACGAACAAAAAAGTAGAGATATACAGGTCAAATGTCTGGATACCGCTTGTTAACTTTTTATCGAGTTTCACCAGGAAAATTGAACTCCACATACCTTTATAACTAACTAGCTAAAGGCCAATCAAAAATGACGTGAAATTTTTATGATTTTTTACAAAATGTGATGTTTTTTAAGTTTTATAGTAAAAAAATGTCTAAAAATTGCAAAGTCATAGTATTAAAACCATTGACTTTGTACACTACGTGAGTAGACTTCTCATAGCATAGGCGTGTGTGAAGCATATTGACGGTGGGGCGATCTCGTGCAGCGTCCATCGAAGTACACGTAACATATGATAGATAAATCAGTATTCCCACTTTTCTAAACCAAGGATGAAACATTTTATAACTGGAAATTATGTTTATGTTTTGGTAAAATGTTTTGGCAGCACTGTAAATTCAGCTGAATAACAACAACATCGATGGCAGCGACTCTGGTGCGTCGTCCACCAAACTTCCAAATTTTTGCCTCAAACTAAATGCATTGGATGAGAGGTCTATTCACGTTAGTGTACATAGTCAATGTTAAAACTCAATATTTTACACTTGTTTAGCAATGGGAACAGTTATAAAAAAAAGTCCACTCTTTGATGTAGTTTTATAATTATTTACTACTACTATTTGAATTTACAAAAACCAAATATAATGATAACCGATTTTTATAGATTATAGTATTTCTATTTATTCCAATCCATTGTTTGGCCAATTGGTTTAGGTTATTTTCACCGTCACTTAATCCCTACTCAAAAGGTTTATGTTGTTCTCAGTCTCTTGTTTTGTACTCTCTTTACATCTAATTCCTTATTCTTCTTGTGTTTTTGATTTTCAATTTCTCCAGAGTTAATCTTCTGTATTTTTGCTCTTTTGTACCCACTCAATTTTGTATCTGAAACAGCTGATATTTGTCAGTAACAAAGCTACACCTCATCTGATCCATTACAATCATCACACTCACCCCTTCAGTCATACTCACCTTAATATACGCACCACAGAGTGCGTCGGTGTTTCAAATAAAGTATCTAAAAGTATCAGTCAGAACAGTAAACTAATTGTTAAGTATGTATAGAAGCATATAAATCTAAACAGGGCCACCACGAGGGTAATGGGGGCCGGGGCGAGGTTTCGATCTGGGCCCCTTAATTTTATTAATTGGCCTATCTTGTGTGAACTCTAATGCGGAATTGCAGTCCGAGGAAGCAATAAATGAGGTGATTGGTTAAAATTTCAATGCTGTTAGTTTGAATAAATTAATTTTCAAAAAATCACCACTACAAAGCTTTGTTGACAACACATGGTCTGGGTCTGGGAGGGGCCTACGAAAACTAACGGGCATGCATACATTTTAGGTCAAGTGAGCAGATGCGGCAGAATTTCAGCTTTCAACTCCACTTAAAAGCATTGCATTGTTGTGGTTAGTTGCTCCAAAGTTTTATATATTTTTTCTAATTATTTATTATCTAATTACTTTCATTGTATACTATAATAAGTAATCATTTTTTCACAACTAAAATAAAATTTAGGAAATACAAATATAATTCATCATTTATAATTGGAAATAAACCTACTTGAAGAGCAGAGAACTTTATTGCTGAGAGTTGCCTTTTCCGATTTCAATACCATACGATTAAAGGAAGCGTCGGATCAACCACAAACTTTCAGTGTAGTTTTTTCACATAATTTGTGGCTGTCTTTTTGTTAGTGACGTTAGTCTGACATTAATTAACTAATAACCTGCAGTTCAATTTCCAATAAGGAATGCATTAGAAGCTGTTTTAGTTGGTGTTTTTTAGTTTGTTCATACCATACAAATTTTGCTAAAATCATACAACAGGTTACCCCCACTACACACCTTTGTACTTTGCCTTTCAACGCTTTTAAAAAGAAATTGCAGGACTGGCTAGTTATGAATCCTTTTTATGATATAGAATTTTTTAATTAAATCTGATTACGGAAACACTTTTGTAACTGTTTATGTACTCGTATATGTATCAAATTTGACTATGTATTTAAACATTGTAATATACCTTATCACTAACATGTTACAGTTATATGTTAATTTTTAGTAGTAATAAGATCTCTGACGAAGTCTATTGTAGTTGTTGTAAATTACTGAATGACCAATAAAACATTATCTATTGAGTTTTTTGTTTTTTACCAACATCCATGCGCCAGATATAAAGTAATGATTTAAAAAAAATTTTTTTGCTTTAATACTACACAAAATACAACGTTTTATTTCACACATATAATTTTTTCAAACATATATACGAAACAAACAAACTTACTAATAACTTTTCTACTATATGCTGTTAATACGTGTGAATAAATAGATGTGTTACATTTGAATTTTTGCAAAATAACTTAAAATATGGAATGCCAATTTTATTAATTTTTTTCATCTCAGTGAACTCTAGATGGAAAAGAAAATATATCAACAGTGTTTGAAGTAGCCATATTTTCAGGTTCACTTAAAAGCAAAAATCAACTCCAACATTTCAGAAATAAACAAAGTTTACACCAAAAGGAAATTGATCAAACAGCCAAAGGGCGTATACAGAGTTTATGAAGCATTCTGTTATGTCTGGGTGTCATGTGAAAACCCATACTGTAATACAAGCTTTTTTTAAAAAAAAAATGTGTAACAGAACTCATTTTTTAAATTAAACTTGGTACAAATATTAAGGTTAGAAAAAAATCATTGAGCAAACAATACTTTTAAACAACCTAGCTTATATAAATTGTTTTTTATTATGATCTTATAAATTTAAATATCTATCTAGGGACATTTGTTCCTCTAAAAACATTTTGATACTAATTACAATAAATTTTTAAGAGCAAGTTTATGGTGTAAAATTTTAAGATTTTAAGGGCAATTTTTTAAGGCACATTCAAAACTAAATAGGGTTGCTCAAAAACTAAAAAAAAATTACCAAATACAAAAAATTGCATAATGTAATTATATTTAACCTAAAATAGTTGAATAATGTATGTATGTGTCTTATTTTGCTCCTAAATAACCTAGTCAAATTTGGTCAAATGTTGGTAGGACACACTGTTTATTAATAAAATAGCATAAAATCATAATATTTTTATCAGGATGTGGTTTAAATAAAATACTGTATTGACTGGCAACTTTTTATTTTGAATTAAAACATTGAGTTATTAGACATTAACAATCATCAATTATTTAATTATTAATCTAAATCATTTATTTGAAAAGGTCAGCGAATTTAATGGACCCTTGGCTTTGAATAAAGTTCTAAGAAATATTCCAGACTAGTTTAACTCAATTATTAAAATTTGCTGATAATTAAATGTTGAGCACCTTCTTTTCAACAGCGAAAATGCTTTCATTCCTTCCAGATTCGGGGTTAACGAGACAACTTTACAGTTTGGCTCTGATAACCATTAATATTTTGCTTTATCAAAAAATTAGATTTCTAAAAATAAACTAGAACTGGTGAGTTATTAACTTTTAATAACCCCTACATTTGTTGGCTTTCAGAATGTTTTCTGAATTCAAGTGAGTTTCCCTACAGGGAAAAAATTATTACAGTACTAACCACAGTAAGACCTAAGTTCGTGACCGTGTTACTTTGACGTTTTGAGACCTTCAAAGTAAGAAACGCCAGTCTTCAAATTCATATTGTGTTACAAATGTCCCGTAAGGGATTAATAATTTTTTAACCAATTTATTATAAGTAATGAATCTTTTTTACTCGCATATAAATGTGCATTTTCACACATGTATAAAACTTTTACCTCTCCATGGAGTCCACCCATTTTGAGTAAGACGGAAATCTTGAATGTAACAATAGCTCAATATGTGTACATCAAATTAAAGAGCTTTATTAAAAGAGAAAAAGCCGCAAACGTCCTTAAAAGGATAACCGAGTCAAAAATATCACGGAAATAAAACTTTCGGTTACAATCAAAATGCAATAACTCTCGCTACTCTCATATTTTTGTGGTCTGGTTTGTGGTGAATTGTTCATAATGCAAAGCCCTTTAAAATGGTGTATGATATAATATGACCAGTGCAGTTTTCCTTGCGACTTCCATACTTCCAATGGGAACCTAAAGGAAGTCTTGAGAAAAACTTTGTTGGCCTATGCCATATGATACATAATTTTAAAGGGCTTTGCATTCCACAAACCAGAGCATAAAAAGTCGGGAGTACACTTTTTGTTTTTGGCAATATGATTACGTTACATCAGTTAAAAGTAATCACCTGAAATTTTTTATACGGTCATCCTTTTAAGGTTAGGATCACAGCACTGTTCTCTATTAATAAAGAGCACCTTTAATTTAATGTGCAAATTGACCTATACTTACATTTAAAATTTTCTTCTTGCCGTACTCCCCATGGTACGCCCCCTGGAAAGCTAAAAATCCTACACATGTTTGAAATGTACATTTATATTATGCTTATGACATGTAAAAATTGTCATTAATTAGACTAAATTGGTTCAAAAAATATTAAGTTGTTACGGGACATTTTTACACACTGTATAGGTATAATGGGCGTCCCAAAAGTCCACGAGTGGTAAAATACTTTTGTTTTTACTTGCCAGTTTACTTCATTGGAATTGTTATGATTAAGTTTAAGTCTTTAAAACTATTTTTGGAGGGTAACAATTGGCATGTCACACTTCTATAGGGGATGGCTGAAACTCTGGAAGTCTTGAGAATCTTCGCTATGGGTATACTTTAGCTTAACATCATGCTTCGCTACTAGTGTACTTTGTCTAAACCATCACTGTGTTTCGCTACCAGGGCCGCCGAGAGAATTTTTGGGGCCTGGGGCAGATTTCCGGTGTGAGCCTCCCCCCCCCCCCCCCCCCCGCTCGACCTTTGCCTGCCGTCCATGATCGAACAACATTTTTTCTAAACATAATCATTTAGAAGCTATAGTAAGCTGAAGTCTGTCCAAGACTCAATAAAAAGTTTTTATTGAATAATTTTACAAACCACAATGTAATAATACACTGGACCATGTGGTAGTTGCATACTATAGACCTCATGAAGTTCTAAATGTCAAGACTCTTGACACTCTTGGAAACTCGTCAGAAACTTAGTTATTGTCGCTACTGGTTGGTTACGGGAATAAGCACGTTTTGAACCATTGCCTTGTAACACCATATACCTGTAAAAGTGACTGTAGCACCACTAGTTGCTCTTGGCTAACAGTGGCCATATCACAGAGTAGTAAAGGCAGGTCTACTATACGGAATCTTCATGAGTTCATTTGAATCTAGAAGCCTGACTCGGAGAAGTCAAGTATTTATGATCTGGCTGATGTACTCAAATCATGGGCGGATTTAGGATTCGTCTACATACAAATTGTACCTAATGTAGAGTCTTAAGATTTCACCAAATTCCTCAGCATAACAATTGACTAAATTGTTGTGGAGCCAACACACTGATCATCTGTCCAGGAGACTTAACACTAGTCACTAGTAACACGTGTGTTTTGAAGAGAAAATATACAACACTTAAGTGACGAAGCCACCACTAAGACCACCAAGCCCTTTTCAAGTCCTACTTAAATTACAGGCTAACAGTCTGAAGGGAACAATGGTAGGTAATTCAAAGCACAGCCTGCCTTCCACCAGAATAGGGCTGTATGAATATTCAAAGACAGTATTTTTTTGTGGAGTTATAGCTGCTGGGGAGTTTTCAGCAAACTGAAAATCCTGACCTTCGTTGTACTCTGCATTAGGGAAGTGATTCTCATGGTCATGGGAAACCTATTTTTAAGAGCTCAGACATCTACGGCCACAAAACCAGGCAATCATCCAGGTACAGCTCCCTGATTTCCTCATCACCACAGTGCCCTGTTTGAGAAAATGCCATAATACATCACAAGAAAGCTCAATAACCTACTTACAGAATACTTAATGTAATTTGACTGCAACCGTGGCGTCGTCCTAAAATTCAGCTACTTGGAGGTCACGAATTGTGTAGTTATAAGCGATGGCTTGTGGATGCGATATTCCCTGGTGGGTATTAACGTCCACACTAGTGAACACTAGTTCATCCATATAGCCCATCCTAATAATTAGACCAATTCGTTCGTATATGTGAGGTCAAAATTGTGGTTCTGATCCCACTTTAAGCTGTAGATCCCTAGATACCATTGGCTGTTTGGTTATTAATTAACAGTCCTGTCCAAGGAGAATGTCGCCCTAAGTCAGTAACAAGACTACAAGATCGCGCCACAATCACCCTACACTCATCTTTCATTGATATTCAGGTTAAAATACCCACTAAGTGAGGTCCCTGTATCAAAATAGTGATATAGTGATACAGAGGATGTGAGAAGGCAAAGAGAAACAAAACAGAAGATAGCCCTCACCAACTGTTTGGCAACAAACCCTTTTTATTCCATTTACTAGTTTCTGCAATGGAGGGGAGCCATTCCACAAGTATGAAAAGAAGTGCCATTCTGAAGTCTGAGTGTTTTAAAGATCTGATAGATAAGCTTATTATTATTATTATTTATTTATTTATTTATTTTATTTATTTATTTATTTTTTTTTTTGAGTCTTTGCTCTTCATTTTTTTGTGCGTCACCTCACATTAAAAGTCAGTGAGCCATACTAATTAGGATCAACGACCGTCTCGTCCCCCTCAGGGCCTGCTACCTGAGCTGACTGGTGTGAATTGGATCTCGTTCCAAATCATTGGAGGAATCGGTGTTTACCGTTCATGAATCGTTCACCTCTGTGAAAAGAACAGTGTCCAAGCGGATTAGTGCTAGAGCCTAAACATTTCATTATCCTATATAATAAAAGAGTGCATATTAGTGATTAGACAGGAAACTACTCATTGTAGGGATCATGGTAATTTTTGTGAATGATGAATTTTGCATGGCTTCTAGGTAATAGGAAAAATGTAGAACGTGATTTGTTTACTGGTACAGGTGATCCATATCCTACACTGAAATTTTACATTACTACTTATTTACAAAGTACAGTAAACAAAGCATACAACTTCAATTCTATTATCATTGACAGATAACAAATGAAAACATGGAAAATATGTTTGCAGTTGTTTTGAACATACACAACATATACATGATTGAATTTACTGAATAGGACGCGCCCCGACGATCGCTGTGTAAAAGATACCTTAGCGGCGGGCGACTGTTCGGCACGGAGTATTAATGTCCATATCTAAGTGCGATGTAGTTAGATTTCGCCTGTCGAAAGATGCTCTGTATACAGGGGGCCTTAAGTCCGTTTACACCAGAGGTTGAGAAGCAGAAGTTGATGACTGTAATTGGTAGATCTATATAGCTCAAGTCAACAACTAACTGTATGCTTTAAATGTTGAATTATCCTGTATAACTCAACTAGTATATGACAGATTGGAGTACTCATAACAGGCGCATTTATATGATGTAAAGCAAAATTCCAAATTAATTTTTAAAAGTGCTGAATATTATCATTAAAATAAAAGGTATCTTTCACTTAAAATTCGGAGGCAAATCATAGACTTTCAGGTAGGTTGCTTTATTTAAATTTGTTTAAAACTCGATAGCAGTAAGTTTTAGCTTTCGCCTCTATAAGCCACTAGCATCCATTTAAATATATAATTTATGCCTAATACTGGTTATGTTATTATTAATATTTAATGATGTAATTTTTGGAACGTATTTTTGCTGCTTCCTAATACATGAAATAATGAAATGTTTAGGCACTAGTAATAATCTGCTTGAACACTCTCTTCTGTTCGTTGGTGATCGACTCATGACTGGTGAATACTGTTCCTTCTTGTGATTCACAACGTAATCCGATACTTCACACTGATCAGCTCAGGTAGCTGGCCCCGAGGGCGATGGGACGACAGCCGACCCTCGTTATTACAGCTCAGTAATTTTTATGTGAGGTGACGAACGGAGAGGTGACAAACACGGTGGTGACCTTTGAATCTACACGAAATATTTATATTACTCCTCAATGTTAGTTTTGCTCATATTTCGCTGTGCAATCATTTTATCAGAAAGGTACCTACTCGTACAATTGCATTTTTACAAATCACATGAACGACAGAACCTAAAAGTTAATTAAATTTACAGGCCTGCTTTGTTTTAATATGTCTAATTCTTGCTAAATTAGGATTCAAGCCAAAAATGTATGCTATTTGAGAATTATAAAAAAAGAACAATTTCACTGTAGGTTATTCGGGTTTCCTGTAGTTAATTAGTAATCACCACAATTGCTAATAAACAACATTTTAGTACTGAAAAATATTCTCCAAGATGTATAATATAAAAAACATTGTACATCAATAAGTGTGCATGCCACAGATGTATGCACACCGAGTGATTATGTGCAACACTTGTTATTTACACCGCTACCAGTATCAACTCTCTCTAATCACACTGTTTACGAGTACAATGCACCAAACACCTATTTTATTCAACCTTGAACACTCGACTCACTGCACTCGATGTCTGCTTTTCTCTGCACTTAAAAACATATTCATCAAACTAAGGTCTCATCTACAACCCAATCTTACCAGACAGTTCGGTGTTTCCGGGTTTCAAGTTTTACATCTTGAAGAGTCTTCAGTTTTGGCTTGAATACAATGTATTTGCTGTTGATAAGACTTGATTAATTTACTTTTAAGTTCTCTATCGTAACTAACATAGACACACTTACACGTTAACAAAACCATTAACACTTACAAATTAAAACGGCGCTTGTAAAAGTTAAAAACAATATATTCCAAACATCTTCTCGTTACTTTTAGGTAGTAGAGACTTTTCAACTTGGTTTTGGCCAAGCAGACAACCCATCAATGAAAATAACAATACTAAGTAGAGCTAAGAGTATGTACTGGCAGTGAAAAATCTACCATTCTAGAATAGGCTACTAATAATGTTTTTTCTATACAAAAGAGCATGATCTAACAAAAAAAACTTTCAATTTATGGATTAGGCTGGAGTAATGTAAGTTATTGTGGTAGTTTAGGTCTTACCGAATAATACTGAGGTCACCAGTGTGATTCTAAAAAGGAAACTTTTGTTTATGCTAAGTTTTACATAGACCTTACTTAAAAATACAGTGAGTAGAGTACATTGACAAAAACTCAACAGAATCTTTCTGGAAATACTATGTCAATCGTTGCAATCAGGCTTTTTTTACTACAAAAACATAAATTATGTCACCAGCTAAAACAATGCAAGCAAGGGCATTGCAATTTCAACATAAGCCACTTTCAAACCTTCAATTACCAAAGAAAACCCATAGGTTAGTTGACAAAAACTTCAGGGCCTAGTTAACCCTCGCAAGTATGTTAAGTAGACAAATCCTTCTAATCAGTTTTATTTTATATAGTAATGTATCATGCTGACAGAAATGACCGCCAAGGAATGAATCACCCCTCAACCCCTCTCCCAAAATTCACAGTACAAGGTCAGGTCAGTTGAATTTTAGTTGAATGCTGGACTAAACTCTGATGAAACCTCTGCTAAGCAAATGATTGTGCACAACGTTATAAAACCTTCCATTTTCTATGAGCTGGAAGCATGTGACTCTACAGCAGATATATGCTTGATAAATTTACCTACTAGCCTATTGTTTAATTCATTTTGCATAAGATTGTACTGGTACTTTTTTAACTGTGACATGACCATCCTAGTGATACATTATTTCAAGTTTTTGTGCAACCTGATGAATAAGATGATGATGTTTTCAACTTTCAAGTACACAGAGTCAAATCCTGGAGTACAAGAATCACAAGACAGTAACGGGTATTGTACCCTATTCACAATACAGGTCATGGTGATTCGGAATAAACAAAAGTACAAAGGGGGAGCTGGAAGCGGCGCCAAAATCCATACGATGCCAATTGGCAAAGCAGCAGATAGATGACATTCTCCCGCAGCTTTATAAAGCACTCGGGTAAAAAGTCTACACAGTTTTTTCTAGCAGTTTTTAACACCATCATGGAAACCAGCGACATAAATAGGATATTTGAGATTTGAGAGATCCAAAATAATAGCTGTCCTGAAGCCCGAAAAGTCCTGAGGTTGTTGCCTGTAAGTTATCGTCACATAGCTCTTATAAGTTGCTATAGTCTGCTTGAGAGATTAATATACAACACAATCCTACCTTTTCTTAATGCCCGCCAAAAAAGCTGGATGTAGGCCTTGGCGCAACTGTTGTGACCAGATTCTAGCTCTTGATTTCTTTCATTGAGGATGAATTTGAGATGACACTAAAAACCTCTGTTGCTTTCTGAGATCTGACTGCAGATTACAACACTGGCTGGAGAAGAGGACTTCTGATTAATTTTTACAACCCAACCTGATTCCCTTGTCCTTTCTTGTTATATCCTAAACTCGATACACTTCGATACAATAGACCCCCTCTCAACCAACCCTCACAGAATGGGGCACAAGCTAGAAAACCTAAAAGGACGGTTAAAGCAAGCACCATAAACTTAAAATACACACTGAAATAAATATATTGTTGTATATATATATAGTATATTATAATACAAAGATAACCTGTCAATTATAAAAATAGGCTACAACACATTCGACATACAAGCAGAAACCTGTCGTCAAGAAACTAATAAATGACTATCCAAAACATAAGTTTCCCATGAGTTTAATAATTAATGATATTTGCTTGATCAGAAACGGTTCTATTTTAGTAAAGCGTTAACATTGGGAAAGGAAGTCTCTCTATTCCTAGAAAAGATCGGTTAAACCGACCATTTATAATTTTCAGAGCGGTAATTGATCTCAAATTTGTGTCAGAGCAGAGGCAGTTAATTTAAGCGCCGCTTGATCTCAGAATACAAATGTATATTTGCAACGCATGGAAAGTACTTTTAGGCGACTAAATCATGGCCTGCAAGCAAAGGGGTGAATGATCGCCCCTTGACTGTTTAATGCGTCTACTTCCGACATTTCTGTCACTAGTTCTTTAAAGCTTGTTTATGCAAATGATATTGCAATGGCATAACTTATTAGCTAGCATATTTAAATCGGAAGCTAAATGAAACCAACTGAGGTCTCTTGCTTCCACTTGATCAATTAATTGCCTAGTCAATCAAAAACTTTATCTTAGGTTAGATTGTATTTGGTGGTGTTGAACTAAAGCACAACGACCACCCACAATGTCTGGGCCTCTTTTAAGGTGGCGACACACTACCAGACTTTTCACCGGAATGAGCATTGGACCGAGCTTCGTACCGAGCAAAAACAGCAAGTCCGGTAGTGTCAGGAGTCCGTACATCAGACTGAGCACCGGACTGAGCATAATACCGAGCACTCTGAAGGCGGTTTTCTGGGAAAAAATAAAAAAAGATCGATCCGGTGTACGTTAGTGTGAAAGGGTAAATTTTGCTCCTGAGCGTCGCCCCGAACACTCGCATTTACACCAATGAAACGCCGCTCCCCTCTCCACCTCTTCTAGCGCTTTCACTCACTCACGCTATTCCTCTCTCTCTAAACTTCCTTCACCTCGCTCGGTGAATTTGTCTGGTACGATGCTCGGTCCGATGTCTTGTTCGAGGAAATTTTTGGAGTAAATTTACGTCCCTGTATGGTGCAATGTTCGGTTCGATGCTTGGTCTGATGTACAAGTCAGGTGCAAAGTCAGGTAGTGTGTTACTGCCTTAAGATCAATCTCTCACCTTTGAATTTCACTTACCAATCACAGCAGCAAATGTAAGAACCAGGATTAACATTGTCCATCAGTTAGCTGGTTCCACAATGGGACCTACGCACAAGTTCTACAAACCACTGCTTTGTACCTGGTTTAATCTACTACTGAGTACTGCACTCCCATGAGCTTTTCTTTGAATTAAATTTGTAACTAGATACCCCCTGCACTAGATACTTTTGATATAGTCCTCTGCCCAAAATGAGTACTTTCACACAATGTGTACAGACAGTCAATAAGTCAACCCACATTTACTTGCTCTTTCAATTATATTCTTTTAAACTCTCCTTATATATAACTGGAATGATTCACAATTGCAGAATTTTTCTTTGTGTAATGCCTTGAGTCCCAATAACAAATAAACACTAAGTTCATGACCTGTTACAATGCTAGTCAGTCTTGTGTACAAGTGTTTAAACAACTGCTTTCAATGTTTGCTTGCAACCAAGTTTCACCTGCAATACAACGTGATGCATTTAAAAACTTGACCAGACCTAAAAACATTTGAAAGTTTGAAATTTTTTCAAACATAAATTAAAATATTACTAAAGAACTGGTTCTTACACACAAATTCTTTGGACGATAAGAAAATTCACTACCAAAATAAATACTAATGATGATCAATTTTTTTTCTTTAAATTTTTAGGAAAAACTAATTTTGAGACCCATATATCAATAAAAAATCACTTTAATAAAACAATAATATGCAATAACTTTAATTATTTATATGCAAAAAAAACTTTCACTTACTAACAACTTTTCAATAATACTGAAACTCCTGTTTTTAAGGCATCAAATTTCATGGTAACAGAAATGCTAATTTGTTTTAATTTTATCACAAATTCACTACCCAATCTTTAAAAAAATTAATCAAACAATTTTTCTTCTATTGTCATTTGTGATAACTTAACAATTACTAATACTCAAGCTTAGGGAAAGTAGGGAATATTGAAATACCATATAAATTAATTTGTCATTTAATAACCTATCACACGGCATCAATAACGCCATACACTTATAAACATTCACTGCACTCACACCGATTCAAAATAAACGTCTTCAACGTACATGAATAACATAGAATTATAGTAATAGGTATTTAACGTAATCTAATAATTATAATATAATAGTTCTTTTAAGAATACAAATTTTATTTCGTTCCATTTCGATATAGTCCCGTCATCGTACGTCGCACCGTTCACTACACACTCGCTCGCGTCTCCACTGGTCACTGGTATCGCGGTGGTGACGGCGACGGCAGCGCACTACAATTGGTTAAGAGTCTGTGGTTGCGGTGGTTGCGGCTGCGGCCGCGGTGACGGAGCGATCACCAGCAGAAGACGGAGAGTTCGCCTCCGTGTTCTCCGCTGTGTCTCCACGCCGTCACTGCTCGCGCCTTCAACTGCAACAGCGGGACAAGGGCATCAGAACACAGGTTAATAGCGACTGACATTGTATAACACATCAGGAGAGGGTTAAACACACTTAAAGAGCAAAATGTAGCGGATTTACATGAATTGATATCCAAACACGTGTTAAAATAATGAATAAAATATTTCCCTAAACTAGAACACAATGCAAACCAACAAATTAATTTTGAAAGTATATGGGGTCCGAGATTATGCCACAGATATACACACAAACACGTATTATATTATGAATAGAGGTAGACCTATATTTTTCATTAATGATTTTAATCAGGACATAACTGAAACTTTCATGGAATTTCATAGGTAAAATATTTGTAGATTTGATTTCATTAATTTTAAAATAAAAATGAAAAATTATGCTTCAGTCTTTTTAAGATTTATTATTAAGATGTAGTAAATTGTATTAGTAACTAAACTTGTCTTCTGGATCTGAATGTCCGCACTTACACACTACATACAACAATAAACTAGGAATAAATCATTTTAATAACAAAATACTGAACTCCATTTAAATACTAAACCAATAATATTAAAAGCATAGTTTACATTCCACACAAGCACAGGATCTTATAGCCTTTGTGAATAGGTGAAAGAGGCTGCCCTCTTAAAAAAGTTACTACTTTCTAGTACACATCCATGAAATTCTAAATGTTTAAGAATTATGCATGTACATTAAATTTTTAAAATTAATAATAGGATGAGTGAATTAATAAAAACTTTTGAGGGAAAAATGAAATATTTTTGAGGGCAGTATTATGATGTACTGGTGTACATCATAATACTGCTTAAGTTTAAAATGCTTGGGCTAGCTTAAGTTTAAAAATCGGCCACTGAGGTTGAAATGGTTGAGGAGGCCAACAGAGGGGCAGCGTGTGTACCGGTGAGTATTTTTACATCAATGGCGGGCGTAAACATGGGTTGGCTCTGTAGCGTAGAGTACTAGAGTGAGGATATTCTCGGACGCACACCTTGCCAAACATCTCCGCTGATTCCAAACAACCCGCCGCATCTGCTCCGTCTCTCTCACTCATGTTACACACAACATAACCGCTAGAGAAACCGTACGGTTTATAATTAAATTCTCTAAACAAATTTTACACGTTTCATTCACCTTTGCATTGGAAAGTTTTTCACGGAATAAATTATAGCATTGTAGTTCATGAAGGCTTTTAAAGATTTATTTCCATTTAAATTATCCAATAGTACTTACACACATTTTTTATAAAACTTACAATTTTGGATTTTTCAGTTTTTTTAAGTTACAGTAGAACCTCGATAGTTGGACACTTTGTGGACTTCGAGAGTGTCTAAGTATTGAAATGTCAAACTATAGGGAGTATGTGGGAAATGTTAACATAGGGAGAATAAAAATCATGAGTTGAATGTAGGAAACACTAAATTTGATTGAAATCACAACTTAATTGGACTTGAACATAACCAACATTCAAATCATTTGTCACTTTTGTTTACATTTTCACCTTTGTGATTCTCCAACATGGACACTATCGGTCATTACTGACATGTTAGGGTGTCACGAACTGTGTCGAACTATAAGGAGTGTCCTACTATCAAGAGTCAAACTGTCAAACTATCGAGGTTCTACTGTATAATTAATATATTTCAATTTAAGAAAAACAAAAAACACACACTTTATTGTAAACAAAGAAAAATTGTATTCTTTAACTGAATACCAAACCCCTCATTGTGCTCACTTTTTATGGGTTGAATGAGTTTGTAATGCCTTGAATAATATTAATATGCATTAAACCAACTCAATTGATGTTCACTTTTTCTTGCTCAATCCCCTCAGTTGCATAGGTACTTGGTTTTTCTTTACATGGAAAACTAAAGGAATCCAGGATTTTTCTCTCATGAACTCTAACCGTTGGTGTAGATTTATACCCGGTATAACACAAAGTTTTCATAATTAGAGCGTGAAACACTAGATTATATAACAGCGGTGGTGTGAGTTGAGTTGAGGGAGTGTGATGGGTGGGGGGGGGGGGGAGAGGAGAAAATGCACAACAGGTTAGTGTCCCTTGGCAAATGCATGTCCACCCGTACATTACCTATCTTGAACCAATAAGCAATGCTAATCTAATTTCATTATTTGTTAATCACTTGTTTATCCTACAGTATAATTTTTTCTTACGATTTCTTACAAAACAAACATCAAATAAAATACTAGGATGTAATTTACTTTGTTCCAGTCGTGAATTCAGAATGTATTATCATTCACCTGTTCATGCAATAGACAGCCAACATTAATGACGTGACAAAAAATATTTTGGATAAATAAAATGCTTAATAAAAATATTATACGAATAAAAAAATTAATGAGGGTTTTTTTAGGTTACCCAGTAATTACATGTTTTCTTAGCAATTATTCTATTGTTAAAAAAGTGTAACGCTCAGTGTAAAAAAATAATATTACAAGTTCATTGGTTTTATAGTAATGCAATGTTCATTTTTTTAATCAATCTAAATTAAAAATCTTCATTGGAATAGAACATTTAATATTTTTTTATAATACAGTATAACTAGTGTGAATGTAAACTTTCCTTTTTTATCTAGGCTAAGTAATTACTTTTAAGTCTATCAACACTTCACAAAATATTAGTCAAAAATATTATTTAGAGGAATATTATAAAAGTATTACATTCACTTTTCTTAATTAGGATTCTGTTAGTAGATCTTGTGTAAGAAAGGGAGGGCTATGTAAAGCGATAGGAAGTTTTGAAAAGCTGATTTATGAATACTGTTGTGATGTTGGTTGGCTTATATGAAAATCAACAAACTAATTTAACAATGCCTAATTAAATTGCTAGAGGCTTTCGAGGCTCGTATTACAAAGTGTTCCGAGGCCAGATTTTCACTTAGCAACAAATAAGGGTTTATTCTGTAGTAATTGGATTACACGGAATACCTCCAAGATGCATAACCCCAACCCCAAAATGAGAATGAAAATAACTTTTCCACGGGGATAAATACAAATAAATTACACAATATCTTTGCTGGGAGTTCAGCCTACCTTGTGGCATCAAATGAGATTGTGCAAGGAGCGAAACATGAAATGAAAACATGAAAATGCATTATGGGAGCCCAAAGGCCTAACATTTTAATACAGAATATTAACACATAACTCTTCGCTATACACAGCTCTTTGGCTTTCACATAAGCTGGGAAAATGAAATTTTACCTGCCTTGCTTGTAAGTTCATTGAGGGAAAACAAATGATGAAGAATGTTAGGGACGAGTGCACGCTGTCTGACATGACAACACCGAAAGACCGAGTTGTTGTAACCGACGTTTAAGGTGGGCAGAACACACTAATCCCTGAGCAAAACTAGCACATAAAGAAAAGCAAAAAATTAACTTAAAAAACCCTCTTGGCAACCAAAAAACATTTTTGAATAAGATTTGTTGTTTAAGAGTCAGCTAGACACCAAAATAAAAGATGTTAAGTGGAGAAAAACTGTTAGGAACACTAAATTTATTGTCGAGTATCCTATTTCATAGAAAGAAGAGTATATTGGGTGGTCCCTTAACTGAAACCTGGAAGTGGTTAAAGCTTCAACCGGACAACACCGAAGAGGAAAGCACCTTTACTATATTATTAACCTACTCTAACCTACTATGTTTTAATCTGCAATTAACCTACTCTTTACCCTACTATATTTTAATATATAATCTATACTTATTTAATACGCTAAGGGGTTTCTTCGGTAGAGAACTCCTCCTACAATTCTCAACAGATTTTCAAGTTTTTTGTGTCGTTGGATAGGGCTTGGACTGAAGTTGTGTTCGCCAAAAAGTGATGAGAATCGGACTGAAAATATAGGCGCTATTCACCACTGAAATCTCAATATTTCCCATTAAAATAACATTGGGATTGAATAAAGCACTTTCAATACCTGTTAATTGTCAGCTGTAAATATGTGTAGTTTTTCGTGATTACAGATATTCACAACATTGGATTGGTCAGATGTCATTTATTTAGAACTAAGAGTAACATTTGTATTATATCAAAATAAATTGCTTGATTTGAACAACACATATTCTTGTCATTTTAAAGATTCTTACTTGACAGGAAATAAATAAATGCTTACTCAAGCCCAAAGGCACATTATATATTGTAAATATTCAGATAATGTACATTAAAGATAGTTAAAGGGTATTTTTATTTATCTGGCACAATTTTAGACATTATAAGAGGGTGCTTCAATAAAACACTAAAATATGACAATAAAACACAAAGACATACCTGTTGCATTTTTTCGAAGTCTAGGCACGGACGTTGGATGGCGGCGGTGTGGCGGTGCCTCTTGCGCGGCGACGGCACATAGTGGAACAGTTTAGGCGGGGGGCGACAGGCTGCGGTGGCCGGGTCGGTGGGCGTGACGGGGGGGGCGACGTGCGGAACTGTACAGGGGGTGACATGGTGGCCAGGAGTCCCTGTACCTCCTCGTCGCTGCTTGCTCGACAGCTCGCACCGAGAAGTGACAGCGACGACGTGACCGTCCGCCTTGACTCCGTCACCACCTC
Organism: Neoaliturus tenellus; assembly: GCA_030545055.2. Lineage (NCBI taxonomy): Eukaryota > Metazoa > Arthropoda > Insecta > Hemiptera > Cicadellidae > Neoaliturus > Neoaliturus tenellus. The sequence continues at coordinate 51,374,737 of CM061537.1, read as the reverse complement.
CGGTGTTACCTGCGGCAGCGGAGGCCAACAATATAGTAATGTCTAGGCTCAATCACTAGCAGTCCCTGCACCTCCTTGCCACTGCTGCTAGACAGCGTGCAGCGAGGGAGTGACAGCGACTACGCAACCTTCCGTCTTTGTTCTGTCACCACCTCCGGCATTACATGCAACAGAGGTGGCCAATAACACAGTAATGTGTTCGCTATATAACATTCCTCATAAGCCAATAACACCACCACAATGGTGATACTGTGCTAAACAAGAATTATCAATGTAGAATGCTTTGTTGCACCAAAACTGAAATGAGCTGACTCTTTAGCTGGATTTTATAGAACGGATTTTTGTTTTACGTTTTACTATTGACTCTACAACATGAATATTACACTCATAAAATCAATATTTGTTTTAAAACTGAAATTCAGATAGGTTAATGTACTGTATGTTGCACAAGAGGTGTTGTAATCAAAGTTTTATTTATTCAGGTGGTTTTGACATGTTGCAAAAACGGACTTTCACAAGATAAACAGAATCCTGAAGTAGGCTATGTCTCAGCCAAGAACAGTGGTTGAACTGATTATGTCACTTTTACTGCATGTACACTGCAATAGATGACGCTCCCGTATGTCAATTTTAACCCTCGAGAGGACGCTAAGCGGAGGAATCCTCCGGGTCAACATTTTTTGTTGTGGAAAATATTTATCTTGGGGTTGATAGCACTGTACTTTTGTGTAGCTGTCACCCCCCTCCTCACCATGCATTTGATGTACTATTATCTCGCTTTCAGTGTCCAGGGTCAGTTTGGCGAGCGCTTTCCTGAGGTAATGGACGATTCCTCCGTGAGCGTCCTTGTGTGTTTTGTGAACCCGAAGGAAGAGTCTGTGTGCGATCGTTTTTTATTTGGTTATTTGTGATTGTTTAGGCTACAGTTGCCATTTTAGATTTGTTTTTATTTAAAGTAACTTTTTATTTTTCAATGTACAACTATTTGAATTCATTGTAGTATCATTGTTATAATATTTAATTTATGGTTTATGCAGGAAAACCTCGCAGTATTTTTTTTTAATCTGATAGTTGAGTTTTATACTAAAGTTTTTTTTTATTCGCCATTTAAAATGTTATTTTTACTATTTTTATACTATTTTACAAAACTGTTATTGAAAAATATTAAGTTTTAAGTAAAAAAAGTAAAAAGTGTTTTGTATAATCTATAATAGTTATAATAATTACATTTGTTACATTAACTTTGCCATTCTTGCTCTGTTTTGCAAAGATATAGCGTAAAATCTATTTTATAATCATTTTCTGTTTTTATTTCAACAATAAAAGTATTTAGAATACATTTTGTGCATTTATCTAAAACCCGCAGGAAATCTCCTTGAGCGAGAGACGGCATTTTAAATTTTAAGCGACCTCTGGAGGGTTAACATACCTGTGCTATAAGAACATTTGAAAGATCTGTTTTCAACATTTTTATGAATTATTTCTTAACCATGTCAAATACCTGTTATAAAAAAAAAGAGTCATTTCATTATTACAATCCTCCCTCATAACAAAATTTTATATCACGATGGTTAACAACATTAAACATCCTCCTGTAATTCACTAGCGCACCAGAGTTGCTACCTCGGGGTAGGGTCGATTGGTTTTGTTCGTCAGATAATTAGTTCTGTATCACAGCTGAGGACACCTGAGGGGCTCCATCACTCGCATTGTCATCTTAACAAACAACCTCCAGGCCAAATTAAGCTTCAGGATGGAAACAAACAAGCAGAACAGTTTTAATTTAAATCTAATTACTTAGGTTTAATACGACTGTTGATGAAAGCTACATAAATGTACATACTTTTTTTTATTATTTGTTTTCATGACAAAATTTTCTCAAGGGAGCCCTAATAGGTAGCAGTTTTTTTTCCTTTTTTTTATTTAAATCCATCTTATTTGGAAATAGACCAACAAAATTTTGTATTAAATCCCGTCTGTTTAAAGAGAAGTACTGCAGCGAAACCATTTTGAAATTTTCGAAATTCTAAAATAATAATTCCATTGCTTTGATGAACTATTTAAAAGACACTTATATAATACCTAACAATTTGGAGACCTAATTAAGAGAAGCAAATAATATCGTAGATTTTTATTTAAACTGTATTGAATAATTTGGTGCTGATTGTATGAAATTATTTTTGCTGTCCTAAAATCAGTTTGAATTCCCTCTAACCAAATGTCATGAATAACGTTTTCTTTAATATCATACTTTCACACCTACAAACTAATAATAAACAAACATATCCTAAATGGCATTCATAACGAGAGTTTATGTAAATTTTAACACACCCTTGCCTAAAATACAATTTCAAGGTGATCAGTTGCAAAGTAAACCGTAAAATACTTATTATATTATATACCTATTATCTAAACTCGTATCAAATTAAAACATAGGTTGACAGAAAATTTTAATGAAAAGCGAAAAAAGTTCACACAATTGGAAACACGATTCGATTTCAATCTGATACCGAACAGAGTGAATGCTAAATACAAATACTGGAATTTTCATAATTGGTTGATTACAGCTAAACACTTAGGACCCCCCCGATCCCCCCTCCACACCCCCCCCCCCACCACATTGATCTCCACCCTCGGCCTTCGTGTCACAAAATTAATCGTCTCTCAGTTATCCCTATCTGGGATCTGACACCACTCTCTCCCTCTCTTCTCATTTACGGATACAACTCCTGCAGGGCTTAACTGTGCCAATGTCATTACTCGATAAAACAGAGAAATGAAGACGACTTTTAAGAGAGAAATTGAAAGGTGTGTTAAGATTTTAATTAGTATTACAAAGTAACAAAATTTTAGGTGGATGAGGATAATGTGCCTTATGAAAATCGCTTTTAAGGTAAGGGTTACAAAATTAAAGTAACATTTTTATTCCCTGCAAAAGTTTACATAGTGAGGCAGTTTTCCAATTAATTGTTAAAGACGTATAACACGACATCTCCCTAAATACACTTCCATATACAAGCCTAGATTTGTTTTATATGGAGGCTCTTAGATATTAATATGCATGAATAATAAAGAGTTAATAAAATACAGTATAAGGCAAACAAGTAATATAGTTTAAATCATTTGTAAGATGTAAAATTCTTGGTCACGTTTTTCATCCACATTAACTAAACAGGGGTTGTATAATAAAATATTTCGTATAACAAACACTAAAACAATGATCTTGAGATTTTTTTTAACAACATTGCAAATTTAGAACATAAATCACTACTGTTGTCGTAAATAATTGTAACAGAATATTCCATTCTCTTAAGCTGCTTGATAATTTGAATGCAAACATGATAAAAACTATTGCATAATTCACTGATACTTGTATCGGCCCGTGTGACAAAGCTGTTATTATGTTCGGCCATATTAACTATCATGGCCGCCGTGCATGGCTGCACGTAAAAAGAGCATCACAAATCAGATGATTCATAATGCTCAGCATTTCAGCTACTTAAACAAATTTACATAAATGAAAAATTTCACTGCCTGCCTTTAAAAATTAACAAAGGAATGTTTTCAAAATTGGAAAAAAATTTCTTGGTGAACTAAGAACAATTGTGCCAACACAATATGGATATTTCTGGGAAAAATTGTATTAATGCAGTCTTCATTATCAAATGTCAAACAATTGTTTCTCGAAAAATTAATTATGAATTCATGAACATTTCCCACTTTTTTATGGATGACAAAGTAGGGCTGGTTAAAAGGCCTTGAATTAAAGTTCATCATTTTCTATCTATCCTATAAAAACTGTCAAAGGACACAAAATACAGGGTGATTCACGACGAAGTGCAGAAATTTCGGGAGCTGATTCTACACATGAAAAGTTCATATAAACATATGTCCTAAAATCCTTCGTTTAGCCGCTAGCCGCCATTTTGTTTTTTACACGTAATAATTTTTGTCTCCGTAATGAATTAATGGATTTACTTCATATTTGGCATGGACCTTTATCACAATAATGGTAATTTCTAGAAAAATAATTATTATTTTCCGCTGTCTATTTTCAAAATGGCGGCCATTTAAAAATTTTAAACTCAAATTTCTCAAAAACGGTCCATTATGTCAAAATTTTATTTTAGTCAAAAAAGTTAAATTATTAAATTATCTAAACAATGATACCAAGTTTGTAAAGATCTGCCAACAAATAACGGAGTTATTGAGATTTTTCTATTGAAATAACCTAAATTTGCATGAATTATAATGCAAAATCCATGCCTTTTTGCAGAAAAATCCTAATAACTCCGTTATTTGTTGTTAGATCTTTACAAACTTGGTATCATTGTTTAGATAATTTAATTTGTCAATTTTTTTGTCTGAAATAAAATTTTGACTAAATGGGCCGTTTTTGAGAAATTTGAGTTTTAAATTTCAAAATGGCTGCCATTTTGAAAATAGACATCGGAAAATAATAATTATTTTTCTGAAATTACCATTATTGTGATAAAGGTCCATGCCAAATATGAAGTAAATCCATCAATTCATTACGGAGATAAAAATTATTACGTGTAAAAAACAAAATGGCGGCTAGCGGCTAAACGAAGGATTTTAGGACATATTTTATGACCTTTTTTGTTTATTTTCATGTATAGAATCAGCTCCCAAAATTTCTGCACTTCGTCGTGAATCACCCTATCAAATGAAACTGAAGAAAAAATTTTAAATGGTTTACATTTTTGTAACAAAAATCCAACAATAACAAAACTTGACAATCAAATAAATCATTCCACGGTTATGATATTTAGAGACACATAAAAAGTGAAATTGAAATAATGGAGTTCTTGACAATGAAATTGGGGAAAAATAAGAAAATTAAACTGTCTTGTGCCTTTTCCTCGCAGGTAATTTACTATGAACTTTTTCTTGTCATATGATTAAAACAAAGTAATACAAGTCAGGCTTGGGATAAATCTAATATATTAAGAGTATGTTGAGTAGAGGGCAAGTAATCTTCAAGTAATTTCACCATCTACCTTGTAACCAACCCCACCCCCCCCCCCTCCACTAACCCAACCATCTCAACCTCAAACTCTCACGCCCAAGTCACTGCAAGGATACATCTAATAATTAAGACACTAAGCTTCACTAATATGATGACATAAGGATAGAAATTCTTAGTTACGATGTAATTATTACAATATGCATTCTTAGTCGGTTTGATCCTATTTCCGTGTTTACTTTTAAGATCAAATTTATGATTTAAATTTATTAAGTGGAATAAGTAATTGCTATAAGGGAGAGAGTGCTGCAGGCAAAAAGAATCATTTAGGTGGTACAGTATTACATAATAAATTTGCATAAAAACTTCTCAGAATATGGTAGAAACAATTGAATCCATAAAAAAGGTAGGAAAACTGGTCTTGGGCTATTTTTTCAAGTCATCCTAATGAGTGTGTCCATTGATATTCTTTTGCAAGTGTATTTAAGTTTGTTCCGCACAAACCACTAATCAAATATTTTTTTTAAATACCTAATTGGGATATTATTTTAATAATCTAACAAAACCCTCTTAAAATAACGTAACACCTTCACACAGAAATTACAGATTGTTACGGGTTTGAAATATTTTTCATAAAAAGTAAGTAAAGCAGTAAAAGGAAAGGGAGACCAGTTGTTGTTGAGGAAGAGGGAGAGTGAGGGAGGGTGGGAGGGAGGGAGGGAGAGGGGGCTCAATACAGCGAAGAACAATGAGTACCAGCTCTGTGAGAGACCAGACTTGTTTCAAATCAGCCATGGAAAAACATGAGAGGTGGATGATCAGCATCTCTTTCGCTCCTCCGTTACTTTTATCAACAGCATCTGACTATTATGGAATAATATTTTAGTTTGTTCAAAGTTATTTAAATATAACATAAAGATGAAATCATAATCTACACAAACAGCAAAGCAACTATTTTTATTCATAACTTAATTAGTAGCACAGAGCTGGCTTGATTATTGAACTATACTAGCAGGATCTTCTTTTCTTTAATGGCCTTTTCAATAGCAATCAAAGTCAAGGCTAACTTCTCTTCATACTCAGAATGAGTTTTTAAAATTCAAGGTGAGCCTATACGTGGGTGTACAATTTGTACACCTTGAATATGAAAACTAATTGAATGAATTATTAAACCTACTTTTTGTGTGATATTTATGGACTTGTGATGAGAGTAAACAGGTTGAAATATGGAAAGGTTCATTGAAATTTGAAATAAATAATTTAATAAATTGGTTTGAACGCAACAAAATGAAATTAAACGTAGAAAAAACAAAGCTAGTTAAATTTACAATGTCAAACCATAATAAAACAAAAAATAAAAATTTTTCTATGGAAATTCAAAATAAATCCATAGAATCAAATAAAAATTTTAAATTTTTAGGATTTCACGTCGATGAAAATTTAAATTATTCAAAACATATTCATGAAGTGTCAAGGAAGGTATGCCAAGGTATTTTTATTATCAGAAGACTTTCAACATTTCTTAATTTAAAAATGAAATTATACTTATACTATGCATTTATATTCCCACATCTAAAATATGCAATACCTGTTTGGGGAAATAAAAATAAAAGAACGAAACAATTATTCACATTACAAAAACGAAGCATTCGGCAAATATTTAGACTGAAGAAACGAAGATCATGCAAACCTATTTTCGAAGAATGGAAAATTTTAACATTACCATGCATCTATATATACGAATCTTTAAATTATTTTAAATATTTCATGAAAAAAATTGAAGAGACAGACAAAGTTAAAAAAAACCATTATAATTTAAGAACCACTGAAAATTTTCCCATTCAACCACACAGAACAAGTTTTTATCAAAATCAATATATGTTTTCTGCAACCAAACTATTTAATAAATTACCAGATAATATAAAAAATGAAAAATGCCCATTCAAGTTCAAAAAGAAATTAAAGAAATTACTTCAAGAAAAATGTTATTATAGTGTCGAAAATTATCTTCAAGACAAATTCTAAAAATACTTTAGGCCTACTTATGATTCAAAATTTTTGTAGCATTTATCTGTAAAAAGCCTATGCAATTTATACAATTGTCAATGGTCAATAAATAAATAAAATAAATAAATAAATAAAAAGTGTATTCAATTCATGGAAAGGTTCATTGGATAGGACTCAAGAAGATTAATTGAAGACCATAAAGAAAATGACGCATGATAAAAAAATAAACAAACATGTCACAGTATAAGGTTTTAGTGTCTAGTGATGCTATTTCAAAGGCATACAGTAGTTAAAAGATGTTTGTTTCTCCTTTAGCAAGATATTTTGTTTCTTCTACTTTTCTATGGTGTTTACTTTAAGATGCTTGCCACTGCAGTGATCCTGTCTTTGAATATTTATTTCTTCTGGGAATCTTTTGCAGGTTTACTCCCTAACATAAATTGACCTCTGGGTAGGGAGAAGGGAATGGAATGGTGGCTCAAGAAAGACAGAAGAGGGGTACCAGATGATTCCTTGGATGCCATTAATTTATTTCAACTACATTACCTTTACTCTATACTAATACTTGAACTGTTCATGATCCAACATTTTCAGCAAAACTGATGGCTTCAATGGCAACAAGAAGAGAGACATTAGAGTCCCACTATGTGAACCCCGATATTCAGGAAAACGTATATGTTTTTCTCTACTTCAAAACGGAAACAATCTGAACTGAAGTAATTTTACACAGAACAGAAGTCATTTTAGACAGTCTGTTTGGCTGTCTCTTGTGTGGCCACTTTTCTATGGTTAGGCTGCTGTTGATAAAATAAATTACATTTTGTTTCATTGGTATTTGCCGTCTTTTTAAAGCGGTTCCATAGCTAGCAATCGCTTTTCCTCAGTCCAATCACTGAGTAATATCAGTATTCATGAAATCCTGCCTATTCCAAAAATCCAGCTAAACTGAACATAAAGCGGTCGGAATCAGTTCGGACCAGGGGACTCAACTCACCTGTGACCACTTGCGCTTTTCGGGTACGGTGCTGGCGGACCGGCTGCGCAGCGCTGCGTCCTGTGGTGGGTTGTGGTGTGCACTGTGGCTGTTGATCACCTCCAGCTCCTCCTCGGAGCTGTGGTGGTCGCCCTCGCCTTCGCCGGAGTCACTCGGCAGCGCAGAGTCCAGGAAGTAGGGGGAGGCCGGCGTAACGCTGCTGACACTCGCGCCGATCACGCTGCCCGCCTCGCTGTCCATGCCTGCAACACGGACACGACAACTGTCACCACTCTGTGCGAATATGTCTACATCAACAAGGTTAAGTCACAAGAACTACAAAGTTAAGGATGTTTGTTGTTCACTGATACCAGTAAAACCCCACAAACTCGACACTCCGGGTGACTGTGGGCAGTCCCCTACAATGTTCCGCTGTGCGACACATTATTTGGTATAAGATATTTGCGGCATTTTTACAATCATAAACAGAGGTATAAATTTATGATCTGAAGACGCAATTTCAATATTTAAAATAAATAACCCGCAGTTTGAGCCGTTTAAACTGCTTGCAACTAGGTTGTGATTAATAACATGGTTTTTGATGAAATGAGAGTTAATATATAAATATTTCAACCTAATATGCAGTTTGTTAGTTTTGCATTACCAACTTTCTAAATTAATTAGTCAGTATTAATTGCATAGAGCAAGTAAAGTATTTTCTCACGTAGGTGAGGGTAACTAAAATTTGTGTTTAATACAAAGTATCCAAGGGAAATATTGCTAATTAACACTAAGATTAAGCATAATCGAAACCAGATCTAAATTAACAAATTTAATCAGTTTAACCAAATAAGCATGTGGGGCATGGTGAAATGATACTAGTCGCAAGTAAGGTCATTCTGGCGTTCCTGTGCATTACTCATTTTTATTTTCATCACATGTGTATTTTTTTTAAAAACATGCTACATATATTTCTCAATGTATTAATAAATTTTATAGTGACAAGATCTATCCAGACACCTGGGCAACAATTCCCGGCTGGTAATTGTTACATTTCAACATCAAACAATTTACATCTCTAACAGTAGATAGTTCTGTCATATGTTCTTTCACTTTATAGTCCACGATACCTAAAATGACAAGTGTCTGAAGTATGTAAGTGAAATAGATAAGTAAGTAAATAATTGAAACATAATGAGAGTGTATTTTTAATGCATGAGACAAGTTTAGCAAAAATATTGAGCGACGTAACTTTTGACACATCAGTTATAATAGAACCTGAGGTTTGATGACTTAGTAATTTACTGTACTTTGTTTTAAGTTTCATATACTTCTCTTTTAGGGTGTATTCCAGTATTCAAATATAAGGAGAAAATTAGCCAGATTGTTTTGTCAACTGACAATTATGTCTGAATAAATTAATTAAGAAAAATATATTTAATATAAAGTTTTATTAAATCTTTTAGATGTGAAACTTTGAATAACTTTCAGAATATACTCAATAATAATAGGTTTTATGTTCTGAACGTTTTATTTTGTCTCCAGAATTATATTGATGTCGTCAGTAGACTTCACATAGTTACAAGTAACGATTGTGAGCCAAAGTAAACTGCTAGTTGCTACTAACAATAACAATAGGATCAAGGCAAGTAATGGAGGTCCAACAAACTAAACTTTATTAACTGCACACAACATCATACTATTTAATATTGAAAAGACTTCTAAACGATTCCTTTCAAATGAACTTTTAAATTATTTCTTTTACCAGCAAAACTGAATATAGAATCTTCATCTTTTGATTTATTTTATTGAAGTTTTAAGCTAAGCACCCATTTTTGCAGAAACAAATTTATACGTCACACATTTTATAAATTGAATATAAAATTTATTTTACAACATTTTAAAGAAGTTTCAAGAATTGTGAGCTATCTCGTAAACCTTGTTGCATATGGTTTTCATAAGCCAGAGACTCTACCAAAAACTAAAAATTGTGCAAAATAAGGTTTGTACTGTTAAATTAAGTGTTATAAAAAATACCACGTACAAATCAGAAAACAAATTTATTTATTATTATTTTTTAAATACTTTCACTGCAGTATTGTTATACCATCCAGATATTAATGGCTCTTCTGAAAAACCTAACATCCTGATGTGGTAGCAGATTAAAATATAATACATAACGACTTATGTACAGCACACTCAAAAAATTGGTGGGGAAAAATTAAATTAAATTTATTGATTGTAAAAATTAATATCTGTAGGTTACGCATCACCTAACATCATAATATAATAAACTAGGCCTATTTGTAAATAATCAATTGGATTATAAGAATCTTTAATAATAAAAACATAAATGTCCCACTCTTTCACCCGTGTCTTTTTTGTTCTCTTTATCCACTTGGGGAGTTCCACTCTATAAAGAAAATTATGGGAGGCGAGACCAAGAGTGTGGAGGGAGGCATCGAACTATTAAAGGAAGGTAGAAAAAAGTAAACACAAGTACCATAATTTAAGGAAAAAATGTAATCACAAGAAGAAGGAAGAACTTAGAAAAAAGAAAAGCAATGAAATAAAGTAATTGAAAAGACCGGAAAGTGGTTGATTATTAAATAAAATTCAAATGAACTTGGTGAACAATTCCAGTAATGTGAACTTTTAAAATGTGAAAAATGTTAAAAGCCCTTGAAATTTCTATCTATGAAATGTAAAATATTGTCAGCGGAATATATATATATATCATTATCATGGTTGTATAAACCACAAGAGGTGCTGTGAATGCTTACTTTCTTGTAACAAACTGAAAATTAAATTGAAAAGCCTACGGAGGACTTGTGTTGCAAAGCTAATTTTCTTTAGTGATACAGGCTGAAGACATACAAACTGGACAAAAACGTTAACAACAAATAAAAGAAAATTAGATAAGGGTTGACAAACCTTGAAGGGGCAGAGGCAGATGTGTAATCAGCCCGCTGCTAGTGTAATGGCTGGGCAGGGGCCAACTGCTCAAACTGTTATTAAATTTGCTTTTTCTGCTCGATAACAGAAACCTAGTTAATTTGATTGTTATTGTTTGTTTTCCCAAACTTATATCAACAGTTTTTGTTTCAAAATTTGATACGTATATAATATAAAAACACAACACTGTGTTTAAAACACAATTTTTTTAGTTTATTAAAAAACCTGTTTTTTTATATTTAGCATGCTTAACTAAACTTGATAAATTTTAATTTGATTAGGGTAAGTATGGATCAAAATTTTATTTAAAAACTATGCTTAACAGATCACACCAACAATTTTTAATGGAGGGATAGAATTTAATGTTTAAGTTACATCGAAACTTAAAAATCTAAGATTTAAACTAAGGAAAAAAAGCAACTAATGGCAAGATTTAAGGAGGAACCTATAAATTGCATTTTAAACATTTGATTTCTTAACAGGGTTCTTACAACCATACCTCAACAAAATTGAAGGACGTTTTAAGAACTACAGGAAGTGGATGTATTAACATAAATTTGGTAGGGTTACACATTGGTCACATTTTAATTAATTGTTTGTTACAAAAATGTATAGTAGGCCTGTTCACAATGGGTAACACTGTGCATTGGGCGTTACACAAGGTATTCAAACAACTGTAAATAATGACATTGAAAGAGTCAAATAAAAATTGGTGAGGGATTGATAACATTCAGCTCTTAGGCCTAAGTATGAACCTGATTTTACATGAATGGTGTTTTGTTAGCATCTTGGACTTCAGTTCAAAAGGGCACGGGTTCAATCCCTGGAATGCTCACAAACTTTAAGGGCAAAAAATTACACAGCTGCCGCTGTATATGTCGTATAGGCATACACTGCGGGCCTGCTTTCCCTAAAAGTGTTGCATTTACTTTAACAATAATGCCATGCACTGGCGTTGACAGAGCATAACAATTTAATAATACTGTACTGTATCAACAAACAAATATTCACAGTAAAAAAATAGTAAAACAAATTTGTTTCTAAATCGCTCAATCAAGCATTACGCTGGTAAATGTCCAAATTAATTTGGTAATTTTTTTCTATTAGTTTGCCAATCGGATAACTAGTTTCTCACGAAAATACTTGTGAGCTCGACTCGAGGAAGTCCTAACTTACCGCTGTACCACCGACGCTACGTACGTAGATCTACAAGCGTCGTGGTCGCCGCCGCGTAGCGTACGCGGTGTAATTGTGTGTAATACCGTACACTACGCTCTGCTATCTACGTCGCGTCGCGTTGCACCCACCACACCACAACTATACAACCAGTCTGGTGACTCACAAGGCCGCGTTGCCATATCGAACACGCAGGCCGTGCCGTGACTGCGACCGCAATCGCCGCCGAGGGCCATTCAACGATTCAACGGTGGAGTGTCACATTAGCCGACACCTACGGTCCACACCCATAATTCAACTGCTTTGTTAAGGCTGGTCTTACAACGAAAAGTGGAAAAAATACCCTGTGGAAATCGATGTTTATATCATCAATCGATTCTGTAGTATAAAAATAAAGATTCATTAACCCCTCACAGCAAACCTGCGGGTTAATCGGATTCCCCTTGAAATGTGTTTGATTCCCTTTTTTCATATAAGGCAAGTACCCCTTTCCCCATATTGCTCATATACCTTTCCCTTTTCCATAATGTCCCAAGTAAGAAGGTTTGCTGCAACGGTGTTGGTTTATGCATGCAATCGTAAATACTAGTAGATGATAAGCGATGTAACCAATAATATAATGTTTCCACGAGGAAAAATGCATGTCGTTTTTTTACAATGAGATACGAAACCCGTTTTGCTAGTTTTACCACTCAAACTATGACAAAACGCAGTGCTAATCTTACACTACACTTCATTGCTAAATTAAATGCAATCAAAGTCTGAGGTTAAGTCCAAGGGTAACATTATGTACAAACTTGACCGCATATTATTTTTGAAATCTGGATACCGTATATCAAAATGAAAAAGTATCATGGTCTCGGACTTGTCCCCTACGTTGCTACTACCATAATGGCGTATTCACTGCAGAGAAAAATAATTTAACAGGCTACAGAAAAATCAACGTAAAATGAACATTCAGAACGAAGAGAGAATTTAACAGAACGTTGAGGATTAAACTTAATGGTTTACCAATTATTTAGTAAGCAATAAAAGTTAACAAACAACCAATACAAAAACTTTCTTAACCAAAAAACGCTAAAAATTATCATTCCCACATACACAACACCAGACAATGTTTGATAAAAATTGTATTACCTTGGAAAATAAATAGCTCATTCTTTTGGCCAATCGCTTACTCAGTTTTTCACAGCCAAACTAATTACCGTGTACTATACAAACTGATGACGAATAAATAAGGTTTTAAAGCTAAACAATTTGCATATACAAATATCTTGATATTAAAGCCGCAAATCCATTAGTATGTTATTTTTTCAAATCTAGGGCGTCAAACTGTCTAGATTTATCCCCGTTCTTCTTCTTAGTCGTTACTACGAGAACGGTTAGTTATTCCATTATTACAGAAATGTCTAAATGATAATCATTCCTGTTCAATAAGACGTTGTCTATGAATTGACAACGTTTTCGTCAGTAACTGGAACATTGTGAATAGGTTAACTAACTGTTAAAATAATTGGTTTTCGATAACTGTTATTGAGTAACATTTTACGAAATAGCGCTCATCACTACACATAACACAGAGCGGGTGGAGAGGATGACGCGGCTCCGTGGAGGGTAGAGGGTTGGTAGTGGGGAGAGGGGGAGATGAGGGCCCTCGAGGGGCGCGTGACGGTGACGGTGACGTGAACCTGACACGCTCACCCACGCACACGCACAAGCACACACACTCACACGCCTCTGTGTGTGCGTGGCCTCTGTTGCCACTTGAATCGTCCGAGCCGCACGGGGGCTGACGTCGTTGTTTATGGCAGCGACACACTACCGGCCTTTTCATCGTACCGAGCAAAAACAGAAAGTCCGGTATAGTGTGTCGCCACCTTTACAGGGAAAGGACACATCAGATCAACATTCAGTTATTCAGTTTACTCTATCATTGGAATTGAGGTTAACGGATTAAAATATTTAAGGGCACCAACTCTTAAAATAGCGAAAATCTACAGAACGTGAATTTTAGATGCAATCCTTTTATTCATGTCATGCTGAGTATGTGCAGATTTGACGTCGTATTAGGTGTAGAACAAAACTTTAGGATCCCTCCTACTAAAATTGCAACGTTTACCGTTATGTTTGTTGGGCCTATGTCAATAAATCAGCAAGATTATGTTAATTCGTCGATATTCGTCGTAAATTTAGGCTTATGAGCCAATAACGATGATTGTTTTAAAGGTTGAAATTACTGTGTAAATCTTAATGAGTATTGCGTTGGAAAACTCATAGCAAAACTACAAATGTTGTACAAACATTTTTGTGCCCATTCGAATAGAACAGATGATACGACAAGTGCCTAAAATATTAAAGTCTGCTAAAATTAACACAATGACGTAAACATTTTAAATACATTTTAACTAAAAGTGATATGGTCCCGAGCGTCTTTTGTAATAGCGCCTAACTAACGAAATAGGTATTCCCATTAATAAAATTCGCCACAAGCGATTTATGGAATGAGATGGTTTACTTTTGCTGATATTAAGACGAACATCAAAGAACAGGAAAACACTGGCAGATATTTAAGGGAAATGCTTTCAGGTTAAGACGACTCGTTCTCTTTGAGCCCATCTACGGTGCGTAGGTCGTTTGTAGCAAAATTCTAAAAACCTTTTGAATATATAAATTTAAGTGACCAGTTCATATTTTTATTATTTTTGTTAGTTTCGGTATTAAACATGCCGTGTTAAAAGGTAGGCCTATTAGGTTGCCAAGATTCTTAAAATCATTATTTACAACGATTCGCTGATTATATTTTAACAGGTCTTAGGTCAAAGCAATATTAGTCAATAAAGTGAACACTGCCTTCTTGAAAGATCGATACTAATGTTGATAAATGTACGTTTTCCAGCACAATACTATTAACATAACTATCACCAGTATCACCAGATATTAAAAAATAATATAGCACTCTTTCCGCAACAGGCGTCTACCACGGCCATTTTAAAAAGAAAATTGAAAGGTTTTCGGTTAGAAAGAGCCTTTTATGTAAAGGAATTTTTGAAAAGGCAAGTGAGTTTATTAATTTTTATTATATGTATAGTGTTTTCCTTGCATTTTGAGAGATTGATTTGTACAGATTTTACTTTCTCAGTTTAATTTTTTTTAATTAGTTTAATGTTGACATGTTCAATACAATGTGTTGTAAAACTGAACAAACTAATTGAAATTAATTGCACGTATTAGGAAACTTACACAGGATGTTACAGCATGAACTTACTATTTTACATCAATCCTCAGACAATAGTTTGTTTGTAAATATCGATGGAATTGTTAGTCTATGATCAAACGTATAAAACTACAAACAAGGTTTCAATAAATGGTAGCCCATTCCTACCGCAAACTTTTTCACACATACACGATCTAAAAAGTATAATTTAATAAATGTAGCCACAGTGTTTAAAACAAAGGTCGGAACCACACCTTTGCAAGTGAACCTGCATCTCGTTGCATTATGTACTGGATGCAAGGTGCGCCTGGAGAGCTCTTGAAAAATACAAACCGCCCCCGTAAATGCGAGCTCTCAAACCCAAACCCTCGCCGAGGCCGTGCATTTCGCAGCACCGCTCGATTCCTTCCATATAACTCCAAAGTGATCGCAAAATCTAGCTAATTCCCAAAGGGAAACTGATTAGAGGCCTACAATTGAGCCCACAACCACCAAAGAAGTTTAGATATGACCTCCGATCACGTTTTAAAGAGTATCTTTCTATGTCATAACTTTTAGGACCTAAAAAGGGTATAAAGTTCCCTTGCGTAAAGGTAACGTTGAAAATGTTTTAGCTATTTCTCATAATCCTAGTGTGTATTTCCTGAGATACACAAGCAAGGTAATACGCAAGGAATTCCGAGAGTGGATTAAAAAAATAATAATAAGCCAATTATGTCATAATGGATGCTTTTAAACTACTAGAAAATCTTAAGGCCTTAAATTTCGCAAGATAATTCCGTCCGCAATAATAAGGCAGCAAACAAAATAAGTATTTTGTCGTGCCTATCCATTAATGGTTTAAATCCGTCCGGAAAATTCATCAAATTATAATATGGTGTGTAAGAAACTGCATTTTTAGTGGTGCAGCAAGGGTTTCACGATAAAGAACTGTTTGGTTTGTAAAACCATAGCTTCAAATTCCCCATACTTTCCCAGTTAAAACATCCAGACTACAATAAAGCGAGTCGTTCGCGACGAGTCGGAGCCGGGTGGGGGGGGGGCTCAAATTCGACTATTTGACATGAAGCCAGGTTATTCTCAAGTGCGTCTAAACTAATTAGCGTTTGTTTAATTATAAAGCACACTTTAGCCCCACTCGCTTGTGTAGCTAACGTACTCGACTCGACCCACTGCTGCTGTACATGGAACAAGTGTTCGCTTTTATCCTGCTAGAAGCGAATATGTATTGAGCGCGGTGTATCCAGCACAGTGCGACAAAACTTGTCAAGCACGCTAAAATGTTCCCCATGGATGCCATACTCAAGACAATAGTTTTTTTGCATTCACGAACAGCAGTAGAATTTTTACAATGCACGCATTTTACATGTAGGTATTACCACAGAGAAGTAAAGTATAAAAAAGCTTTTAATTGTAGCCAAGCAAATGAAAATAAAAATTAGAACTTCCAAAAATAATTATTTTTGAGGTTTTCAAAGGGGGAGGGGGTTGTAACTTTTAAAATACTAGACTGTAAAATATCTTTTTGACATTCCACAGTCATTCATACACATGTCAAAATCTAAAATAAATGCAGCATTCTTATTTGTAAACCTCTATGGTAAGTGTATATAAGAAAGTTCCATTGTTAGACGTACAGGGATTTATAAAACTAATTAGCTTACCCGGCATGCTTCGCAATGCCAACTTGGGAAATGTTTAGCCTTTCAGGCGAGCTCGTTCGCTGCGCTCACTCCCTATAAGGTGACGTCGTTCGCTACGCTCACTAGCCACTTAAGTCTATTATATCGTGTACTTTTTTATTACCAATTTTCCCTTTAAGCAATCATATGATAGAATACAAAAATTTTGCTTCCATAAGAATAACATAGTAACTTTGAGGACGTCTGGGGCGTAGCTCCCTTTGTGAATACTGATATGAAAATAGACTTCCTATTTTAAGCCTAAAGAATGAGTATACCAAATTTCAGCACTCTAGCCAGTCTGGAAGTTGGAGAATTAGTGATGAATGGGTGAGTGAGTGAGCGCTTTCCCTTTTATACTATGTTTAGATAGATATCTAGATAGATATATATATATATAGATATCTAGATAGATAGATATCCACTAGCAAGAATCAACGCGTATGTAACGCATTTAAACCCAAAATTGATTATTTCTAATTAATCACGCCAGGTCACGTGATCACCTGTCCGCAGCTCTTGCATTGCAACATTCAGGAGCGTCAACAGCGACAGCAACGGCGTCGGAGCAGCCGACGCCCCGTAATTAGGTAATAATCACAACCGAAAATACCGCCGCAGACGCCGCGCCGCATTCAATAACTGAAAACGCCGATCCGCGAAAAATCTGAACCCGCCCGACTTCGATTAACCCTCTGTAAAAGTCCTCGACTCGCGAGCGTCGCGATGGGAACAAAGCGTTTTGTCCCGCTTCACATTTCCGAGTGTCGGCGCTGGCGTTCAAACCTGTTAATTTGACATTCAAGTAAACCTTTCCACTTGTACTTTTCACGGATTCCATTGCCGCCGCGCTCCGATTTACGGGAATTAAATGCCACTTCCGCGACAACGCCGATGCCGAGTCGTTTTACAGAGTGGATATTATTGGGGGTTACTGGAAATTTAATTAAAATGTATTTTGATACGCTATACAGGGCAGCGATAATGAAAAGACTACTTAATTTATGTTGATGTTGGTAACATTCCATTTTTGCACGGGGTGTACTTTAAACGACGATTAATTTTCTGTGCTTTTATTAGCGTTATACCAAGAAAGATGTGTTAGGTAATCCAAGAATGAATATCAATCAAAAACGAATGATGTTGCTACTACTGCAAGATTTATGGTAAAAATTGAATGTCATATTAAAATGTTTTCTTCTTAAAAGTAATACATAGATGATTTCAGCTATAATCCTTGGATTGGTTTCCATTAAATGGAATATTTTCGTGAACATCTTTCATTCAAACGTTTGAAGCTTACGAAACCTTGCCACACAAAAACTATTTGCTACGTAAAAAGCTAGGTATGGAGTAATGTAAGTGTGCTAACACTATTGGACAAGAACGAAAGTAATAGAAGGATATAATTGAATAAGAAATCATAAACAAATCTAAGGTTTTCATTGCTGGAAGTTAGAATGATTTTAAACTTGAATAAAACAAAAATTATTGTTAGGGAATCAAACACAAATAGTTAAATGGAACAAAAACCGTAATAGTATCAAATAACTGAAACTGTATTACATGTTTTTAGAAAAAGTTCACCGAATTGTGTTTTCAAAGGTTCCTTTGCGGCGGGGGATTGTTACTGTATTTGGTAATGGTCTCAGTTACATGTCTGGACGGTGGGTTCAGTTTTCTCTGTTCGAATGGTTCTCGTACACGAAGGTATTCGATGGTAATTCGATTTCCAATACTGTCACTACAGACCCAAAATTTCAATCCACATACAAAATGTCTCCTTCCGCAGTTTTTATTATATTTAAACTCAATGCAATAGTGTCTTTTGAATTCGCTTTCGTCTATAGGTTTTAAGTGTTTCCTTCTTTAGGACATTTTAATATTTAGTCCGATAGATTCATACTGAAGACTAGGATAGCCAAGTGGTTATAGTGCTCGCCTTGCAATCCAATGGTTGCCGGTTCAATCCTGAGAAAAGTTAGTGGTTTTTTAAAGGTTCGATTCCAGAACCAGTTGCCATTTGCCATTAGGCATTTAATTAATTTTGCTTTCTAACATCTGGTCGATGTTAGATAGTAAAAAGACTGGAGTGTGCACCGTTTCCAGTTAAAACGTTAAAAAAATGCCACAGACAAAAAAAATAATAATCGTCAGTGCCTGTTGATTTTAGTACATTATATGTTAACATTGTGTGGCTTCACTTTTCCTTAAATTTAGCTCCATGTAAAATAATCCCCCATATTCTATTTGTTAGTCGGGGAACCTGAGTATTGCATAATGAATGTCCGCAAGATTTCACTTAACAACAACATAAACTGAGGAATTAAGGTTAAGGACTCTTGGATGAGAATCGACTTTCTATTACACTACGACTTTTAAAAAGCACAACCACTATGACTTTTTCAAGCCATTACCACTTTTAAGAAGAACAACACGAGTAACATTTAGCTATATTAGCTTCTTCCCCTTCAAGAAGTACTACTAAAGGTATGTTTACACGTGAGAGTTTTTCACTCTCGGAAAGTAGTTAGTTTTCTTCTACTATATATTTGTCAAATACCACTCACTCACGTATCAGAGTATCTCCAAAACTATAAGGCCTAAAGGGTTAAAACTTTGCATGTACGTTCATCTTTGCTCAAAAACGCTCACTAAGAAACGGTTTTGCAAAATTCCGTCAGGGCTCCGCCCCATACGACTTGAAAATTTCGATACAATGTTATTCTTATGGGGGATTTTTAATACAAATCAAAGCAACAACGAATCTCCAAAACTAGCCAACCTGAAGGGTTGAAATTTGGTATAGGCGTTCCTTTCTACCCATTGATGCTCACTAAGAAACGGTTTTACGAAATTCCTGCAGGGCTCCGCCCCACACGACTTCAAAATTTCGTTACAATGTTATTCTTATGGAGCACTTAAAATACAAATCTAGGAAACAACGAATCTCCAAAACTATAGGACCTACAGGGTTGAAATTTGGAATGGATGTTCCTCTTTGCCTATAGGTGCTCACTAAGAAATGGTTTTTCGAAATTCCTTCAGGGCTCCGCCCCACATGACTTCGAATATCTATATATATAATTCCGTAAGCGAATCGGTCCCCACGAAATATCTCGAGTTAGAAAAAAGATATTGTAACGTATGATGGCTCATTTGAAAGCTTGAGGACCAAGGACGCAAGGAAAAATACCAGATTCGTCAAAAGTTACCTGGGCTTCGCCCCATTGGACCTTGAAGTTCTAATGTTAATCTAATGGGAAGAAGATTTTTAGCTCTACACGTGTGATTAAGCATATGTTCAAGTTTATATTTTTTATCATAAACTCAGCTGGTTAATGAACAGATATTTTGGGTTAAGATAACCATATTTAATTATAACTTTTTAAAATTTGCAATTTATCATAAAAAAGAAAACACCAAAAATGATGGAAAAATTACGGATCCATGGTAGATCTCTATCTCCAAAATCTATGTCATTATGACTTTGTATGCTGAATATACCGCTGTAAAAAGTGACTTTGCCGTGGTATGGTTGTTATTATAGTTAATAAATTGGCTTTACTCAGTGCATGTCGTTAAGATATTACGTTACTGCTTTACTTATTAGCTATTTAGTTGTTAGAGTTGAATCGTTTTTAAAGTAATTGTTTGTTTTTTACCAAACCATATTATGTAAACTACTAACATTGGATAACCTCCGTATGAGCAATATTTTGTTTTATCGTTCTCTGCTTCTTTCCTTGCATAGGTCGTATGGAAACAATAAATGCCCATTAATACATAAATACGCGGA
Source organism: Neoaliturus tenellus (assembly GCA_030545055.2). Taxonomy (NCBI): domain Eukaryota; kingdom Metazoa; phylum Arthropoda; class Insecta; order Hemiptera; family Cicadellidae; genus Neoaliturus; species Neoaliturus tenellus. The sequence goes on along the minus strand of CM061537.1, from coordinate 51,353,944 downwards.
GCTTTTCATGTATGCAGTGTGAAAAAACGAATAATATTTCAAACAATGTTTTACTTCATTGAACGAATAGACAAAATAGACTACATCATAGCACAAAGAACGTCGTTAGACTCAAGTGACGGGTGGGGGGCATGGGGGCCTCTGTAGAGGCATGGGTGGACATTCTGGAGGAAAGGCAGGTAAGGGGGCATGGGGGATTGGGGCCACAGGGGCACTAGAGACGCCGGTGGCACAGGGGGTAGTTGGGCAGGGGGTACGGGGAGGAATGGGGGACATTGAAAGCACGGGGCCTCGAAGAAAAACGGTGGGTATGTGAGCTTTTGAGAATGGGGGGCACAGAGGCATGGAGGCATGAGGGTACGGGGCATGGGGGTACTCGGGCTATGGGGGCATAGGGGGAACAGGAAGCACAGGTCATGAGATGATGGCATGGGGGAGACTTGGGGGGACATAGGGGGCACGGGAGAGGAATGGGGCACATAGAGAACACGGGGGCATGAAGGATGAACGGCAGACATGTGAGCACACTAGAATGGGGGTCACAGAGGCATAAGGGGTATGGGGGCATGCGGGGTACTCGGGCCGCAAGGCATAGGGTTTATAGGAAGCACGGGTCACGAGTGAGGGGCATGGGAGAGACTTGGGGGACATTGGGAGCTCGGGGGAGGAATGGGGGGTTACAGAGGCATAGGGGGTACGGAGCCATGGAGGGGTACTCGAGCCGCTAGGCATAGGGGTACAGGAAGTACGGATCACAAGAGGGGGCTCGGGGCACATAGAGGAGGCTTGGGAGGACATAGAGGGCAGGGGAGGAATGGCAAAAATCGAGGAGGAGATATGGGAGGCACGGGGAGGATTGGCGAGCATCCTAGGGGGTACAGGAAGCACGGGTCATGAGATGAGGGCATTGGAGGGTCTTGGGGGGACATAGGGGGGACGGAGGAGGAATGGGGAACATAGAGAGGATGGGGGTATCGAGGAAAAACAGCGGACATGTGAGCACAGGAGAATGGGGGTCACAGAGGCATAGGGGGTATAGGGGCATGGGGGGTACTCGGGCCGCAAGGCATAGGAGGTACAGGAAGCACGGGTCATGAGAGGGGGGACACAGGTGAGGCTTGGGGGACGTATTGGGCACGGGGAGGAATGGCAGGCATCGTGGAACGGGGACATGGGAGTCACGGGGAGGAATGGCGGTCATAAATGCACAAGGAAATGGCAGACACGGGGGTATGGGCATGTCGGCACGAGGCGCACTAGAGACGTCAGTGGCACTGGGGTTAGCTGAGTATGGGGGAACGGGGGATTAATTGGAGACATTGAGAGGATGGGGGCCTAGTCCGGCGGGTATGTGGGCACACTGACATTGGGGGCCAAGGGGTTAGGGGGCATGGAGGGTACTCAGGCTACGGGGGCATATGGGGTACAGGAGGCACGGATCACGAAAGGGGACGAGGGATACGGCAAGTGTGTAGGGAGTGGGGGCACAGGGGTCCTGGATGCAGTAGTGTACACTATTATTGGTATAACCATTTTGTCATGTTGTATTAAACTATTGTATTTACTTGAGTTACAAACTCATTATGTGTACATGTTTAAGGTCAAAACTATTTTTTGGGTCCGACAACCTAATAGCGCAAAAAATTTTATTTTTTCCACAAAATAGACAATTTACTGTATTGTTTAATGCAAGGTAGATTGCTGGCAAATTACTGATTTGTTACCACAGAAAAATATTCGTCAAGATTAAGTAATATTTATAAGAAAATCCAACCGTGATCCAACCGTGTAAATTCACTCTAGAGCTTGAGAAGAAATGAAGTAATTGTGCAACTAGGTAATGAATTGAAACTTAATTTTTGAGATAACATCATCATTTAGATTTTTAGGGGCCTTTGCCCCTACAAGCCCCTAGTTTGATTTAATTATCTGTTGAAGATTCAAAGCTATCAGCTGTTAGCGAAATGATAAATTTAAAGGATGACATAACCATATGACAAAATTTTTTATCTTTGTAAACAATTTAACTGGTGTAAAATGTTTATTAGTTAAGATTTTAGGTTAGGTTCGGTTTAATCTACTTTGTCAAATACCACTCTCTCAGTACCATCGAATCTTTACAACCATAGGGTATAGGGGGTTGAAATTAGCCATGGACGTTCCTCTGTGTTAAAAAATGCTCAGTAAGAAACGGTTTTACAAAATTCTTTCAGGTCTCTACCCCACAGGACTTGAAATTTCCATTTAATATTATTCTTATGGCCAATATTTTATACAAATCAAGGCCACAACGAATCTGAAAAACTATAGCACCGACGATGTTAAAATTTGGCATGGGCGTTCTTCTTTGATCATAGATGCTCACTAAGAAACGGTTTTGCAAAATTCCATCAGGGCTCCGCCACATAGGACTTCAAAATGTCTATCTAATGTTATTCATAGGTAATTTTTAGTTCGAATTTAGGAAACAACGAATCTGAAAAACTGTATGATCTATGATGATGAAATTTGACGTGGATGTTCCTCTCTGCTCATATGTACGTGCTCACTACGAAAGTGTTTTGCCAAATATATGAGGGCTCTCACACACGATTTCAATTTTGGTCTAATGTTATTCTTATGGCCAATATGAATCTAGGGAATAGGGAACAATGAGTATGAAAAGCCAGATGATCTAAGGGTTGAAATTTGAAATGGAAGATACACTTTGCCCATAGGTGCTCACTAAGAATTCGCTTTAGGGCTTCGCCCCACGGGAAAAAATTACTTCTGGGGCCTACAGGGTTGAATTTTAGCATGGACGTTCTTCTTTGCTCATAGGTGCTCACTAATAAACGCTTTCACAAAAATCCCTTCAGGGCTCCACCACACGTCTTCGAAATTTCAATATAATGTTACAATTATGGCCAATTACAATACGAACTGAAAGAAACAATGAATCTATAAACTATAGGGCCTGCAGGGTTTAAATTTGGAATCTCTTTGGTCATAGGTGGTCAATAAAAAGTTGTTTACACATTTCCTTCAGGGCTCTGCCCCAAATGCAGTAACCTCAAAATTACTATAGAACCTACAGGGTTAATTTTTTTGCATAGACGGTCATCTTTGTTCATAGGTATTCACTAAAATACTAGATACTGGAGAGGAACCAATAAAAATCATCGAAGGACCTGAGGTAAACTATTAAAAAGAAATTAAGACCTTGAAAAGAAAGATGAGATGGAGGTATCTATCTTCTTATTTCTATAAGAGTTTCGTCTGTTACGTCCCTTTTTCTCTCGACCTACTGAAACGATTTTTAAGATTGAGGTGTCTTTTTAAAGCTTAGGATATACCGCAGTGACGAATCGTAATTAAAAAGGTCATACCGTATTGTTTCGGGCTTCGCCCCCCCCCCTCACCTTTGCTTTATTTCTAGAGGGCGCTTTAAAATGTTAACCAACTTTTATTCTTTAACGTGAATTGTAATTTAACAGCTGATTACCTTCAGATGAATTTTAAAAGCCAGATAGTAAACAAAAATAGATCTCTGTCACTTTATAAACAAAATTCACGTACTGTAGGTGAGTTTCATTCATACAGAATCATAAAATGAGCAATTTGCGCACGGGCCACCTCGTATTCAAAACAAGAATAAAGAATGTTATAAACAATGGCATGTGAGTTGAAATACAAATATTGTAAAGATATGATAATGAAAGTAAAATTTTTAAATAATGGGGTGTGATTTGCTTCATGTATTACTGTATATAAATTGAACCAATACGGTTTTGGAAATATAGTTTTTGAAGTCCTTTAGGGCTCCACCCCACTGGTCTTAAAAATTACTCTATGGCCTACTGGGTTAAATTTGACATTGATGTTCCTCTTTGGTCGCGGGCATTCACTAAGAAACGATTTTGCGAATTTTTTTTGGGCTCCGCCCCACAGAACCTTTAGGTTACCATAGACCCTACGGGTTAAAATTTGACGAGGACATTTCTCTTTACTCAAAGGTACCAAGAAACGGATTTGAATATATAGTTTTTTAACTCCTTAAGGGCTCCGCCCCTCAGGACTTAGAAACTTCTAGAGAGCCTACGGGGTTGAAATTTGACATGGATGTACCTCTTTGCTCATAGGAAGTAACTGAGAATTTGTTTTGGAAATTTAGTTTTTAAACCCTTTAGAGCTCCGCCCCACTGGACTTGAAAATTACTCTACGGCCTACGGGGTTGGAAATTAACATGGACGTTACTCTTTACTCAAAGGCTTTCACTAGGAAACGATTTTGCAAATTTCCTTTAGGGCTCCACTCCACAGAATCTTTAAGTCACCATAGATCCTACGGGGTTAAAATTTGAGGTGGAAAGTCCTTTAGGGCTCCAACCCACTGGACAAAAAATTATTCTATGACCTATGGGTTAATATTTGAAATGGATTTTCCTCTTTGCTCATAGGAAGTCACCAGGGAAGGGTTTTAGATATATATAGTTTTTGAAGCCCTTTAGGGCTCCGCCCCACCGGACTTAAAAATTACTCTATGGCCTAAGGGGTTAATATTTGACATGATCGTTCCTCTTTGCTCATAGGTGCCCCGCTTATGCTATTTCAATGTATGAATCTTAATGTATATCTTAAAGAAGAAGATTTCGTAGGTCTTAAAAGAGATTAAAAAACAATTTCAACACGGGCGAAGCCGTGACGGGCAACAGCTAGTTCTCATATAAATCTCAGACAGCTGTTGATAGTACTCGCAGAAAACTGTCTGGGATTAACCATCTTGGAAAATTCGCTGGTTGTGTAAAAACCTCTGAGAGTACCTGCTGAGAGTACGAAACTCTCTGAGAGCGAACAAAAACTCTCAAGCGTAAACCTACCTTAAGATATGGGTAAAAAGCGTGTTAAAGTTAAGACATAAAGACCCAAGATATTTTTTTATTCGCTATATCCAAACAGACCTATAGAAACTGAGACACACACGTTTTGGAAATCGGATGAGCACGTCCTCATTGTGCTGAAGAGGACTTGGAACCCATTAGGTTGGACTCTACCTCGTGTTATCCACTACCCCTTGGGTTTGAATCCGATAAGCAAGACGAAGAGCCGGACAATCCATAACCCAGGAGTAACCGCTTGGCATCGATCAGCCCCGGAGACGGACCGAGGGAAAATGCAGATTAGCACAACAGCTCGGGGCCATTAAAAAGAGTTAGATGACGGTGTCGGTGGCGATAGTGGCGGCGTTGAGGGATGGAGTGTCTACGACGTAACGCGACGTAACGTTAGCGTTACACGTCACCGTTACGGCGGCGGGGCGTAGATAAGCGGTCTACCAACACACACTTAGGGCGGTCTGGTTGACTCGTGCTCTTAACTTGTAAAATATTAGAAAAAACTTGCAACGATTTGTATTTTAGATTTTTTTGTTGAGTTGTGGGTTAAAAAATGTTAATCTTCAAATCGTTGTCACTAGTCGGAAGGAGTAGGCCTAATACTATTGAGCAACGCTTAAAATTCAGATTTTCATCTTTTACTGTGCACGTCACTACAACTTCCATTTTCAAAGATCATCAAGAACGATTGACCGGCGAAAAAGGCCTGACGTAATTTTTTTCACCTTTTGGCCATTGTAATTTGGTTTAATTTAGTAATTAGCATAAAGCGTGGTTTATATTACATTATTATATTATACCAAGCAAATTGTGCGAGGTAAATTTTTAACTGGCACATACGCTTAATTTAATGCACATTTTATTCCCAAATATTTTTTACATTATTAAAAATTTCCTAATGCAATTTGAGGTCTTACGTGAAGTCTAAATAAAATAACAAAATAATAAAAATCTAAGAGAGTTTTAAACTAGTGTGTTGCACATACGAAAAAAACAAATTTAATTTCACTCGAAAAGCCCGCGTGTTGCTTGTAACTTTGTATCCTCACATGCACATAAACAAATATTACAGTATTTTCAGTAAAAGCCAAAACATCCCTTAGAGAGCTTTCTCTATCAACTGATAATTAAAAATAATAAAATACTAATAAAACACACTTTCAATATTTGATATGGGCCAACATGTGGGGTGGAAAAGTAGGACCAAACCACTTGACAATGCGGTGATCGGCGTGTCGGCGTGTTGTCGTGTTGTGCAGCGTATTGCTGACCAGACACGCGGACCGGATGTCACCGGATTGTTTGTCGGCCTAATTACCGGAAAGTGACCCGGGTTTGTAAATACCGCGCGCCCTAGCCACGCGGCGACGGGAGTTCCATTGATGGTAATGCAGCAACCTCACGGTACACACGAGAAGGCGACTGCGAGTGCTCCGGATGGGGGAAACTATAGAGATGCTCGCAAACGGTATGCACGAAAAAATAAATAGTAAGGAAGATTAAATTAGGTGGGAAAATTAAAACTTTACAATTTCCTTCTAAACTTTTAAATGTCTCTGACATTGAAATGAAATTGAAGTAGGCCTACCAAAGCCATAAATCGGTACGGACCTGCTTTTAACACAACGTTTGCGGACGCATATTAATTTATCGTAAGGATCGAGTTGTTTAGTTGATGTGCAACAACAACAACCATCACTTTTCAATAATTAATTGTAAGCTGTAAAATATGGCTAAAATAAGATTGAAAGTTTCTTGACTTTAAAAAGAAAAGATACCGGTAGCGAATAATTTTGCACCATCTAGGACTACTCATAACATGTCCTTACAAATTGAAAAAAATCTTGGGTGAACCATAAAATGAAAAACTAAAATTCTAGGCACACAAAAAATTAAATCATGCTTTAGTCAGGCCAATTCATGCTTTAGTAAAAAAAAAAATTAGATAAGTTTCACTTCCCAAACCCCAACAGAGTAAAACCCCCTTGGGTCGGACACAAAAGTTGAATCCCACGTATTAATCACATGATTAGCGAATACGTCACCAGGCGGGAAGTTGGAGAACTGCCACCGCATTCGGCGACCGTGTGGTAAATAATGATTAATCGGCCAGTAAATTGACGGATGGGCGACGGGCAACGGACCATGGGCGACGGGCGACGGGCGGTGGGTGAAGTTTATTTCACAGTCCCAGTTTCTTTAATGTCTGCCAAAGTTGGCGGCTAATTGCCGTTTAAAAGACCGTCGCCGCGATAATTGTGGATAATTGGTTTTGCGAAACTTTTATTTCAAAACTGGTTCAATTAAGGTGGTATTTTTTGGATTTAGGACGTTTTAATTTTAAACTCCTCTAAGAAGTGGTTTAATACAAGTTTAATATATTTGGTTTTGTTACTTTGTACGTGCTTACTTGAGCACATACTAAAAAGAATTTATTTTACAAGTGTTAAATACTTATAAATGAACGCGTTATTATTTTTTATGGATGATTTAAAACTTAAAGAAACTTAAAGAAACTTAAAGAACTTAAAACGGAACGGAGAAAGGATGTATCGGAACTCTTTCCAATATTTTAGGACTTTGTCCCTGCGGACCTAAAAACAAATATATGGCTATCATAGTAGTACCTTTGTTACACAAATTTTACAGAAACAATTGGGCTTCTTTTGTCCGCCGTGCTGTAGTTTCAAAATACCACCAGAACACTTTAAAAGAAAAAAACTGTAAAATTTTACAAGATACAAACGGGTTGAAAATTTTTACTATCCTAACACCGGTACTAAGAGCATAAAGATCATAAAAAATAGTGGATTCAATTACATATGAATTGCGGCAACGTGAATATTTGCAATCGATAGGCGGTGAAAATTGGCTTTTTCTGAAGGAAAATAATCTTTGCTCTTATTTGTTGTTTAACCCGCACTGACCGAACATTCGCGACAAACTTGTTCGGCGAGCACAAAAAATCAACAAACATTTATAACGAACAATCACTTACTGTATGATTTAAATTCGAAATAAATACCTGCAAACAAACAAAAATGTTCAGAACATGTTCGGCGAACGTAGTGATGTAAAACGCCCTGGCGTTTAAATCTCAGGGCAAATGCCCAGGGCATTTGCCCAAATAACCGCCCAAAATCCATAAGTGCCGGGCGTTTATCCAGTTTAAGGCTAATAAACCTGATTAATGGAAATTAAATTGAACACTACTCTTCTAGTAAACTTTTTAACCTCTACATTAGATATTTACATAATAGCCTATATTCAAAAAAAAAAATTACTTGTAGCCTATAATTTTAATTAGGCTATATTGGTAGGAAGTCATCACTAGAGAGTCAACACTTGTCTTTTGTCAACAAGAAGAAATAATTTAGACTGAAAATAACTTCATAGGTTTATTTTTATTTAAAAAATCTGGCTAATGTAATAGAATTAATTTACATTTGTTTATTACACACAATGAATCAGTCTTAACTTAACGGTTGTAAGGTTGTAATTTGGTTCCGGTTGGGTTTGTGGCAAATTGCTTAGAATGCAAAGCCCTTTAAAATGATGTATCATATGTTGTAGGCCAATGCAGTTTCCCACAAGACATCATTTTAAAGTACATTGCATTCTGAGCAATTTGCCACAAACCCGACCTCAAAAGGTAGAGTGGATTGGGAGTTATTGCATTTTTTTGTTTTCAGCAATATGATTTTAATACAAAGTTTGACACCTGCTATTTTTTACTCGGTCATTCTTTTGAGATCGGGTTTGCGGCTTGTTCTCCATTCCCAAAGACCTTTAATTTGATGTACATATTGACATATGCTTACATTTAAGATTTTCTTCTTACTCCTTGTGGACCGTCCCCCCTTCAAGATCCAAGGACACTAAGTACTTTAGGAAGTAGTCTTAGTCACTCAAAATCAATATGCAACGTTTTAGTTTTGTTACTTAAATACTTTTAAAAATATTAAATCGTCTCCAGACTTTTTTCCACCCTGTATATGAATAAAAATAATTTTATAGATGCCTTTTTATGTTAGGAAATTTACATAGTGGTTAAAAAGCACTTGTTTTACTAACAAAACCTTAATACTTAACTTTAAATTTAATTAATTAGTCATTATAAATTTATCTTATGCACATATTTATGAATTACAGAGTAGAAACCTGCTTAATCAGTAAATAAGGTTTTTATATAACAATTTAGAAAAATATTTATTTAAAATACCACACTGAAAATATTACAGGTTTTATTGTATTGCGCCTTAAACTGAACTTTTTATAAACGCCCAGTTTTTGGGCGCTTAAAATCGCTTTGGGCAAATGCCCGGGCAAATGCCCATTTATAAACGACCCGCCCACTGGGCATTTGCCCGGCCCACATCACTAGGCGAACGTAAACATTTCAAATTTGGATCTCACCACAAAGTTAAGTCTACATCAAATACCAATGTTCAAACAATCTAAAGATCATTAACATATTTGTGTTGCATATCAAATTGAATATTTTGTAAATATGGGCACTGGCCTGTCGGCGGTGCAGTTACATGTGAGACAGAATTGCAAGCTAAATCATGTAAGCTAACTTAACCCAAGCCAAGTATTTATTATAATTTTAAGTGTTCTCCTGGAGAAGGATTACTGACGAGAAGAGATATTTGCCATATGGCCTCCCGTATCACTTCCATCTGTCCAAGACGCCGACGTTATCAACAAGCACTTTAAGGCGAGAATAAATAATGTTAGAATGTGGGTGATGACTCTATTTTACTTATAAGGTAAAATGTGCATAATAATTGTTAAACTAACACAAACACGATCGCCTAAAATATTTGTAGGGATTAACAATGTTGATGTAGACCGAAAAAGGTGGTAGCTAACGAAGTCTGGCTGTATAGAGCAGGATGGCTCCATGGAGGCCCCTCGTTACAGCAGTCCGGCCGACTCATGGCAGGCCCTTTGGCGGCCGTGTACCGCCACCGCCGCGGGCCACTGCCATTACCATTACCGCTCCAGTCCCACTCTCGGCCAAGGTCGACCCTCGGCTCATTTCAAATAATCGAAACACCGCGAAGGAGAGTTACATTTTTGTCTCACTACGCCGATAAAGTCAGTGTTTGCAAGTCATGCGTCTGGAGCGCCGTAGCGGATTAAAACTAAGGCAAGTGCGGAAATTCCAGTAATACAACAATTCATGGGCAATCATCATAATTACGTTAGATTTCACACGAATAAAGCCTATCACTAATAGCAGACAAACTGGACAACTATGCACAAGAATGGTTATAGAATATTCCCTTACGCAAGCATCCACACGTAGGCCTATATATTTATCTATACTATTACTACGCTAAGGATTATTTTGCGATTCAAAGTCCTAGAGCTTTCTGCCGATTTTGATGTTTTATCGTAAAAATTAAGGCGCTATCCATAATTGAAATCTGGGTTGAGCATTGCAAACACCTGTTAATTTACAGTTGTAAACAATTAGTTTTAGGCGATTACTGATAATCACAGTATTGGATTGGTCGGGTGTAATTGATCTAGGCAACTAGTAAGTATACTGATAGTTAGTATTAGGACTGAGTAACAACTAGTAAGCATGTAATTTGTCCTTTTGTAAAAAAAAAAAACCAGTAACTAAGTATGATTGGCCTTATGAAGTAAAAATAAAACACTTCCTAGGATCAATTACGATAAATGAAGTATAAATATCAGAAGTGATTACATTCCAGCTATTATACATATTACATTAACTATTCATCACAATGAAAAACTCAAAGTAATTACAATCTATTCTAGCGGTTGGCCAAATTACATTAAATATTCAATACATAGATGGTAAACTAAATTTAGTCGAAACGCGTCGACTTTTCACCAACAAAATTCAAAACAGTACTCACTCCTTCATAAACAGCGAGCGCCAGATATAGCGGCTATAATGACACTCACCTGGAAAAAAAAGAAAAATACATTACTACACATTTTACTTGACACGAACAACAAACATCAGTGAAGGTTACATCGATATCGATGTTACATGTCAGCGTAATCAGCACATCAGGTAAAATGTGAAAAGCGTCCGCCACAGCAGGCGACGCTTGATTTTTGTCCGTTTTGAATCACGTCAGTTTTTAATTTCCGCCCGGTTTTCCTCAATGCAGCCTTTCTCGGTGCAATTTAATATCGTATCAATAAGGGCAACATATCACAGCGCCGCGAGAGCAGAGCGCTGTTCAAATATTGTATAAATTGTGTTGTACACACCTGATAACATTTTATCGTAATGCTAATACTGCAAATTACTGCATGAAATCCGCCGATAACAGTTTATAAATGCGTTTGCTTCAATGTATTTTGCTTTCCTTCGTGAAAATTATTTGAACAGTTTTGGCCAAGTTTGAATAATATTGGTCAACTTTGAACGAACAAGTTGATCAGGCCTGATCAAAGGAATTCAGGCATGATCAAATGAAATCGTGCATGACAAGATATCAATCCTGAATAACATTGATCAAACGCCTTGATTAGGCCATGCTAAACCTTTTTAGGCCCGATTGAATGTAATCGGATTTGACCTAATGTGGACCATGGTTGATCATGTTTTCAGACCTAATTAACTTTTATTTTGGCCTCAAAAACCTAAACAAATTAATCATGCTAAAATAATGACATAAAAAATAAAGCTATAAAATAAAGATATAAATTTTTCACAATGTCAGCATTTTCCGCCTAAAACATTAATATCGAAAACTTATTGTTTCCAATAAAGATTATCGGTTGATTTGCGTTTTAAGAATAATAATAAGAAAAAGATAGGAATTTTCAGTACAGAGATGTGTTTTAAGATTACTTCTGGATTGTTATACTAAGATCGAAGTTATTATTTTATTTTTGGACAGTTTTTCTTTATTTCTTTAATGAAAAGTTACTGTGGGTCAATTTTAACTTGTAGAAACAATTTGACGACACGGTGTCTGATTAACTACATGTGACTTCAATAGTTCAATGGTATTTGGACGTCGACTTAGTAAGGTGGTACTTGTAGTAGGACATAATGGACCAACTGCAGATAATGACCAAAGATTACAAACGGATATACTGTATTAAACCTTCATTAATATGTATATATATAACCAAACACTGATTATGAGATATTAATATCGTGGTTTAAACAAGCTAGAATGTAGAATAATGTATGAAATCTGTCTCTATTTAAATTTCATTTTTTATTTTATTTATCGCATATACATCTTTTTGTTTCCAGAATCTTTGCTAAGAAGTCATTTAACCCTATAATAAGTGTTATACCGTATGGATAATTTAATCGTTTCCGTTATTTTCATTATAAGTTATTCGAAAATGCATGTGATTTACTGATACCAAAGTCGTCCAAGGTCAGGCACTCATATCTTATCAGTTTTTATCGGTTTGCGAAAACCTCTACTCTAGTGAGATCGAGTTCAGAAATCAGGGTAATGGTAATCCTTGCAGCACCGGATCTCGGACTTGCCCTGCCTTCGCCAGTGACGTCATCGACACGCGTGGGCGGCGACACGTCGAGACCTGCACGGTGAGTCACCTCCTGAAGCGGTTGACTACAGTATGTTGCTGCTGTTGCACCTACACCTCCGTGCAAGCGTCATCCGCCACGACACTGGCGATTCAACTCGTCCAACGTAAAATGTTCAACTTTAACCTTGAACACAACACCTGTATGACACCATAATGCTGTTCAATAATGCGAAATTCGGATGTAGGTCAAACAATGTTCTGCGACCGAGTTTTCGTTCAACAAAGATTCTTGTTATTTAAAAAAAAAAAAAACGTTTTTTTTTACATTATAGTTCACCGACCTAAATTATGATCGATGAACGTGTTTATATCGCAAACATTCGCCATATGAGAATACAGATTTGTAGTTTACAATTATTAAAGTGACTAATGATGAAGAAACAAATGGACACGCAAGGTTTTACCCACGTAGGCAAGTGGCTTGATCAACATATACAACTAAAATATCTCTTTTAAAGTATTTAACTAGACATTTTTCCTTATCAAACCTGTTTATTCCCTTAGGCCCTAAAATCTAAAATGTATCTCTACTATTCAAGTACACACTGTACGAATGAACGAAATACAATCACAATATACGGAAAAAAATGTTTTTCCTTCACCTACTATCTAAAGCCGTATTTTACTCCTTGGAATTGAGTAGTAAAGTACTAATTTCTATCCCATGTGACTTGAATACTTAATCTTTCTACCTAGGGAAAACTCGAGTTTTTTCGTACCACGGGGCTAAAGTTAGTTTCATAAGAATAACATTAAAAGAGAGATTAAAAAGAACATGAGCCACAGTCAGCTGTTACCTGTATTTGTTTCGTTACTCATTGTTGACTAATAGCAGCTGTAGCTGCTGCTCACCCACTGCTGACCATTCAGTCAGCAGTGGGTGAGCAGCATCTTATAGTATTAGAGATGGCCGTGGCAGTGTAGGTGTTTGTTTACATTTTGCTTGGGTAGGCTATTAACCTAAGAAGTCCAAAACATAAGTGTAAAACTTTTGACTAGGCTTAAATTATATTTTGTTTTTTTCGTGTTCTTCAAAAATGATATGGCCTACCTTGTGTGTTTTTTATGTTGATGTGGCAGATCCAGCTTGACGGAGCAAGTTATCATATGAAGGTAAAGTTAAATTATCTACGGTAGGCCTATTAGGCCTAAATTTTATTCGTGTAGGTGGAGGAAAAATGTTGTGTGCATCAAGGGACTAAAGTACTTTTCTCCCTCAGGGAAATTGTCGCCCTCGGCTTCGCCTTCGGGCGACAACACTTTCCCTTCAGGGAGAAAACATTGTACTTTAGTCCCTAGAAGCACAAATAACTATACCGTATATTTTTTATACGATGAGAATTTAAACAAACAAGTTTGATACCGGATCCTCCAGGGCTCACATAGCCTACTTCATGAAATAGATTACTTCAGATAGTTTGTAAAAATAGATTACTATGTACTTATAGACATAGGCCTATAAAAATTACTAAATTAATATAAGGAGTACATCAAAATATTGAAAAATCTATTCTTTTTAAAGAATCATCACAAGATGCAAAATAATTTTAAAATCGTATTTATACGTATACTTTTTACAAAGTGCAAAAATAGCAAACCTGAAAAAATCACTATCGCTGACCGAATTGTAAGCAACAGATCGCAACACCAAACAGTTGTCAGCCTTCAGACGGACTCATTCACGGTCGGCGACGTGTGTTTACCACAGTGGTGCCAACCTAAACACCGGTGTTGCCAACCGGTTAAAATAAAACTCCCGCCCCAGAGTAGTGGGGTTTGGTTACTTTCAAAACGGAAGTCGTGCCAATTGCCAGCCGCTGCCGGCCAGCTGCCATCGGCCAGCTGCCAAATCAGTCGCTGCCGGCATATGCCATGCCATATAGCTTCAGGTGGGGAGAGGCTAAATTAAATGAAGGGGTGGAGAAGGGGTGAGGAGATGGTGTTAATTTTTGAAGTAGGAGTTAGTGTATAAAGGAGAGGGGATAATTGCTTCAAGGTCATATGGAGGGGGTTTTAAAAAAGACTGAACTCTAAGAGTTCAGTTTATCGGTGATCATCATACAGGTCAGTCGAAACCGACAAGGGATTGAAGAATAGCTTCTACATCATTTATTGTTGTAGAAGATACATCTGGAACTTGTACAGGGATCTGAGGAGTTGTTGAAGTTGAATGTCTAGAAGGATTTTCCCTTGGATGAGTTGTTGATGATATTTCATGAACTTGAACATTTTCTTGGTTGGTTTCCATTATTATTGTAGTGTGAATTAGAGTGGAGATGTTGTTAGCTGAAGAGCATAGAAGATAATGAAGTAGGAATTATTGTCGGGGCCCTTATATAGGGAATGGTGGGGGTAAAATAAAAAAACTTGTTGAACACAGTCGATAGGTGTAACAAGTTCTAAGTTATTTAAATGTAACATAGAACGTAAAATGTCGTAAATAACACTATCATCAACATTAACCTGAGAAGTTGTTGAATAGTATAATGGGTTAAAACTGTACTTCTTCCTAACTCTATTTAAATTAGTTTTACACTTTGAAATTGAAGGTTTAGAAGTACTTCGTAATATGTGTTGTGTTCGCAAAAGCTTTAATTTTAAACATTGTGCAGTCATTATAATCGATGTGTTAAGTTCAGAAGTTAAAAGAAGACTGAGATATAAAATGAAGTGTAAAAGAAATTGAAACAGAAAGCCAGAGTAGTAATTTTATAGGCTAGAATTTACAAAGGATATTTCATGGATAATTCTAACCTCAAACCTAGTAAGTGAAGTAGTCATAACATAAAACTAACGAGAGATGATGACCGAGCGGATGCGAGGCAATGAATGTTTGTAGCGAAATAAACTACCTACCTTTATAGAGGCAATAACTCCAGCCAGATGGCGGCAGATGGCAAGCAAATGACTGGTTGACCGACTTTCACTGACTTGAGTAGTAAGAGAAGTAGGGTTCTGTGTCTATCCCTACTCCTTGGGGTCAATGACCGACCGGAAAGGTCAATGACCCCCCCCCCCCCCGAAAAAATGGAGCCCCCCCCCCCGAAAAAATGGAGCCCCCCCCCCTTCCCCTACTATTTCCCCCACTCCTTCCCCCACTCTTCCAGGTCAATGGCCGGTCACCACCGGTTGTTGACTTTATGTGGTGAAACCAGACTAAATATGGCAGCTGCCATGGATAATTCTAACCTCAAACCTGCTGCGCATGCAACGAGTTCTCCGGATTGGAATAGTGACTATGCTATTGCGCATGCGCCTAGTCCTGTATTACTCACTTTAGCGCTACTGCACATGGATAATTCTAACCTCAAACCTTGGTTTTGCGTTGCTGTGCATATGCTGCTCCCCACTCCTTCGCCTTCCTTTTATACTGCTGCGAATTGGACTGGATTGAACACTGTACTGGAGTGAAACAACTTCCCCCACTCCTTGAAAACCCGAGGAGCGATAGGAGCTATATCTTTGCTTCAGTCGCCAACAAACTTTCATAGCGAAAGGTTGTTGGCAACTCAGCAAGAGGTTTCAAATATATAGTAGGCCTATATATATTTGAACTTCTTCTACTATGTTGCGTTTTTTAATGCAATGTGGTATGTGTGTGTGTTTAGTTTTAAGGTGTATTTAATTTAAGAAATAATTTGCGCATTGCGATGTTAGTTATAAGTTGGGTTTAGCATTAAGGTGTATTAATTTTTAAGAATAATGATGGTATTTAGCATTAAGGTGTATTAATTTTAAGAATAATGATGTATTTGGTTGTGTTGAATTATTTGGTTTTTAATAATGATGTGTTGGTACTACTAATTTATGTTTGTTTTGTGCATTTGTTTTGCCTTACAGCTAGATGTTAGGGGGTAGATTAACTGTAAATTCAGAAGTTCTGTTGAACTTCATTTAAAATGGGTGGGACATCCGCAAGTCGGACTTTTTTTTGCATTTTGTTTAGGAATATGATGGGTGGGGTTAGTTTGGGTGGGGTTAGAGTTGCGTTTCTGCATTAGGTGTTCCAGTTTCCCTTGGAATTCATGGTTACGGTAGACCCGGACCGGACCGTTACGGTAGACCCGGACGGTCCAAACAAAATTGCGTCGATGTCCCTTGCAGAACGTAACTAGTGGGTTGGGAGTGGGAACCGTTAGGCAAACAGGGTGGTGGGAACAGTATTACTGTTCCCATCACCTTGGATCATTATAAATCTTGAATGACCTTGACCCACTTTTGGAAGGGTCAATGACCCCCCCCCCCCCCCCGAAAAAATGGAGCCCCCCCCCCCTTTCCCCCACCACTCCTTCCCCCACCAGTCCTTCCCCACCTCCCGGGCCAATGACCGGTCATGGCCGGCTGCTAACCCCTCTCATTTGCATACCGTTATAAAAGACGCGTTGGCCGGGGCTAGTGTTTCATTCCGATTCCAGACGTTAGGCTGTGAACTTGGAGTTATAACGATGTCTTCTGTGCCTACTACTACTTCTACTACTTCTACCACTTCAACTTTTACTTCGACTTCGACTTCGATTTCTACGGCTGTTACTGCATCAACAAAACTCTTCGCTGAAAAACTGTCCGGATTGGTATAAGAAGAAGCTTTCATCTGAACCTTCAACTTCTGGAGCTATTCTTCTGCCAACCAACTCTTCTAGACTTCGCAGTATTTTTTCACCACCTTCACCTTCGCCTTCAAACGACTCCACACCACCATCAACTATGATGCCGCCACCGCAGAAGCCAGTTCCCCGTCTTAATACTCCTTCCATTGAAACTATTGTTCATCACCTTAGTACACCCATTATCCCACTATCACCATTGCCTCCTACCCACCACCTTGCTACAGTTGAAGACCATACCTATCACAAAACTAATTCCTCTAAACCAGTTCCTAAACCTGCCCCTAAACCTGCCCCTAAACTTGCTCCTAAACCTGCTCCTTCAGAGCAATTTCGATCATTACAAGAAGAGCGTCGTAGGGCATTTAGCCGTCCCACTACTTGCCCTGAAATGCTTATTAAGGGAATTAAGAAAGGATCAGCTTGTGGGAGGAAATGTGTTAAAAATGAAAGTTTTTGCCGTGTACATATCGTGAAACATATTTCTGAACCACAACTGACAGAAACCCCCACCGTTGAAGACAATCCTAAAATAATATCCGTCAGAGGAGAGAGGCTTAAGAAAGGTTTGAAATATTTTTTTCTAAGTGTTGTTGACCACCAACACATTTTGGCAAAATGTAACGGCTTAAAATATAAAATTAGAGTTTGTGAGAATTTGTGTAAAGAGAAGAGATTTAACACTTTAGATTCTCAAGACTTTCTCCTCAGGGATAAAAAGGATCGTATTACAAGGTGGGGGCGTAAACAGTAAATTCACTTAGTTTTTTCCAAATTGTTGCTAAAAAAAAAATAATGGGGGAGAAACACAACGCGTTATGCGTTGTGTTTCTCCCCCATTATTTTTTAACACTCTAAGTCTCGTGACCTACTTTCATGTGAGTAGTGAGTAAAGGATGGTTCTGTGTTTGTCTGCATTCCTTCGGGTCAATGACCGGACCTGAAAGGTCAATGACCCCCCCCCCCCCCCCGAAAAAATGGAGCCCCCCCCCCCCCCGAAAAAATGGAGCCCCCCCCCCCTTTCCCCCACCACTCCTTCCCCCACCATTCTTTCCCTACCACTCCTCTGGGTGAATGGCCGGTCATGACCGGTTGTCTACCTACATCTAACCGTTATACTAGCTACTCCAGAGTCTTCATTCCAATCCGTGAGACCACTGCTGCAACATGCCTACTCTATTAGAATTATGTTTGCGACAGATAGTTTCAAATATAGTGTTGGCGGAATTTGCATTTGAAGATGGAAACCTTCCACTAACACTACGTCAAGAAGTGTATTCTTTTTATAGGGAAAATTTTGGACTTTTTCATTATCTTCAGTATAAATTTATGGATGGAACAAATATGTGTCCAGATGTGGTTCGGCTGCAATAGGAAATGGATTATTGGATTTTACAATAGATGGTGGAATTTATGAATACAAATGTTACTTGTCATACAAGTTTATCATCCCAGAAGAAGAAAAATGTGATATTTGTGCAATTAATTTGTACAAGTTTACACAAGCCGATCCTGCTGAAATCCATTTGGAAAACAACATTGAAGTCCCTATTTTTTTATGCCTTAAGCTCCATAGCAGTCCACCAAACCCAGCAAAACGGCCTTTTCAGGGCCACCTAAGACTTAAATTTAGGGATGTAAGCTATTTAGCTTACATGCGACTTAGCAGAAATAAGTTCTGGTACATGGCTAGTTTGATCCGTGTAGTAGTAAGCAAAGGAGGGTTCTGTGTCCATCCCCACTCCTTAGGGTCAATGACCGGACCTGAAAGGTCAATGACCCCCCCCCCCCCAAAAAAATGGAGCCCCCCCCCCCCCGAAAAAATGGAGCCCCCCCCCCCTTTCCCCCACCACTCCTTCCCCCACCAGTCCTTCCCCCACCTCCCGGGCCAATGACCCATGAACAAAAATGTGTCATGATTGTGGAAAAGCATCTGTTCTAGACTTTGAACAATTTGAAGATGATGGAGGTAAATTAGTTCACCTTGTAAAAGGCCAAGTGATGAAATTTGAAACAGTCAAGAAAAAATGTAACATTTGTGCACAAAACTTGTTTGAATTTATTAAGTATAGTGCATTAAAATCATGATATCCCTTCTACATATGAAGAAGGTGGGGAAGAAAAAGAGTGGGGATTATAAAGTGGTGGGAGAACTTGTATAAATGTAGGCTGTTTGAAGAGACTTTTAATATTGTTGCAGCATTTGTTGAAACAACATGCAGTTCGAAATTTGCCATTTTAAAATTAAATATGAAGATTGGAGCTCTGTTGCAGGATTTGTCAAGTCTAAAGAAGAAAATCAAAGTTGCTAAATGTACATTGCTATATTCACAATGAAGAAAGTCATGACAAAATAATGGCATATTTAAACACACCTAATGTAACATCAGAAAGCTCTGCATTTATAAAATATTTAAAAGAAGAAGATTTGGATGTGACCCTAGAAGTTTGGTATCTAATTTAAATTATTGTGGTGGGGGGAAATGTAGAAGTTATTGGTGGGGGAAATGAGATAAAACCAGCAAAATTGTACAACAGAATTCACTCTATACAACGATGGAGCATCCTTCCACAACACCTGTATTGGCATCTGTGGATTGGCATCAAAATTATCAACTAAATACTTCAAGTTCAAATTGTTATGAAAATCATCAGCCTAGCACTTCAAATTCAAATTGGTATGAAAATCAGCTGCCTAGTACTTCAAGTTCAATTTGGTATGAAAATCAGCAACCGGCCACTTCAAGTATAAATTGTTATGGAAAATCAGCAAACTATTACTTCAACACAAAATTTCTATGAAAATCAACAGCCGACAACATCAACTAATTTTTGTACATCAATATTTAAAGTATCAAAACCCCATTTGGAGTGTAATAAGTTAATATCAGCTCAATCAGGAAGAATCAGGAAAACACATACATGAGAGAAAGGTGCAAGAGAGAAAGGATAGAATTTACAAAATTACAGTTAACAGTTCCCTCTATTAAAGTGGGATGTACTAGAATACAAACTTTGCAAGCAACCAATGCATATTTGTTGGAATTGTTAGAAAAATTGAAAGTTGGAGAAGAAGAATGAACATTGTAAGAAGTAAACACTCATTCCCCCAGAAAAACAAAAAAAAAAATAATAAAATAGTAAAATGAAAAAAAAGTAGATGTAGAATAGAGAGCGAGGAATAGATCACTTTGTGGTAATGGACTAACATGCCACTTAGTGCTCTATTCCTCGTTCTCGCGTTATATTGGATGACCTTGACCTACATTAGTAGGGTGGGGGAAATTGAAAATGGTGGGGGAAAGTGTATAAAGGAGAAGCCTACTGTAGAGGAATCACTCTGAAAGTAAACTTGTCAGAAGTATGGACTTGACCACAAGCAAAGGAGAAGATAGAAAACAAAGATTTCGAGAAATGGCTAAAGTAAGAGAGTCAAGAATAAGGTTGAGATTTTACAAACTACAGAGATTGATTCCTGGTGTTAAGTTAGGAGAAATAAGATCAAGAACGGTAGACATGGCGGCTGATTACATCAGTTACTTACAATCGGAATTAATGATAAAGGAAGCAAGAATAGAAGAGCTGGAGCACAAGATAAAACAACATATTGAAACATCGTACAATGAACCTATAAATTGTGTAATAAAAGAAGAAGATGTAAAAGACTTAAATTAAACAAAAAAATGAATTTGGACTTTGGTTATTGATTGGACACTTCTTAGAGAATGGGGAATAGATCACTTTGTAGTAATGAATCATCATGCTGCTTAGTGATCTATTCCCAGTTCTCGCTTAATCAAAAATGACCTTGACATACTTAGCAAAATATCATATAAGCCGGATCAAAAACAGTTATTCCTCATTTACTGGAAATGGCTCCTGTAGACAACACCGATTATCCAAGGAAATCTATGATTGAAATATTGTATAAAATTCAATTAGAGGATTTAAATATGGAAGAAGATGAAAATAATAGCGAAACTTCAGAAGTAGAAACTATAAATGATATGGATGTGGATGTAACAACATCAGAAGAAGAAAATGCCAATGATGTGGAGAATGAAAATTTGGATATGGATGTAGTAATATCAGAGTCTTCGTCATCATTTGAATATGAAGAAATACATATTGAAACTCCAATTCATATAGAGAATATTAATGAAGAATCTGTTAGTAGAAGATTAATATTTTGTCCAAGACGTTTGTTTTCTTCTGAAAGTGAAGAAGAAGAAGATGAAATAGTAGTGGGGGAACTATTATAAAAGAAGGAAAGGGAGAGCTCATTTCATTTATTGGCGAAATTTTGAAGAGTGAACACCACCAAACATGTATCATTGCGATAAATGTTTGGAATCGTTTAATGATGATATTCTGTTAGAAATACATAAGGAACTAATTCACAACAACATAGAAGAACAAGAAGAACAAGAAGAACAAAATGAAATAACAGCAAGACCTACAACAACTTTACCAAATTTACAAGTATCAGCTTTACCCGGAAAGGTAGTAATGCATCATAAGATTCAAAATGAAGATTTAAACTTAGAAGAATTTATTAGAGAAGCAAAACCAATCATCAGTAGAACTTTAAAAGAAGAATTAAAAAGATTGAATTTTCTCAAATTTGGATTACTACTAGAAGCTATGTTTATAAATGTACAAGAAGAATTATCACCAAGAGGATTTTTAACTAAAAATCAAACTATCATAGGAAGTTCAGACATTGATTTAATAGTTGAAAAATGTATAGAAGAAATATTAACTAAAATTCAGGAACATGAAGGACGAGGATCAGGGTGGAGTCTTATAAGTATTGAAGGATTAAATATAAGAGTTCATAAACATGGATATGGACTAATGGGATCTAGTTATATTCGTTTACCAAAAATAATTGAAGATACAAGATCATGTGTTAATGTGAAAAATCAAGATAACGAATGTTTTAGATATGCGATGACATGTAAATTTGTACCAAATCATTGTAATGAACCAAACCAGCACTATGAAAATCAAAGATATAGATATAACTTTCAAGGAATTAGTTATCCTGTATCACTAAAAGATATATCAAAATTTGAGAAGAAAAATCCCGGCACATCTATTAATGTTTTTGGATTAGATAGTTCAAATAAAGTTTATCCTTTACGTATTGCTAAAGAAGAACTAGCAGATCATACAGATTTACTACTACTAACACAAGGAGATGTATCTCATTATGTGTATATAAAGAAATTTGACTCTCTTGTTAATAAACAACTTTCAAAAAATCGAAACAAAAAGCTGATCTGCAAAAGATGTTTTAATTTCCAACGAGAAGGAAGACAAGGAATGGAATGGTTACAAGAGCACAAAAGATTATGTAACAATAATTATGAAGCAAAAATTATTTTACCTTCAGAAAGCAGAGCATTTATTACATTTCAAAAAGTTCATCATCAATATCGTATCCCTATAGTTGTATATGCTGATTTTGAATCAACACTAATTCCTATAGAAGATGAAAATTGTGAAGCTAGAAAAAGTGTGAAATATCAAATGCATAAACCAAATAGTTTTTGTTTAATGGTTAAATCAACATTATCAGAAGAACATTTAAACCAATATGGATTAACTTCAGAACCTCTAGTATATCGTGGTGAAAATGTGGAAACAATATTTCTTGACCATTTATATTTAATAGCTGAAAATGTACAAAGATTATATACAAATATTATACCAATGAAACCGATGGAGGAAGAAGAGGAAATTCAACATGAAAATGCAACTCATTGTTTCTTATGTAAAAATGAATTTACCATTGACAATTATAAAGTTAAAGATCATGACCACCTTACAGGTTATTACAGGGGTGCTGCTTGTAATAAATGTAATTTGAGCTATCGTTTACCACTATTTATTCCTGTGGTTCTCCATAACCTCAGTGGGTATGATGCTCATTTTATAATACCTGAATTAGGAAGAGACGATGGTTCGATAGATGTATTGGCTGAAACTTCAGAAAAATTTATAAGTTTTTCTAAAACAGTTGGAAATGTCAAATTAAGATTTTTAGACTCCTACCGATTTATGCCGTCGAGTTTGTCTAAACTTTCTGAAAATTTAAGGAAACAAGATTTTATTGAAACAAAAAAGATTGTAAGTAACGACAAACTGGATCTCGTACTTCGGAAAGGTGTTTTCCCATATGATTATATAGACAGTTTAGAAAAGTTTAATGAAACATCACTTCCGCCAAAAGAAGAATTTAAAAGTAAACTATACGACATGGACATATCTCAAGAGGATTATGATCATGCATGTAAAGTATGGAATGAATTAGGATTTACAACATTAGGAGAATATTCAGATTTTTATGTTAAATTAGATGTAACTTTATTATGTGATATAATGGAAGAATTTAGAAATACATGTTTTGCAGCATATGGATTGGACCCTCTTCATTCATACACTTCACCTGGACTAGCATGGCAAGCCATGTTGAAAGAAACAAATTGTAAATTACAACTTCTTACTGATATAGATATGGTTTTAATGTTAGAATCAGGAGTTCGAGGGGGATTGACACAAAGTGTAACCAGACATGTTAAGGCTAATAATAAGTATCTGCCCGATTATGATGCATCAAAACCAACAACATTTTTAGGTTATTTCGATGCAAATAACTTATACGGATGGGCAATGTCAAATCCCCTTCCATATGATAATTTTAAATGGATAGATCCAGAATCAATTGGAAACATAATGGATATACCAAAGCATGGTGAAACTGGTTACATTTTTGACGTCGATTTTGAATATCCTGAACATCTTCATGATCATCATTACGATTTACCACTTCTTCCAAAGACTGAAATTTCCCCTACTGGAAGATGGCCAAAATTATTAATGACTTTAAACAATAAGTCTAGGTATGTTGGACATTATTGGATGATACAACAGGCTTTAGACTTGGGATTAAAAATTACAAAAATTAATCGAATACTACAATTCTCTCAATCTTGTTGGCTGAAACCGTACATCGACAACAACACAAGAAGAAGAGCTGCTGCTACATCAAGTTTTCAAAAAGATTTTTTCAAACTGATGAACAATGCAATATTTGGCAAAACTTTAGAAAACAAAAGGAAACATAAGAATATCAAATTAGTAACTGATCCAGTAAAATTACAGAAACTAGTGCAACAACCAAACTTTGGTTCATCGGTAATTATAAATGAAAATCTTGTCGTCATTTCTATGAACAAAAAATCAGTTTTATTGGATCGTCCTTTATATCTTGGAATGTCAATATTGGATATTTCTAAAACACACATGTACGAGTTTCATTATAAGAAGATGGTTAATTATTATGGAAGAGATAACATTGGTATTGTATATATGGATACGGATGCACTTATTTACTGGATTAAAACAAATGACATGTATGAGGATTTACGGACCTTTGTATATAAAGATGATTTTGATTTTTCCGATTATCCTAAGGACCATCCAAATTACGACTATGACAAAAACAAAAAAGTATTGGGAAAATTTAAAGATGAAACAAATGGTGTGCCGATGATGGAAATTGTAGCATTAATGTCTAAACTCTATTCATTTCAACTGTACATAAATGAAAGGAATGAATATCAAGTCACAAAAAAAGCTAAAGGAATAAAGACATCTTTCCTAAAGAAGAACGTACAGTTTCAACATTATAAAAGATGTTTGTTTGAAAATGTTGAAACAACTGCAACATTTAACACTATTAGAAGTTATAACCACCAACTTTTTAGTGTCAAACAAACAAAGTGGGCATTAAGCTACAAAGATGACAAGCGACATATTTTAGAAGATAAAATTAATACTCTACCATTTGGCCACTATTCCTTAAACCCTATCGACCAGTAAACCTATTCTTCGTCCTTTACCTTCTTCCTTTTTCCTTTCCGTAAAAAAGAGGGGACATGGCAAGCTCAATGCCATGTTCCCTCTTTTTTACACTAATATTAAATGACCTTGACCTATATTTCAACTATATATAAGAGAATAAACCATTGTATGGATCAGTATTTCTACAAACAGTGTGCAAGCAACACTTTAAGATGGAAAGTGTAAAGGATAAGATTGTAAATGAACTACATCAACCAGCAAGAAGAAGATTTCCAAGAAGAAGTACAATCATTAAAGGAATGAATGATCTTTACCAAGCTGATCTTATTGAAATGATACCACACAGTAAATTAAACAAAGGATTTAAATATATTTTAACAATTATAGACTGTTTTACTAAAATAGCTGATGCTTTACCCTTGAAGGACAAGACTGGTAAAAATGTTACCAAAGCTATGGAGACAACAATACAAAGAAATAAATTTAAAATTAAACATTTACAAACGGATGATGGAAAAGAATATTTTAATAAAGATTTTGGAGCTTTAATGAAAAAATATAAAATAAATCATTATTCTACAAATTCTGAAGTTAAAGCTTCAATAATTGAAAGATTTAATAGAACATTAAAAGGAGCTATGTATAAACAATTTTCAAAACGAGGATCATATGTGTGGTATGACATATTACCACAACTTATAAAAGAGTATAACAACAAATATCATCGCACCATTGGAATGAAACCTATCCAAGTAAACAGTGCTAATGCTAAAATTGTATTACAACGCATCAAAAATAATACAACACCAAAAATAGAAAAGTTACAACCAAAAAAGTTTAAGGTTAATGATAAAGTTCGTATAAGTAAATACAAAGGTGTATTTAGTAAAAGATATCTGCCAAATTGGACTAATGAAGTATTTACAATTTATAAAGTGCAACCAACTATACCTGAAACTTACATTTTAAAGGATAATAAGGGTGAATTACTTCAAGGTGGATTCTATGGACATGAGTTGTTAAAATCAACAGTTGGTGATGTATATCTTGTTGAAAAGGTTTTACAAAGGAAAAAGGATATGGTTAAAGTTAGGTGGTTAGGATTTGATAAAAGTGAAGACTCTTGGATTCCTTCAAAAGACTTGGTATAGTTATTAAATAGCTCATTATGTGTTTAACCTTTAAACAAGATGGAGATTGTACAACAAAAAGATCGATTTAATATTAATAATATTGATGAATTGACAGTTGACAATAATAAGTTAAATCATGGTAAACATGGTGAATTACTACCAAATACTATAAGATGTTTAATAACTGGTCCTTCAAATTGTGGAAAAACTAATGTTGTCTTTAACCTTATAACTAATCCTAAAGGTTTACGCTTTAACAATATATATATTTTTTCAAAATCATTGCAACAACCAAAATATCAATTATTAGATAAAATACTTGCAAGTGTACCTGAAGTGAATTTCTACAAGTTTAATGCTAGTGAAACAATAATGCAACCAGGTGAAGCAAAACCATTTTCCATTTTTATATTTGACGATGTTTCTTGTGAAAATCATGATACTATAAGAAATTATTTTGCTATGGGAAGACATAATAATATTGATAGCATTTATATTGGTCAAACATACAGTAAAATTCCAAAACAACTTATAAGAGACAATGCAAATATGTTGATCATCTTTAAGCAAGATGAGACAAATTTAAAGCATATATATAATGATCATGTTAATGCGGATATGCCATTTGATAAATTTAAAGAAATGTGTGGTAAAGCATGGAATGAAAAATATGGATTTCTCGTTATTATGAAAGAAGAAGATATTAAAAATGGTAGATATCGTATAGGATTGGATAAATTTGTATTAATACGTTGAACTACCTATGCTACATCTAGTAACACTTTGAACTTCACAGTGTAAACATGGTGAATCAAGAAAAACTATTAAAAGAAATAAAATCACTCAGTGATTCTATTAGGATAAAGAATCGTGCATTAAGGATGGGTTTAAGTGAAAGAGAAGAATTTTTAGAGAATACATTTAAACCTATCACAGAACCTTTAAAACAGATATCAGAAACTATTGGTAAACCTCGTTATGAAGGAGATGTTTTACTACCAGTTTCTAAACAAGAAGTACAAGCATTAAAAAAAGAAGATGATGATGATGATTCATATACAAGTGCTAGTGAACAAGAAGAAACAAAAAATGAAGAAGAATCAATTGTTGAAAAGGAAGACCAGCCAATACCTGAAGCAGAACAATCTATTCCAAATTTAACTCAATTGAGTAGTGATATATTACAACATGGACCTCTTGGACGAAAATATATAATGAAAATGCTACATGACATGAAATCAAATCCAAATTTAAGTAAATCACATGTATATGGAGCAAGAATTGATGGAAATGAATTGAAAATTGGTAACTCTAAGCTTGAAGTAACTCAAGACGATTATATCATTATTGGTGACCATAGATATAAAGGAACAAAAGGATTATATGAATTAATTTTTAAAAATATACCAATAAAATATTCAGCAAAAGATTTAAATACTTTTAAAGAAATTTTACAAAATACTAACGCTCATAAAAGAAACTACTCAAAGGATGGAATGATTAATCGTTCACGTGCAACAAAATATAGTATTGTTATAAAAAAATTGTTTCCTCCACGAAAATTACCAACATTACGTACCACACCAGCTGTGAGACAACCTTTAAAAAGAAAATCTTTATCACTTATGGATTTATCACTTCTTGAACAACATGGTAAAAAGAGTAAAGGAGATACTTCAACATCTGGTAAAGGATTAATGAAAAATCTATACAATACAAATGTTATCTATTACAACGACATCAATAAATTAGTTGACAGAATGAGACTATTGCATGAAGCTATGGAAGCCGGTCATACTGGTTTAAATAATGAATGGGTGGCTCTAGTTGATGAACTTAAAAATCGTGGTATAATTGTATAATTGTCCGCAAATATAAAGAAGTTACAAGTATAAGATGTATCAGTTCTAACATGAGCGTCGACAAGTTCGGACGCTACTCCGCATTAGGAGTGCAAGTTGGAGAAGACAGAAAAAGAAGCGGATTACCGCAAACACCTGAAGGTGACTATAACATAAGTAATAAACGTTTAAAATTAGTTAAAGATCCAGAAGAAGATACTGATGGAGCAAATTTAAAGACAGTAAAAGAAGCTACTTCAACATCATTGAAATTACATAAGAATACTTATGATGTTGAATCACATAGATTAATTAATGTTGGTAAACCAACTGAAGGTTCTGATGCAATTACTAAAGAGTACTTATCATCTGAACTTTCAAATACTTTAAAATTGCAATGGGGTAACAACTTAAAAGATGGACAAACATATGATGCTGGAAATTATAGAATAACCAACGTGGGAAATCCCAAAAATGATAAAGATTCAGTTAATAAAGAATATTTACATTCTATAATACCGGAAAAAACTGAACATGGATATTCTTTTTATAAATTTATTATAAATGACATTGGATACCCAAAGGAAGACGGTGATGCTGTAAACCTAAAATACATCAAGGACAACTGTATTTTACAAGATGTTAATGAAATCGATTGTCATGGTAAAACATTGACAAATGTAAAGTTTGGTTCTCAACCAAAAGATGCTGTTACTATAGAACAATTATCTAAAGAATTAAAAAAGGAAACATCCAATTTTGTAAAACATGAAGATGCCGTATTAAAGCGGGGAGATAAATTTATACATGGAAATGAAAAGTTTGATTTAATGCAAGGAAATAATGATGAATGGAATGCAGGACGTAAAACAATAACAAATGGAAGATTTGGTATAAAAGATACAGATGTACCTCTAATGGTGCAAACATTAATTGCTACTGGTGGTACATTAGGTACATACAATGGTCGTAATAGAAGAATAAAAGATATTTATCCTGGTTACGAAGCAAATGATTGTGTTACAATGAAACAAACAATAACTTGGGATAAACACTTTGGGACCAAATATGATGCAAAGATGAAGAAAATAATTAATATTTTACCAGGCGAAGATTCAAATGATGCTGCTACTATTGGACAAGTCATAAAAACATCAAAAAGTGATTCAACAGCTTACACATGTAATGATAAACGTATTATGCAATTACATGATCCTCAACATCCAAAAGATGCTGTAAATTTAGATTGTTTAATAAGAATAGTGGGCAATTTACTTATTGATACCCATAATCATATAGCTAGTACAACGAGTCATGTGATAATTCAACCCGATGAACGGGAAGCTTGGATTAAAAATAGAATTATAAATCAATATATAATTAATTTGAATAACTAAGTGTTTAAATATAAAAAATTATACATAACTTATTCATTTATGTAATGTATCTTGTGGAGTAAACACACCAGTTTATATAAGACTACATAATGAAGGCCGTATCACTCAGTCATCATCAAGACAGCAACAAGAGAGGACGTGGTATAACTTCAACTGCGTTATCCCTGCTTAGACGGATACCTATTGGTGCTGTTGTAAATCGAGCAATAGACGCTTTACCATACGAATTACATATTCCTGGAGGTTATCAATATTGTGGACCTGGAACTAAGTTGGCAAAACGTTTAGCAAGAGGAGATCCTGGAATTAATAAATTAGATCAAGCTTGCAAACAACACGATATAGCATATTCAAAGTTTAAAGATTCAACAAATAGATCAATAGCAGATAAAATTCTAGCAGAAAAAGCTTGGCAAAGAGTAAAATCAAGTGACGCAAGTATTGCAGAAAAAGCAGCGGCTTGGGCAGTAACAACAGCCATGAAGACAAAAGCTAAGTTTGGTGGTGGAAGACGACGTCGCAGAGGAAGACCTGCAAAAAGAAGAGCTCCCAAAAAAGGTGGAAATATTAGAAAGAGACGTCGTAGAACTCGTAAAGCAAAAGTAAAAAAGGCTTCTGTTTGGTCAATGGTAAAAAACGGAGCAGGTTTATACCTAAGACCGTACCGTGTGTACTAAATAAAAAAAATCAATTGATAATTCCAAATAAAGCCTTAACTAATCATCAGTTAAATGATTATGTAAAATGTTTGAAAATACCATTCTTTCGAGGAGTTTTTATGAAAGATGCATTACCAACTAAAATATGGAAAAATGAAACTGGAATAGTAAATTTGGATTCCACCTATGGTCCAGGCACTCATTGGGTATGCTATAAAAAGCTCGGACAAACTTTTTACTACTTTGACAGTTTTGGCAATCTACCACCACCTAAAGAACTTCAATATTATTTTCAAAACTCCAAAAACATTTTTTACAATTACAAAAGAGAACAACCTAACAATACTGAAATATGTGGACATTTATGTTTGGAGTTTCTAGCGAAAAGTGTCAGTCACCTTTAAGATGTCATCGTATACAGTGTCACTGAGTGGAAATTCATCCACATTAAAAAGTACTCTATTCCCAGCATTGCGTTTATCCAAAGAAAGATTATGGGAAGCTGCATTACTTGATTTGACTACCTACAATTCAATTCCTAATGTTACAGAAGGAAAAAACAATTTACTACATTATTATGAAACTAAGGATGCTGCAGGAAAATACTCAGAATTGAAAATAATTACATTTCCTACTGGAGCTTATGAAATTGATGATATAAACCAATTACTACAGAAAAAACTCGGAGAAGAAAATATCACCGTTAAAGGAAACAATAATACTTTAAAAGCAGAAATAACTTCAAAATATTATATCGATGTCGGAATGAAAAACTCTATTGGCAGTTTACTTGGATTTACAGATACAAAAAAGAAAATCTTAACTCCTGAAACTACTCATTCAGGTAATACAACTGTTACAATATTAAAAGTAAATAGTATTGATGTAACATGTAATATTATACATGGATCATATAGAGAAGGAGTAAATCAGCATATTTTACATACATTTTATCCAACAGTTGCTCCAGGTTTTAAAATTGTTGAGAAGCCACAAAACTTGATATACCTACCGTTAAACACCAGTTTCATTTCAGACATCGTGCTGAACATATTGGATCAAGACGGTCATAGTGTTGACTTTAGAGGAGAAAC
The DNA here is from genome assembly GCA_030545055.2 of Neoaliturus tenellus. NCBI lineage: Eukaryota > Metazoa > Arthropoda > Insecta > Hemiptera > Cicadellidae > Neoaliturus > Neoaliturus tenellus. The sequence continues at coordinate 51,322,901 of CM061537.1, read as the reverse complement.
AATTACTATACGAATACACATCAGAGCGGCGACATAAAAATCAACATGGGATTATCATTTAAACCACAACGGAAGAGTCGGGAGCTCAGTAGCTCCTCGACATTGGAAGAGTTAACATCAGACAACATTCGTTTTCTACAAAAGATTGGATTGAAACTTAACAACGATGGATATCCTGGATATATCTCAAGGACCGACATTCGACGAAACACTATGGGAGAAGGAATATCACACACACAACCCTTACACTTCATCAAAATTAAACAATAATGATGAAATAAGAATTCCCATTCAACAACAAGATATTTACACATTACCATGTGAAAGTTATTTGTACATCGAAGGAAGGGTATTAAAATTGGATGGAAAAACTGCTTCAACAGTTCCTTTTATAAATAACCCAATGGCATATCTTTTTGATGAAATAAGATATGAGATATCAGGGGTGACAGTTGATTCAACAAAAAAGGTTGGTATAACAACTACATTAAAAGGATTAACATCATTAACACCACATGAGAAGAATTCAATAGTCACTGCCGGATGGGTTGCTCCTGATAAAGACACTATAACACCTGCTTCCAACGGTCATTTTGATTTTCATGTACCTTTACGATTGCTTTTAGGATTTGCTGAAGATTACAAAAGGGTTATAATAAATGTTAAACAAGAATTAGTATTACTCAGATCTTCAACTAATAAGGACTTAATACTTGCAGACCCTGCAACTACGGAAGATAAACTGGAATGGCAACTACAATTGGATAAAGTTGTTTGGAGAGTACCTCATGTAAGATTGGCTGATGAACATAGAATCGTATTGTTAAGAAAGTTAAAATCTGACCGTGACATTGTAATGCCATTCCGAAGTTGGGAATTTCATGAATACCCTACATTACCTCAAACAGAACGACAAACATGGACCGTCAAAACATCAACTTACTTGGAACGTGCAAGGTACATAATACTCGGTTTTCAAACTAAGCGAAAAGATGTTATTACTGCAAATGCTGGTCAATTTGATCACTGTAAAATAAAGAATTGTAAAGTTTTCTTAAACTCTCAATTCTTTCCATATGACAATTTAAATGTCATGTTTAGCAAAAAACGTTTTTCCATTTTATATGATATGTATGCAAGATTTCAATCATCATATTATGGAAAGACTAATACACCACTATTATCACCTGATCAGTATTATTCCAAAGCTCCAATAATTGTAATCGATTGTTCAAAACAAAATGAATCAGTAAAATCATCAAGTGTGGATATAAAAATTGAAATGGAATTTGAAGAACCAGTAGCGGATGGAACTTCGGCATACTGTCTAATTCTACATGATAAAATAGTTACTTACACACCACTGACCGGAATAGTGAAGAATGTACTTTAAGAATAATTAGTACAACTACTGCAAAATATTGAGGTTAGAATTATCTTCCTCAATTTTTAAGGTTAGAATTTTGTTTATAAAACACAAGTTGAAAATAAACAATTATGTAATTGTATAAATTTCAAAAATTTTACAAAAAATATAAAAGCAGGAAATTACCTAGTAGAAACTTCATTCTATCTTCAACCGTCGTTTGGGAAACATCGTTCGCAAGATGAATTCTACTAACGGAGAAGAAAATACACCTCTAATGGATGAAAATAGTTCTGATATAGAAAAGCAAGTTGAACAAGAAATGGATGAATTCCTCAAGTTTAACAAACATAAGAAGAAAGAAGAAGAAGGAGAAGATGAAAAAGAAGTAAAAAGAAAAAAGGTTGAAGTTAACATTACAACAAATATTTTAACAGAAGTATTTCTTCGAATTTTCTACCCTATTTCTTCATGCATGACAAAAAGTATATCTGTTGGAATTGTAAAATCATTGGATTATTCACCAATTGTTATGTTAAATCAAGGAAGTAAAATGGTTATCTTTACTGAAACTTCTTGGGATTCTCTAATGAAACATTTACATCTTTTGGAATGTTATTTAACTAACAACACATTTGGAAAAAGAACAAGATTAAGTTTATTAGAATCAAATATTGAAGTTGATATAATCAAACATCGTGGGGGACAAGTTGTTCGCTTCAAAGATTTAACTAGACATGATGTAAAATTACATTTCACTAAAGAAGAATTTTACACTTTAAGTTGTACTACCGGTCCTGTCACTAGATACTTAAAACAACTAGTATTTTCAAGTACAATAATTAAAGATTATCTAATCGATACATTGGACAGACAACCATTCATTCCAATTTTATATGGTCCTGTGGATACTTCAATTTTTAATCGAATACCTCAAGAAGTGGATATGTGGAGACAATTAAACAACTATCACACCAATTTTAATATAAACGAAGAAGCGCAAGAAATAAAAGAAGAACAATCGTGTTTGTAATAACAGTCAGTTGTGGATGAGACTTCATCATGAACAAACGGGTTTCGTTTTCTACTGCATCACAGTTAATGGAAGTTAAAAGAGGTATAATTGAATTTCAAGCTTTTCGAGGGAATGATGGAAATTTCATTATTAAAGAATTAGTAATTTTGGATATGAACACATCTGTAATTTATCATTACTTGTTCAAACCTCCATTTCCATTCAATAAACTAACAACTAAAGCGAAAGTTACAAACAAATGGTTAAACAAACATTTTCATAACTTAAAATGGGATGAAGGTTTTATTCATTATAACATGATGCCGCATATTATGAATCATTATTGTAAAGAGTTTAAAACTATCTACACAAGAGGATTGGAAAAAGCAAATTGGATACAATCATTTACAAGCAATGAAGTGATAAATGCAATAATAGATAGAGATTTCCAATGCTACTTTAATGAACTTTGTATTTCATCAAAAAGTTTTAAACATCGAAGGTCACAGTGTGCTTTGAAGAATGCCTACCGCTTGAATAATTTCCTTCAACAAAGTGGTGGGGGTAGCATCAGTGGTGGGGGTAGTGTCAGTGGTGGGGGTATTCTCGATAATAAAAGTGAGAGCGCTACCATGACACAGCATGAGTATTACTCGAACCTCCGAAGAGACAACATCTCCAACGGATATTCTTATTAACAAGAAGATTAGCATCAGCAAAAACATTAAGATGGCATCAAACAACTTACTTCAAAATTTAGTTGAACAATTCAACGCTCATTCAAAATCAACAATCCTACCTACAAAAAAATGTTCCGAGCTGAAAGAAGAAAAACACTACATCATTCATACAATAAAGAAGATGGAAACTTCAGTAGGTGATGCTATAAATTGCACATTAAGCGAGGCACCTTATACAATTGGTGATGAAGCAAAATTTCAAATCTTCCTACCAAAGCGCTTCGTACAACTACTACAAAATGAAGATCTTCGTATAATTCAACCCGGCGCACTCTATTTAGTATCACATGGACCAAGTGGAAACAATTCTACTGAACTTACAATTCATGTAACACCTACTACTGATTAGTTTGTACATAAGATTGTAAATATTTCTTTGTATTTGTTTCTCAATAAATATGATATAAACCTAAAAAAAAAAAAAATAAAAAAAGCAACATATTGTAATGTGTTTGTACATTACAATATGTTGCTTTTTTTAAAAATTCCATGGGATGACCTTGACCCAATTTTGTGTGATAATAAAAGTGAAAATCAACTTGTTAAATTCATCAGTCTACGACTACCTTTCGTACCGTACACATCTCACTCTCTATCACTAAATACAAAACTTCAACATGTCCCTAAAGGTTAAGTGTGCATCTTATGATACCAACACCATAACTACTTTTGAACAACTTGAAGATTTAACTAACGAAATGCGAGTTTTACTTACCGGTGGTTATCACTTAACTGTTGATGTTAGTGCTACTAATACAAGGATGTTCACTAAAACAAAATATTGCGATGATGAAATATTTTTTTCTACACAACCTACAACTTCTTCATCGCCAGCTGGTCAACATAACGTCAAGTTCCAGAAGTATTACCAATGATGAATAACTTTTAATAAATAAAATTACAACTAAGGAATCACGTGATCAATATCAAGTTCATAAAAAGGATGTAACAGTTTGATAAATAATCATTCGCTTCTCAGCTCTCGCCACAACAAGATCTATTCTACAAAATGTTATACAGAATGATGATTGAACTTGATGGGAAAATCTATGGAAAGGATTATAACACTGTTGAACAAATGACTCAAGATTTAGATGTATTAACTAAAGAAGGATATCAAGCTAAATTAATTTTAAAATTTCCTGAAGTACATCCACTATCAACAGAAGAACTTATTGCTATGGCTAAGGCAGAGAGAGAAAAAAAGTCTGAAGAAAACAAACAGAAACAAACTTCCTAAATTTCAATAATCCTTACACTTGTAAGGTATAATTTTTTAAAACTCCATTTGGATGACCTTGAAATTACCCCTACCACTTTTCATAGTACATAAAACTCGCTATTCATCACTATACAATCTTATTCTTTCACTAGACTCCGCAGCGTCAACATGGAAGAGCAAAAATACAAGTACAAACCTCGTTACTGTTGTGAACAACAGTGTACAGATTTAGGACCAATGATGGTGGATGGGTTAGCTTGTACTAAATGTGAATTCTTCGGATCTTGTTATTGCAAATGTAAAACAAAACAACTACCGCCACCGGAATTGCGAACTTTCAAATTTTACAAATCAAGATATTTTCATACATGTTGTCCTCAAAGATGTTTCAAATTTCACCCTCTAGATCTTGCTCATTGTCAACGCACCAAGTCTCATCAAGATGATTTTTGTACACATATGATAAAAAGATGTAAATACAGATCAGATTGGTATTCCGATCCTGTAGAACCATCAAATGTATAATTTCAGTTTTACACTCTTTTTTAAAACTTCAATTGGATGACCTTGAGATTTCCCCCACCATTAGTTCTAATTTTTATATAATATTAAATCATTCCACTTCCAACACTCTAACTAACAACATGGAAGGAAAATTTATCAAGTTTGAACATATAATAACTGACAGGGAGGAGATGGAAGAATTGTTTCAAAACTTACTTTCTGTCATTGACGAATATCCTATAAGATGGTTCAGAATTGTAGTTCAATATTTAAATCCTGGTGAATTGTTTTCTTCATCGAGTGAAGAGGATGAAACAACTACTTCGGTTCAAATAATTGAATTAAAAGACGAAGAAGAAGAAGAACTAAACGTTTTATTCAATCATAAGCTCAAGGTCCCCAATATAGAAGCCCCCTCCCTAAAAAGCCCCCCTCCCTAAACACCTGCTCAAGGTCGCCATTATATAAGCCCCCTTCCCTAGGCGCTAATCCTCATTCGATTGCCAACTCTCTAACGATGAACACTTCTCAATTGGCACGAATGAATGCTAGTTTTGAAATAAACTCAAAAGATGATTTACAAGAAATATTTAATGCTTTAAATGAAATTATAGATAAATTTAACGCTATTACAATGAATTTGGAAATAACTTACGCTTGTCCTATTTGTAATAAGGTTGAAAATTCTGATGAAGACAGTTTACTAAATACTACTCCTCTTACCCCTCTACAGTCGGACACAACTTCTGAGGCAAATGATGAGCAGCATCTTTCCCCCACCACTTCTATGTAACAACGCTCTTTCCCCCCACCACTTCTTTATTTAACCGACATTTCCCTCTTTTAACTCTCATTCCATCCTCGCCTCTTCAACTATCAACATCGCTTCTTTCAAAATTTCAAAAAAACACAAACATGATGGATATGATGGATGAAGTTCCATTTGTAACAAGGATGGAAGAGGATAAATTGAAATTGGAAATCAAACGTTTGGAAATGGAACGGGAAAACCAACTCGAGATGTTACGTTTGTTCAAACTTTTTAAATACATCATCTGGGGACTCTGCGTTTACCTTCTCATCGTCGTCGGTGTTTGTGTTTACAACTCTGTAGTTCATAACAAAACTTCAACTTGTTTAAACACTGCTGTCACACATTGATTGTATGTTTTTCACAAATAAAATTCACAAACCTAATTCTATACCTATCCCGCTATCACCGGAGTTGGTTCCACTCTCCGAACTATTACTCCGGTGGTAGCGGGATAGGGTTTTTTAAAACTTACTCTGGATGACCTTGACATACTTTCCATAACCCAATTGTCAAGTTGAATTTCAAATTTCAAATAACATCTCCTACCCCACCGGAAGCTATATGGCATGGCATATGGCGGCAGCGACTGATTTGGCAGCTGGCCGATGGCAGCTGGCCGGCAGCGGCTGGCAATTGGCACGACTTCCGTTTTGAAAGTAACCAAACCCCACTACTGATTATTAATACATATGATTGCTGATTTTTTGTTAGTAAATGATGTCCTAAACAGAACATCGCCGATGACATGAGGCTTAGTGTTGTAGCCCAGTAGTAGTTCTGAGCCCGGTCCATCGCATGCAGGTCTTGACATACTCACAACGCCCATCAGACATCAGAGCTGGCCTGTTTGGAAAACGGAACTGTAATTATTGGATTATGTGATTATGATTGTGTAATCCATGTTCGAAGCCGAGAAATCTTATCTGCTCCTGTTATTCGTTTAAATATTCATTGCCTCCGGATTCCTCAAAAGAAATCAAACCAACTATCGGTTCAACGGTTATTTGGAGAATAGTTTTCATCACTAGGAGCAAAAGTGGGTCTTTTTGGTGCTCAATCGTGTTTTTAAAAGGGATTAAGCATCAAAAAGACACTCTAGCTCCGAGTGTTGAACACAGTTTTTTTTATCATGATGGTGAATTATACTTTTAATTGTTAAAAAATCTACAAAGTTATATTTTCGAGGTTACATTTGTAAAGTAAGTAATGTGCAGTGTTTAAATTTCAGTTATTTACAAACAATGCTATTTATAATGTTTGAATTTCAAAATTCTGCATCTCAAAATTAATAAATGAATGATAATGATAATATACTTAGCAAACAGCTGACTTTTCAGTTCTAGGACCAAAAATATATTCCATTTGATTTTTCAGTCCTAGGACAAAAAAGAAAACATTTCTTGCACTATTCAGAGAGAAAAAAAAACAAGCTTATTTCATACAGAATGATCAATTAAAGTAAACAGCAGTAGTGCCACCAGAGGTAACCAGTATATCTTCAAGTCTGACATGATGTTTTGATGTTTAATAGTGTTTCAAAACAATAAGTAGGAGTGGTTAATCAACAACGTATGTCATTCTTTAAGAAGCTGTAAAATGTGACTATAATAAAGATTCATATGGGTTGGAAAGTTTAGTAATTCACATCATTTCATAAAAATGTAAAAAATGGAGGAATTTTAAGCCGGACTTTTTATTGTTAAAATTAATTTAAGTTTGTCTTTTCACACTCATACACCAATGAAGTCATCACCAAGAAACTTTGGGATTTATTATGTTTGGGAATTATAAATTTTCTTAATTCACCTTAGGGCTCCAACCCCTTGTTATAATAAAATTCAAAGCAGTTGCTCAACATTGGATTACTATATGCGTATCCTACTGACACGTGATTAAGACAACTGCTTAATGTGAGCCAAGTATCAATCACTGTATCATTTGTTCTGAGGATCTACTCACAGATAATCTATATTAGTTAAATAATTACAGGGTGTTAATAAAAGTACCCGGAGGAAGAGCATTTGCTCGGTAAACTCAAGTAGTAATATTCTTTATAGCCCAGTAAAATTAGTTACATACAGTGAGGTCTAATACCCAGTGCAAAAAGGTTTATATCTTGTTCAAGACGAGCTCGTTCGCTTCGCTCACTCGCCTTTCAAACAGTTAAATTTAGGCCTATGGGTGCTGCACTCTTATGTATATTTGTTAAAACACAGGTTAAATCTGTAACACGTGGATTCTAATTATTTAGTTAAAGCTGTTTTCACAATTCTTATACCGTACCAATGCTTTCGTTTTTAAATTATTCAAGTGCAATTTTACAAATAGTTGTTTTATACTTTTCCATTACTTTTATTCATCTAAAGATTCATAATCAGCAGATTGTGGTAAGATTTAATAAATTATATATTATTTTTACCATACAGTAGTACCATTTATAATTTAGTACCTGGCTGCCATGCAAAACCATATTTTTATACTGGAACACGTTGTCTGCACTTTTTTTAACTTCATAAGACCAATGTTAATTTTTTTATTTCAATTAAAGATTATTATGAAATGAGTTTTTTTCCTGGCATATAGACCTCTATTTATGTTGTTTTTGTCCCAGAACAAGTATTTGGAAAGTTTGAAGAAAATCGTAGGGGCCGTTTTTCAGATCAAAGTGCAAACATACATAAAAATATAGGCTACCTTACTCGTATTAGAGGTTATATAGTATATAGGATAATGTCAGGAGTTTAAAACGGCACTACTGAAAAATATTTAGATATAGATAAACAATTATTTTATTTATTTAATTGTACAATGCTACATTACAGTCATAAAAGACCACTTACAAGTTAGCATTAATATTATTAACAATTATATAATAGAACCATGCAGTTTGGTGCAGTCGACAGTTCATTAAAATTAATTAAAATGTCAAACTGAAAAGGAAAACTATGTTTTTTCACACCCTCATCTATTTCAATGTGAGGTCCATCTGTTGCCTTGAAGATTTCAAATTGGTATTCGATTAGTTGCTAATTAAAAATAACAGATTTCAGTAGTTAGATTTGGTTACTTCTGGCTCAGGTCAGCTGCCCCGGAAGCCACGTGCCGGGGCACATAGCTTCCGGTCGTATATTAAATGAGGGGTGAGGAGGTGGGGTGAGCGTTTGAAGTAGATTTGCGCATAAATTAAAAGTTAGTTCAAGACTGAAATTCAACAATTTGGGAGTGAACTAAATGTGCGCATAAATTAACCGGGTTCAACTAAAACTTCGCATAAATTAAAAGTTAGTTCAAAACTGAAATTCAACAGTTGAACAAAAGTAGAAGTTAGTTGAAAAGTAGAGGGGATAATTGCTTCAAGGTCATCCGGAGGAAGTTTTAAAAAAGACTGAACTTCTAAGAGTTCAGTTTAACGGCGATCGTCGTACAGGTCAGTCGAAACCGACGAGCGACCGAAGAATAGCTTCAAGATCATTCCTCGCCGTCGAAGACACATCCGAAACTTGGACAGGGTCCTGTGGATTCGGTGAAGGCGAAGTTCTCGGAGGATTCTCCCTCGGGTGAGTAGTAGACGATATTTCGTGAACTTGTACTTGTTCTTGGTTTGTATCCATCTTCGTGCAGTGTAACTTAGAGTGGAGTAGTTGTCGGTCGAAGAGCGTATAGAAGAATGAAACAGGAATTGTCGTGAGCGCACTTATATAAAGAATGGTGGGGATGAAATAGAAAAACCTGTTGAACACAGTCGATAGGTGTAACAAGTTCGAAGTTGTGGAAACGTAACATCGAACGCAAAATGTTGTGAATAACATTATCATCAACGTGAACCTGCGAAGTTCTAACAGAGTATAACGGGTTAAAACTTAATTTCTTCCTCACTTTTGTTAAATTTGTTTTAGTCTTTGAAACCGATGGTTTGTAATTATTTCGTAATATATGTTGTGTCCGCAAAAGTTTCAATTTCAAACATTGCGTATCCATCACGAGAAGTATGTCAGACGTGTAGAAGTGAGAACAAGACTGATGAATGAGATATAACGTCGAGCACGCGAAGGTGATTCAAACAGGACGACATGTGCTAATGTAAATGAAACTCCAGGTTAGTAGCAATTAGACTTGTATAATGAAGTTGGCGAAACGTATATGTAATGAGTAGGAAGGATGCGAACAACTCAAATGCGAGTTAATTAATGGTCGCGGCGCGATGAACAATCTCCTTTTTATAACGGCTATCGCGTGGGAAGATCAGTTCCGCATGAGCGCCCAAGTGGAACCTCCCGTGTTCACTCAAGCGGAACCCCCCCCCCCTCCCCCCCCGTGACTAATCAAGCGGAACCCCCCCCCCATAAAAAATGGAGATTAAATCCCCCCCCCGGTGTTCACTCAAGCGGAACCCCGCCGGGTCGATGATCGGTCAATGGCCGGGTCGATGATCGGTCAATGGCCGGTCACGACCGGTTGCTAACCCCATCTAATTACCACACTTCACATCCCATGCCAGCCATCAACTACTATTGTTTCAATGAAACAGAATTAAACATGGCAGCCACCATGGAAAATTCTAATCTCAAACCTTGGTTTTACGTCACTGCGCATGCGCCGCTCCCACTCTTTCGTTTCATTTTTATGCTGCTATAACTTGTACTGGAGTGAGCCAACTTCACGCTACGGCGCCTAGTCCTGTATTACTCACTTTAGCGCTACTGCGAATGCGCCTAGTCTGTATTACTCACTTTAGCGCTGCTGCGAATGCAACGAGTTCTCCGGATCGGAATCACTCCTCGCTATTGCGCATGCGCCTAGTCCTGTATTACTCAATTTAGCTCTACTGTGCACGGAAAGTTCTAACCTCAAACCTTGGATTTTACGTCGCTGCGCATGCGTCACCCCCACTCCTTCGTTTCATTTTTACACTGCTGCGAACTGGAGTGGATTTAAGACCGTACTGGAGTAAAACAATTCCCCCACCACTGCATTAATTACCCCCACCACTCGAAAACCCGAGGAGCGATACGAGCCCGATTTTCGCGTCAGTCGTCAACGAGTTTTCATAGCGAAAAGTCGTTGGCGACTCGGTAAGAGGTTCAAATATATAGTAGGCCTATATATATTTGAACTTCTTATACTACGTTGCGTTCTTTAATGCAATGTGGTATGTGTGTGTGTGTGTGTGTGTGTGTGTTAATATTAGTTGTAAGTTGCACTTAATTTAAGAATTAATTTGCGCATTGCGATGTTAGTTATAAGTTGTGTTTAGCGTTAAGGTGTATTAATTTTAAGAATAATGATGGTATTTGGTTGTGTTGAATTATTTGATATTTAATAATGATGTGTTGTTTTGCCTTTCAGCTAGATGATAGGGGGTAGATTAACTGTAAATTCAGAAGTTCTGTTGAACTTCACTTAGAAGGGGTGGGACATCCGCACTAGCGGACTAGGTTTTTGAATTTTGTTTAGGAATATGATGGGTGGGATTAGCTTGGGTGGGTGTTAGAGTTGCGTGTCTGCATCAGCTGTTCCAGTTTCCCTTGTAATTAGTGGTTACGCTTGAATGCGGGCCGGGACGTTACGCTTGAATGCGGACGGACCAAACAAAATTGCGTCGATGTCCCTCGCAGAACGCAACTAGTGGGTTGGGAGTGGGAACCGTTAGGCAAACAGGGTGGTGGGAACAGTTACTACTGTTCCCATCACCTTGGTTCATTATAAGTCTTGAATGACCTTGACCCACTTTTGGAAGGGTCAATGACCCCCCCCCCCCGTGTTCACTCAAGCGGAACCCCCCCCCTCCACCTTTCTTTCCCCTTCCATCTCCCCTTCCACCTCCCGGGTCCAATGACCGGTCACGGCTTGTCGCTAACCTTTCTCTCATTAGCATACCGTTATAAAAGACGCGACGACCACGGCTAGAGTTTCATTCTGATTCCAGACGTTACGCTGCAAACAGAACTACCACGATGTCATCCCTGCCGACTACAACTTCCACTACAGCCCGCTCTTCTATTACAAGTTCAACTTCTACTTCTACTACGGCTTCGACTCCAGTCAAGAAAACTCTTCGATTGAAAAATGCTCCCGACTGGTATAAGAAGCAACAAGACTCGAAACCTTCAACTTCTGGAGCTCTTCTTCCACTCACTATGACTACTATACTTGGCAGCATATTTTCACCGCCTCTATCTTCAAACGACTCCACACCATCTCAACAACAATCACCGCCGCCATCAAACAACATGCCGCCGCCACAAACAGTTCATCGTTTTGATACCACTTCATTTGAAGCTTTTGTTCATGAACTAAGTACACCTATCACTCCACTGTCACCAATACCTCCTACTCCACCACTTATTATGCATAAAGACCACGCCTATCCAAAAAATAAATCCTTTAAACCTGCTCCTAAACCTGCTCCTAAACCTGCTCCTTCAGAGCGCTTTCAATTATTAAAAGAAGAGCGTCGTAGGGCATTTAGCCGTCCCACTACTTGCCCTGAAGTGCTCACTAGGGGAATTAAGAAAGGATCAGCTTGTGGGAGGAAATGTGTTAAGAACGAACATTTCTGCCGTGTACATGTTGTGAAACATCTTTCCGAACCACAACTGACAGAAACCCCCACTGTTGAATACCAATCCGAAATTATTGCTGTGAAAGGAAATAGGATTAAGAGAGGTTGTCTATATTTTTTTGAAAGTGTTATTGACAACGAACACATTTTAGCAAATTGTAACGGCAAAAAATATAATATTAAAGTTATTGAATCCTTGCGTAAAGAAAAATCTGTTTATGAGTTAGACTCTAAAGACTATCTCCTCAGGCATAAAATGGATGGTATTACAAGGTGGGGGCGTACAAAGTAAATTCACATAGATTTTCCAAATTTTGCTAAAAATAATGGGGGAGAAACACAATGCGTTATAGCGTTGTGTTTCTCCCCCATTATTTTTTAACACTCTAAGTCTCGTGACCTACTTTTCAGAGGTCGTTGTACAGTTATATGACCGCTCTGACTTGCATAGCCAGTGTAGCTTCATATAGCGTGCAAAGAATGGTTCCTAATGAAATCTCATCAGCATTCAAAGACAGAGACTGTTGTTTTGCAAGTTAATTAGTCTTGAAATAATGAAGTAGGAAACGTATATATAATGAGTAGGAAAGATATGAACACGGCAAATGCGAGTTAATTAGTGGTCGCGGCGCGATGAACATTTGTCTTCATTATCACGCAACGACTATCTCGTGAGAAGATCAGTTCCGCATGAGCACCCAAGTGGAACCCCCCCCCCCCCGTGTTCACTCAAGCGGACCCCCCCCCCGTGTTCACTCAAGCGGAACCCCCCCCCCGTGTTCACTCAAGCGGAACCCCCCCCCCCCTCCGTGTTCACTCAAGCGGAACCCCCCCCCCCGAGAATTAAAATGGCTATAACTCGATAATGGTTTGATCGATTACGACAAGCGATACATCATTGAAAAGGTCTATGTAAGACGAACATTTTAGTAAAAGAAGAATTTGGTTATCTTATTTTAGTCAAAAGTTATGCAAATTATTTAAAATAAATATCCCTTCTCCTTCCTTTCCCCCCACCTCCCGGGTCAATAATTGGTCACGACCATCTCTTACCCCTCTCATTAGCATATCGTTATAAAAGCGAAGCAAGCATTGTTCACTCCTTCATTCTGCTTTCACGCGCCACACTTGTTGTTTCGTCTCTGCCGTTATTATTTGCTTTAAAAATGCTTCCTCACCATAGTGAAAACTTCAATCCTTCCGAAATTGCTGATGTTTTCCAACAGCCTGAAGAAGATGTGATAGATTATTATGATAGTAGCAGTGACAATGAAAATGATAGTAGCAGTGACAGTGAAGATGAAGGTGAAGATGTAATTGAACTTGATGAACAAATGAGACCAATCTACATCGATGAACAATTTCCTTTTGATACAATAGAAAGATTTATTACGGAAGCACACAAATGGCTAAATTTAGGATTCAATGTTATAATTGGTTCAGCTATTGTGTATAATGACAGTAGGTTCTTCTGTGTAACACCAAATACTAGAGAACGTATGTTGACTTGGCAGGATGATGTTATGAAGTGTTATGAGCTCGAAGTTAGCATTGGTGGCTACTTTGTCGCACAAGTGGTCTAATAACCACATTACCCTTCCCTCACCCCCACCCTATCCCCTCCCAATCCTTATTCCTTCCCCCTCCCCATTTTTAAAACTCATAAAAGGCGGACTATGAACCTCCAGGTTTTTTAGTCTGTACTTGCACCGTCAAGATGAGTACTAGACTTGATGGTTTTATAGCCTATGATATTAATATATGGAGTTTGATAACAAACTTGCGTATTAAAATTGAAGAAACAATTATGGCAAACAATGGGATAGGAATTATTGTTATTGTTTCATTACTAAGACATATTGATTTTTTGTATGATATAAAAGTAACAATCAACAATATTAATGAACTATTTCCCTGGACAATATTTATTCGCGATAAAGTTGAAGAGCAGAAAATTACAGTAGATGTGCTAGCAATGAAATATAACCTAGATAGAGAAGAATAACTACGAAACGCTCTCCCCCCACCTTCCTTTATGTTGTGCAAAAGAGTGGGGAGTAAAAGAATATAAGACTAAGAAAGCAATACATAGTTCGTTATTCGAGGTAAAAGAAGTGGTAAACAAATATGTTGTCTAAAGATACTCCATTTGTTAAATATTTTGAAGTTAAAAATGTTTATATTAGTACAAATGAAATGGAAGAAGACAATATAGAGGAAAATGATAACGAAACTGATAATGATTCCACGATGGAAGAAGAAGAAATGGTACAGTTTGAACAAGAACTCTTTGAAGAAATGATAAACGATAGTGACGAAGATATAGTTAGGGAAGCTATTGATACATTTATATTAGATTCATCGTTGGATTCACCCATATCACCTTTATTGTCTTCTGAATCCGAATCCGAATTGGACTAAGGTAGTTCCCCCACTTTATTATTCAAACAAGTCTTATAAATTGTGAGTTTTGTCATTAGTAAGTCAGCATTTGTTGGAGCTACATGTATGGTTAATAATGTCTCCTAGAGATACTTCTTTTATACAATTAATTGAAATTGTGAGACAACGAAATATTATGTTAGTTCAAGAAGAAGATGAAGTTGAAACAACCGACATAATACAAGATCCTGTAGAAGAAGCAATGGAAATAACAGAAATTGATCAAGAACCTTCAATGATGGAAATGGTTGAAACACAAAATGAATCTCAAGATGTAGAAGAAACTGTTTCATATTCAGTTTTTTGGGAATTTGCGTCAAATATATTTGTTATAATTCAAATTGAAGCTATTAATTCTGAAGAAGTGGTGGGGGAAACTTCTCCCCACCACTAGCTTAAAGTTGGTGGGGGAATGTTCATAAATGTGTTGGTTATTTGCGTAGAAGCTTATTCGTCAGGAAACTGTTGACTAAAAATGTTCAATCCTAACGCAACTACAGAACCTTCTTCGAGTAACTGTCGAGTACAAACGTTTCGTGCTGTACCTTTTGAACCTTCGTACTATAAAATGATAGGTATTCATGAGATTGCAGTCAATGATCAGAAAATGTTCAAAATATTCTGTTCTCGACTTAATAGAACCTTACGTCTACCACCAAATACGTTTACCTACAGGCTACCTCTGATAGACAAAGATGATGTAAGCAAAATACCAATGATTCAAGTAAAATTTCTGGAAGATGGAATTCTTGTTAATTTAAGAGAAGTATATCATAATGACTATTCGAAAAGAATAGCTTTCAACTTTCTTAAGGAAAACATAGGACGTGAAATATACCAGTATCCAGAACCATTTTACAGATACCTTTTTGAAAATGGAGCAAGTGTAACGGTGGAAATAAGTATTAAATTAATGTAATTCTCCCCACCACTAGCCTAAAGTTGGAGGGGGAAGTGCATAAATGTGTTGGTTTTCTGCGTAGAATCTTATTCTTAGAGATATCGTTGACCAAAATGTTTCGTCATATTCCTTATGATCCAACTTCTTCGTTCAGGGAGAATCAAAGATTGAAAAGACTAGAAAAGGAAAAACAAGACCGACAAGATATGAACATGGAGTTCAATCGACTACAATTTCAAATACCTGGAATTGCAATGGGAGCACCAAAATTGAAAACCCTACACTGGGCTGGAAGTTACATAAAGTATTTAAAACTACAAGTTGAAGCAAGAGATTTAAAATTGAAGAAATTGGAAATGGAAAATCGAGAAATGAAAAAACTAATATCACACATGTCTGGTAATACAACAGTTCAAAAAGGTGAAGAAGAAGGAAAAGAAATATTAGGAATCTAAATTATCAACAATCTTCTTAGAGAATGGGGAATAGATCACTTTGTGGTAATGGAATAACATGCCACTTAGTGATCTATTCCCAGTTCTCGCTTGATATACAATGACCTTGACCTATATAAAAGTGGTGGGGGGAAAATCATATAAGAAAGAGGTTTTAGATGTAACTATCAGTATAAGTCTAACACGATGGATAGGTTGTTGGTTCTGTGTTTACAAGAAATTATCAATAATGGGTTTCTTTACCATTATATTATGAGATCAAATGAGTGTAAAATACCTAAAGCAATTCGTGAAATGCTCATTGAATTTAAAAGAGACAATTATGGATTTGCTATCTATCTTGCTTATACTTTTAAAGATGGTACAAAAATGTGTCATGATTGTGGAAAAGCGTCTGTTTTAGATTTTGAACAATTCCAAGATGATGGAGGTAGGTTAGTTCATCTTGTAAAAGGTCAAATAATGAAATTCGAAACATGTAATAACACCTGCGACATTTGTGCACAGTGTTTGTTTGAATTTATTAAGTATCGTGCATTCAAACCATAATACCCCTTCCACATATAAAGGAGAGGGGGAAAAGAGTGGGGGGTTATAACTAGGTGGGGGAACGTGTATAAATGCAGGTTGTTTGAAGAGAGTTTTATTATTGTTGCGGCATTGTAAGAAACATCATGGAATTCGAAGTGCGTCATTTCAAGATTAAATATGAAGAGTGGACCTCTGTTGCAAATTTCATATCATCGAAAGAAGAAGAAAACAAGTTAATGCAAGTTTATTGTTACATAGAAAATGAGGAAAGCCATCACAAGGTGATGAGCTATCTAAACAGACCGAATGTATCGTCGAGGAGTCCTGAATTTGTCAAATACTTGAAAGAGGAAGACGCAGATGTCATATTGGAAGTATGGTATAAAATTTGAAATGTGGAAAAACAAGTATAAATAATTATGGTGGGGGGGGGGAAGAATTTATAAGTCGGTGGTGGGGGAAATGTGATAAAAGAAGTAAAACTTAAAAAAAGAGTTCACTCTGTACGACAACAGTGAAAGATGACTGATCCTTCTGCAACACCAGTATTTTCAACTACAGATTGCCACCAAAACTTAGAACCGAAGATGTATTGCAATACTCCAACAACAAATTATTATCAAGCTCAACGGCCGCAAGTATCTCATTGTACTTCAACATCAGTGTTAAAAATGTCAAAACCATATCCAGATTGTATGTACGAGCCTATAACACCATCTTCGGCAAGACTAAGGAAAAACCTAAAAATGAGAGAAAGGTGCAAGAAAGAAAAGATAGAATTTGCAAAATTGCAACTAATAGTGCCTTCCATTCAAGTTGGATGTAGCAGACTGAAAACTTTAGAAAAAACTAACGCATATTTGTTACAATTGTTGGAAACTATTGAAGATTTGAAGAAGAAAAATGGACATTCTACCAAGTAATATTCAAACACTCATTCCCCCAGAAAAACCAAAAAAAAAAGATAAAAATAACAAAAACCCAAAAAAATTAGATGTAGAATAGAGAGCGAGGAATAGATCACTTTGTGGTAATGGACTAACATGCCACTTAGTGCTCTATTCCTCGTTCTCGCGTTAATACCATATGACCTTGACCTATATTAGTAGGGTGGGGGAAATTGAAAGTGGTGGGGGAAAGTGTATAAAAGACGAGTGTACTATAGTCGAATTATTCTGAAAGCGAACTTGTCACGAGTATGGACTTGACTACAAGTAAAGACAATAAGAAACAAAGGCTTCGGGAAATGGCTAAGGCAAGAGAGTCTAGAATAAAGTTTAAGTTTTACAGACTACAGAGATTGATTCCTGGTGTTATGTTAGGTGAAATACGAACAAGAACGGTGGATAAAGCAGCTGATTACATTAATGAGTTACATACAGAACTAATAATAAAACAAGCAAAAATAGAAGAATTGGAACAAATAATAAGACGACACATTGAAATTTCAAACAGTCAACCAATAAACTATGTAACAAAAGATTCAAATTAAACAAAAAAAAGGAAATGGATTTGGACTTTGGTTATTGATTGAACACTTCTTAGAGAATGGGGAATAGATCACTTTGTGGTAATGAAATAACATGCCGCTTAGTGATCTATTCCCAGTTCTCGCTTAATCTAAAATGACCTTGACATACTTATCAAAATATCATATAAGCCGAATCACAAAGAGTTATTCCTCATTTACTTGAAATGGCTCCTGTGGACAACACCGATTATCCAAGGAAACCTCTTATTGAAATATTGTATAAAATTCAACTAGACGATTTTAATATGGAAGAAGATGATAATAACAGTGAAACATCAGAAGTAGAAAGTGTAAATGATATGGATGTAGATCTAACAACATCAGAAGTAGGAAGTGTAAATGATGTGGAGAATGAAAATTTGGATATGGATGTAGTAATGTCAGAATCTTCATCATCGTTTGAATATGAAGAAGTACATACTGAAACCCCAACTGGAATAGAGATCACAAATGAACAATCAGTTAGTAGAAGATTAATGTTTCGTCCAAGACGTTTGTTTTCCTCGGATAGTGAAGAAGAAGAAGAAGAGGATGATGATGATGAAATAGTGGTGGGGGAACCGTTATAAAAGCGGGACCGTCAGAGCCCATTTCATTTCTCGGCGAAATTTCGAAGAGTAAACATCGTCAACATGTATCATTGCGATAAATGTTCGGAATCGTTTCACGATGAAATTCTACTAGATATACATAAAGAACTAATTCACAACAACACAGAAGAAGATCAAGAACAACAAGAAGAACAAGAAGAACAAGAAGAAATAACAGCAACATCTTCAACTACTTTACCGAATCTACAAGTATTTGCTTTACCCGGTAAAGTAGTAATGCATCATAAGATTCAAAATGAAAACTTGAACTTAGAAGAATTTATTAGAGAAGCAAAACCAATCGTAAGTAAAACTTTAAAAGAAGAATTGAAAAGATTGAACTTTCTTAAATTTGGTTTACTACTAGAAGCTATGTTTATAAATGCACAAGAAGAATTATCACCAAGAGGATTCATAACAAAAAACCGAACCATCATGGAAAATTCAAACATTGATTCAATAGTCGAGAATTGTATGGAAGAAATATCAACTAAACTTCAGGAACACGAAGGAAGAGGATCCGGATGGAGTCTTACAAGTATTGAAGTATTAGATATAAGAGTTCACAAACACGGATATGGACTAATGGGATCTAGTTACATTCCTTTGCCAAAAATAATTGAAAATACAAAATCTTGTATTAATGTTCAAAATGAAGATAATGAATGTTTTCGCTATGCTATGACGACAAAGTTTGTATCACAAAATCCATGTAGACCCAACCAAGAATATGAAGACGCAAGACACAGGTACAATTTTCAAGGAATAACATATCCCGTTTCTACGAAAGATATATCAAAATTTGAATAGAAAAATCCCGGCACGTCTATTAATGTTTTTGCATTAGATAGTTCAAACAAAGTGTCTCCTTTACGTATTGCAAAAGAAGAGCTACCAGATCATACGGATTTACTACTACTAACGCGAGGAGATGTGTCTCACTATGTGTACATAAAGCAATTCGATCGTCTTGTTAATAAGCAACTTTCAAAAAATCGAAACAAAAAGTTGATTTGTAAGAGATGTTTTAATTTTCAACGAGAAGGAAGACAAGGAAGAGAATGGTTACAAGAACACAAAAGATTATGTAACAATAATTATGAAGCAAAGATTAATTTACCTTCGGAAAACAGAGCATTCGTTACATTTGAAAAGGTTCATCATCAATACCGTATCCCTTTAGTTGTGTATGCGGATTTTGAATCAACACTTGTTCCAGTTGAAGATGAAAATTGTGAAGCAAGAAAAAGTGTAAAGTATCAAATGCACAAACCAAACAGTTTTTGTTTAATGGTCAAATCAACATTATCAGAAGAACATTTAAACAGATATGGATTAACTTCAGAACCTCTAGTATATCGTGGTGAAAATGCGGAAAAAATATTTCTTGATCACCTATATTTAATAGCTGGAAATACACAAAGATTATATACAAATATTGTACCAATGAAACCGATGGACGAAGAAGAAGAAATTCAACATGAAAATGCGACTCACTGTTTCTTGTGCAAAAATGATTTTACTATTGAGAATTATAAAGTTAAAGATCACGACCACCTCACAGGATATTACAGGGGTGCTGCTTGTAATAAATGCAACTTGAGCTATCGTTTACCACTATTTATCCCTGTGGTTCTGCATAATCTTAGTGGGTACGACGCTCATTTTATAATACCTGAATTAGGAAGAGACGACGGTAAAATCGATGTGTTAGCTGAAACTTCAGAGAAGTTCATAAGTTTTTCCAAAGAAGTTGGAAATGTCAAACTAAGATTCTTGGACTCCTACCGATTTTTGCCGTCGAGTTTGTCTAAACTTTCTGAAAACCTAAGGAAACAAGATTTAATCGAAACAAAGAAGATTGTAAATAGCGACAAACTGGATCTGGTACTTCGAAAAGGTGTTTTCCCATATGATTACATAGACAGTTTAGAAAGATTTAATGAAACATCACTACCTCCAAAAGAAGAATTTAAAAGTAAACTGTACGACATGGATATATCTCAAGAGGATTATGATCATGCATGCAAAGTATGGAACGAATTAGGATTTAGAACATTGGGGGAATATTCAGATTTCTACGTTAAATTAGATGTGACTTTATTATGTGATGTGATGGAAGAATTTAGAAATACATGTTTTGCGTCATATGGATTAGACCCTCTTCATTCGTACACTTCGCCTGGACTAGCGTGGCAAGCCATGTTAAAAGAAACAAATTGTAAAATACAACTTCTTACAGATATAGATATGGTGTTGATGTTAGAATCAGGAGTTCGAGGAGGATTGACGCAAAGTGTAACACGTCATGTCAAGGCGAACAATAAATATTTGCCCGATTATGATGCATCAAAACCAACAACATTCCTGGGTTATTTTGATGCAAATAACTTGTACGGATGGGCAATGTCGAATCCCCTTCCATATGATAATTTCAAATGGATAGACCCAGAATCAATTAGAAACATAATGGATATACCGAAATATGGAGAAACTGGTTATATATTCGACGTCGATTTTGAATATCCCGAACATCTTCACGACGAACATTATGATTTACCACTTCTTCCGAAGACTGAAATTTCTCCAACTGGAAGATGGCCGAAATTATTGATGACTTTAACCAACAAGTCTCGGTATGTTGGACACTACTGGATGATACAACAGGCCTTAGACTTGGGATTGAAAATTACAAAAATTAATCGAGTACTACAATTCTCTCAATCTTGTTGGTTAAAACCGTACATTGACAACAACACAAGAAGAAGAGCCGCCGCTACATCAAGTTTTCAAAAAGATTTCTTCAAACTAATGAACAACGCAATATTTGGCAAGACTTTGGAAAACAAAAGGAAACATAAGGATATCAAATTGGTAACTGATCCAGTAAAACTACAGAAATTAGTGCAACAACCAAACTTTGGTTCATCTGTAATTATTAATGAAAATCTAGTTGTTATTTCCATGAACAAGAAGTCAGTTCTAATGGATCGTCCTTTGTATCTAGGAATGTCAATCTTGGATATTTCTAAAACACACATGTACGAGTTTCATTATAAGAAGATGGTTAACTATTATGGAAGAGAGAACATTGGTATTGCATATATGGATACGGATGCACTAATTTACTGGATTAAAACAAATGACATGTACGAAGATCTACGCACTTTTATGTATAAAGATGATTTCGACTTTTCCGATTATCCCAAGGACCATCCAAATTACGACTACGACAGAAACAAGAAAGTATTGGGAAAATTTAAAGATGAAACAAATGGTGTGCCGATGATGGAAATTATAGCATTAATGTCCAAACTATATTCATTTCAACTGTACATAAGCGAAAGGAACGAACATCAAGTCACGAAGAAAGCCAAAGGAATAAAAACCTCTTTCCTGAAGAAGAACGTACAGTTTGAACATTATAAAAGATGTTTGTTTGAAAATGTTGAAACAACTGCAACATTTAACACCATAAGAAGCTTCAACCATCGTCTTTTCAGTGTGAAGCAAACCAAATCGGCATTGAGCTATAAGGATGACAAGAGATACATCCTTGAAGACAACATAAGAACTCTGCCATTTGGACATTACTCTCTAAACCCTATCGACCAGTAAACCTATTCTTCGTCCTCTACCTTCTTCCTTTTTTCCTTTCCGTAAAGAAGAGGGGACATGGCAAGCCTAATGCCATGTTCCCTCTTTTTTACACTAATATGAAATGGCCTTGACCTATATTCAAACTATATAAAAGAGAATGAACTGTTGTACGGATCAGTATTTTTACAAGCGATGTGCAAGCAACACCTGAAGATGGAAAGTGTGAAGGACAAGATTGTAAATGAACTACATAAACCAGCAAGAAGAAGATTTCCAAGAAGAAGTACAATTATTAAGGGAATGAATGATCTGTATCAAGCTGATCTCATTGAAATGATACCGCACAGTAAATTAAACAAAGGTTTCAAATATATTTTAACAATTATAGACTGTTTTACTAAAATAGCTGACGCTTTACCATTGAAGGATAAGACTGGTAAAAGTGTTACAAAAGCTATGGAAACAACGATACAAAGAAATAAATTCAAAATCAAACATCTGCAGACCGATGATGGAAAAGAATATTTTAGTAAAAACTTTGGAGCTTTAATGAAGAAATATCAAATAAATCATTATTCTACAAATTCTGAAGTTAAAGCTTCAATAATTGAAAGATTCAATAGAACATTAAAAGGAGCGATGTACAAACAATTTTCAAAACGAGGATCATACGTGTGGTATGACATATTACCACAACTTATAAAAGAGTATAACAACAAATATCATCGTACCATCGGAATGAAACCTATCCAAGTAAACAGCGCAAATGCTAAGGTTGTATTACAACGCATCAGAAATAATACGACACCTAAATTGGAAAAGTTGCAACCAAAAAAGTTTAAAGTCAACGATAAAGTTCGTATAAGCAAATACAAAGGTGTATTTAGTAAAAGATATCTACCAAATTGGACTAATGAAGTATTTACAGTTTATAAAGTGCAACCAACTATACCTGAAACTTACTTATTAAAGGATAACAAGGGTGAATTACTTCAAGGTGGATTCTACGGACATGAATTGTTGAAATCAACAGTCGGTGATGTATATCTTGTTGAAAAGGTATTACAAAGGAAAAAGGATATGGTTAAAGTCCGGTGGTTAGGATTCGATAAAAGTGAAGACTCTTGGATTCCTTCAAAAGACTTGGTATAGTAATTTAATAGCTCATTGTGTGTTTAACCTTGACACAAGATGGAGATTGTACAACAAAAAGATCGATTTAATATCAATAATATTGATGAATTGACGGTTGACAATGATAAGTTAAATCATGGTAAACATGGTGAATTACTACCAAATACGATAAGATGTTTAATAACTGGTCCTTCAAATTGTGGAAAAACAAATGTTGTTTTTAACCTTATAACTAATCCTAAAGGATTGCGCTTTAACAATATATACATTTTTTCAAAATCATTGCAACAACCGAAATATCAATTATTGGATAAAGTACTTGCAAGTGTACCTGAAGTGAATTTCTACAAGTTTAATGCCAGTGAAACAATTATGCAACCAAATGAAGCAAAACCATTTTCTATTTTTATTTTTGACGATGTGTCTTGTGAAAATCACGACACTATAAGGAATTACTTCGCTATGGGAAGACACCATAATATCGATAGCATTTATATTGGTCAAACATACAGTAAGATTCCAAAACAACTCATAAGAGACAATGCAAATATGTTGATCATCTTCAAGCAAGATGAAACAAATTTAAAACATATATATAATGATCATGTAAATGCGGATATGGCATTTGAGAAATTTAAAGAGATGTGTGGCAAAGCATGGAATGAGAAATATGGCTTTCTCGTTATTATGAAGGAAGAAGATATTAAAAATGGTAGATATCGTATAGGGTTGGATAAATTTGTATTTATGCGTCGAACTACCGATGCTACATCTAGTTACACGTTGAACTTCACAGTGTAAACATGGTGAATCAAGAAAAACTATTGAAAGAAATAAAATCACTCAGTGATTCTATTAGGATGAAGAATCGTGCATTGAGGATGGGTTTAAGTGAAAGAGAAGAATTTCTAGAGACTACATTTAAACCTATTACGGAACCTTTAAAACAGATATCAGAAACTATTGGTAAACCTCGTTATGAAGGAGATGTTTTACTACCAGTTTCTAAACAAGAAGTACAAGCATTAAAAAAAGAAGAAGATGATGATTCATATACAAGTGCTAGTGAGCAAGAAGAAACAAAAGAAGAAGAAGAACCAATTGTTGAAAAGGAAGAAGAACAGCCAATACCTGAAGCTGAACAATCTATTCCAAATTTAACTCAATTGAGTAGCGATATATTACAACATGGACCTCTTGGAAGAAAATATATAATGAAAATGCTACATGACATGAAATTAAACCCGAATTTGAGTAGATCACACGTATACGGAGCAAGAATTGATGGGAATGAATTAAAGATCGGCGATTCAAAGCTTGAAATAACACAAGACGATTACATCATTATTGGTGAGCATAAATATAAAGGAACAAAAGGACTTTATGAATTAATTTTTAAAAACATACCACTAAGATATTCATCCAAAGATTTAAGTGTTTTTAAGGAAATTCTACAAAATACTAACGCTCATAAAAGAAACTACTTAAAGGATGCAATGATTAATCGTTCACGTGCAACAAAATATAACATTGTTATAAAAAAGTTGTTTCCTCCACGAAAATTGCCAACATTACGTACTGCACCAGCGGTGAGACAACCACTGAAAAGAAAATCTTTATCACTTATGGATTTATCACTTCTTGAACAACATGGTAAAAAGAGTAAAGGAGATACTTCAACATCTGGCAAAGGATTGATGAAAAATCTATACAATACGAATGTGATTTACTACAACGACATCAATAAATTGGTTGATAGAATGAGACTATTGCATGAAGCCATGGAAGCCGGTCATACAGGTTTAAATAATGAATGGGTAGCTCTGATTGACGAACTCAGGAATCGCGGCATAATCGTATAATTGTCCGCGGATATATAAGAGTTGCAGGCGTATAATGTGTCAGTTCTAACATGAGCGTCGACAAGTTCGGACGATACTCCGCGTTAGGAGTGCAAGTTGGAGAAAACAGAAAAAGAAGTGGATTACCGCAAACACCCGAAGGTGACTATAACATAAATAATAAACGTTTAAAGTTTGTTAAGGATCCAGAAGAAGATGGAGATGCAACAAATTTAAAAACAGTAAAGGAGGAAACATCTACAAGTTTAAAACTCGACAACAACCAACTGTATGATGCAAAATCTCACAGGGTTATTAATGTTGCAAAACCAGTCAACAATGGAGATGTTGTTAATAAAGGCTATTTTCTATCTGCGATGGAATACGCTTTACTGTTGGAAAAGACTAAAAGTGGAAAAAAGTACAATGCTTTAAATTATAAAATAACTAATGTAGCAGATCCAACCGAGGATACAGATACAATCAATAAGCGTTATTTGCATTCTGTAATACCAGAAAAGAAAAAAGATGAATTTTCCTTCTATAAATATACTATAAACGATATTGGATATCCTAAAGAAGAAAGTGATGGTGTTAATATTAAATACATTAAAGATAATTGTATTTTATATAATGGTGCTGTTATTGATTGTCATGGAAAAGTGTTGTCCAATCTGAAAGATGGTTCAACTCCATCGGATGCTGCTACTGTGAGACAAATGAAAGAAAGCTTGAAGAAAGGAACATCCGCTTTTGTTAAACAAAATCAGGTGTTGTCAAAGAAAGGTGATGAGTTTGTGCAAGGAAGTGAAAAGTTTACCTTACTACAACTACAAAATAACAAGTGGGATGGAAAAAATAAAAGATTGTCAAATATAAGTTTAGGCACGGAAGAACATGATGCTGTTATTTTAACACAAGTGCCACAACTATCAGCTACTGGTGTTAACTTTATATGTGGAGGTAGACGATTAACCCATGTAAAATCTGGTAAAGATGATAATGATTGTGTTGTTGTGAAACAAACTATAGTTTTAGATAAAATAAATAACTTATATGATGGAAAAAATAGAAGAATATCTAACATATCAGCAGGAATAGCTCCGAATGATGTTGCTACTATTAATCAAGTTATAGCAACCTCTAATAACGATCCATCTGTGTATACATGTAATGGTAAACGTATCACAAATCTTGATAATCCTACACGTAACAAAGATGCTACTAATGAAGAGTATGTAATGAATCTTGTAGGTAATGTAGTTATTGATATGCATAATCATTTGATTAATGCATCGATGAAACACAATAAAATCGAAGATTCTCAGAGAAACCAATGGATTAAAGATGAAATCATTGATAGATACTAGTAAAACTAATGAATATTTAAGTATGGAATACACCAAAAAAAGGATTCATTATCATAAAGTATTTCATAGAGTGAAGACGTTGGTTACATAAAACAGCATAATGAAGACCGTATCGCTCAGTCGTCGTCAAGACAGCGGCAAGAGAGGACGTGGTTTAACATCAGCTGCATTATCCCTGCTCAGACGGATTCCAATTGGTGCTGTTGTGAATCGAGCGATAGACGCTTTACCATACGAATTACATCTGCCCGGAGGTTATCAATATTGTGGACCTGGAACTAAGTTGTCAAAACGTTTAGCAAGAGGAGATCCTGGAATTAATAAATTAGATCAAGCTTGCAAAGAACACGATATAGCATATTCAAAGTATAAAGATTCAACAAATAGATCAATAGCGGATAAAATTCTAGCGGAAAGAGCTTGGCAAAGAGTAAAATCAAGTGACGCAAGTATTGCAGAAAAAGCAGCGGCTTGGGCAGTAACTACAGCCATGAAGACGAAAGCTAAATTTGGTGCTGGTAGACGACGTCGCAGAGGAAGACCTGCAAAGAGAAGAGCTCCCAAAAGAGGTGGAAACATTAAGAAGAGACGTCGTAGAACTCGTAAAGCAACAGTAAAGAAAGCTTCTATTTGGTCAATGGTAAAAAACGGAGCAGGTTTATACCTAAGACCGTACCGTGTGTACTAAATAAGAAGAATCAATTGATAATTCCAAATAAAGCCTTAACAAATCATCAGTTAAATGATTATGTAAAATGTTTGAAAATACCATTTTTTCGAGGAGTTTTTATGAAAGATGCATTACCAACTAAAATATGGGAAAATGAAACTGGAATAGTAAATTTGGATTCCACCTATGGTCCAGGCACTCATTGGGTATGCTATAAAAAGCTCGGACAAACCGTTTACTACTTTGACAGTTTTGGCAATCTACCACCGCCGAAAGAACTGCAACATTATTTTCGAAACTCCAAAAACATTTTTTACAATTACAAAAGAGAACAACCTAACAATACTGAAATATGTGGGCATTTATGTTTGGAGTTTCTAGCGAAGAGTGTCAGTCAGCTTTAAGATGTCATCGTATACAGTGTCACTGAGTGGAAATTCATCCACATTGAAAAGTACGCTGTTCCCAGCATTGCGTCTATCCAAGGAAAGATTATGGGAAGCGGCATTACTTGATTTAACTACCTACAACTCAATTCCCAATGTTACGGAAGGAAAGAACAATTTACTACATTATTATGAAACTAAGGATGCTTCAGGAAAATACTCAGAATTGAAAATAATTACATTTCCTACTGGAGCTTATGAAATCGATGATATAAACCAATTACTACAAAAACAACTCGGAGAAGAAAATATCACCGTTAAAGGAAACAATAATACTTTAAAAGCAGAAATAACTTCAAAATATTATATCGATGTCAGCTTGAAAAACTCCATTGGCAGTTTACTTGGATTTACAGATACAAAAAAGAATATATTAACTCCTGGAACTACTCATTCAGGTGATACAACTGTTACAATATTGAAAGTCAATAGTATCGATGTAACGTGTAATATTATACACGGATCGTATAGAGAAGGAGTGAATCAGCATATTTTACATACATTTTATCCAACAGTGGCTCCTGGTTTTAAAATTGTTGAGAAGCCACAAAACTTGATATACCTACCGTTAAACACCAGTTTCATTTCAGACATCGTACTGAACATATTGGATCAAGACGGTGTTAGTGTTGACTTTAGAGGAGAAACGATAACTATACGGATACACATCAGAGCGGCAACATAAAGGTCAACATGGGATTATCATTTAAACCGCAACGGAAGAGTCGGGAGCTCAGTAGCTCCTCGACATTGGAAGAGTTAACATCGGACAACATTCGTTTTCTACAGAAGATTGGATTGAAACTTAACAACGATGGATATCCTGGATATATCTCAAGGACCGACATTCGACGAAACACTATGGGAGAAGGAATATCACACGCACAACCCTTACACTTCATCAAAATTAAACAATAACGATGAAATAAGGATTCCCATTCAACAACAAGATATTTACACATTGCCGTGTGAAAGTTATTTGTACATTGAAGGACGGGTATTAAAATTGGATGGAAAAACTGCTTCATCAGTTCCTTTTATAAATAACCCGATGGCATATCTTTTTGATGAAATAAGATATGAGATATCAGGGGTGACAGTTGATTCGACAAAAAAGGTTGGTATAACAACGACATTGAAAGGATTAACATCATTAACACCGCATGAGAAGAATTCAATAGTCACCGCCGGATGGGTTGCCCCTGATAAAGACACTATAACACCGGATTCCAATGGTCACTTTGATTTTCATGTACCCTTACGATTGCTTTTGGGATTCGCTGAAGATTACAAACGAATAATAATAAATGTCAAACAAGAATTGGTATTACTCAGATCTTCAACTAACAAGGACTTGATACTTGCAGACCCTGCAACTACGGAAGATAAACTGGAATGGCAACTACAATTGGATAAAGTTGTTTGGAGAGTACCTCATGTAAGATTGGCCGATGAACATAGAATCGTATTATTGAGAAAGTTAAAGTCTGACCGTGATATTGTGATGCCATTCCGAAGTTGGGAATTCCATGAATATCCTACACTACCTCAGACAGAACGACAAACATGGACCGTCAAGACATCAACTTATTTGGAACGGGCAAGGTACATAATACTTGGTTTTCAAACTAAGCGAAAAGATGTTATCACTGCAAATGCCGGTCAATTTGATCACTGTAAAATAAAGAATTGTAAAGTTTTCTTAAACTCTCAATTCTTTCCGTATGACAATTTGAATGTCATGTTCAGCAAAAAACGTTTTTCCATTTTATACGATATGTATGCAAGATTTCAATCGTCATATTATGGAAAGACTAATACACCACTATTATCGCCTGACTAGTATTATTCCAAGGCTCCGATAATTGTAATCGATTGTTCAAAACAAAATGAATCGGTAAAATCATCAAGTGTGGATATAAAAATTGAAATGGAATTTGAACAACCAGTAGCGGATGGAACTTCAGCATACTGTCTAATTCTACATGATAAAATAGTTACTTACACACCGCTGACCGGAATTGTGAAGAATGTACTTTAAAAAGAATTAGTACAACGACTGCAGATTTTTGAGGTTAGAATTATCTGCTTCACTTTTTGAGGTTAGAATTTCGTTTGTGAAAAACAAGTTGAAAACAAACATTTATGTGATTGTATAAATTTCAAGGATTTCACGAAAAACATAAAAGCGAGAAAATCATCAGTGGAAAGTTCATTTTATATTCGACCGTCGTATGGGAAACATCGTTCGCAAGATGAGTTCTACTAACGGAGAAGAAAATACACCTCTAATGGATGAGAATAGTTCAGATATAGAAAAACAAGTTGAACGAGAAATGGACGAGTTCCTCAAGTTTAACAAACATAAGAAGAGAGAAGAAGAAAAAGAAGAAGGAGAAGCTGAAAAAGAAGTAAAAAGAAAAAAGGTTGAAGTTAACATTACAACTAATATTTTAACAGAAGTATTTCTTCGGATTTTCTACCCCATTTCTTCATGCATGACGAAAAGTATTTCAGTTGGAATTTTAAAATCATTGGATTATTCACCGATTGTTATTTTAAATCATGGAAATAAAATGGTTACATTCACTGAAACTTCTTGGGAATCATTTATGAAACATTTACATCTTTTGGAATGCTATTTGAGTAACAACACATTTGGAAGAAGAACAAGATTAAGTTTATTGGAATCAAATATTGAAGTTGATATAGTGAAACATCGTGGAGGACAAATGGTTCGCTTCAGAGATTTAACTAGACATGATGTAAAATTACATTTGACTAAAGAAGAATTTTACACTTTAAGTTGTACTACCGGTCCCGTCACTAGATATTTGAAACAACTAATATTTTCAAGTGCAATAATCAAAGACTATCTAATCGATACATTGGACAGACAACCTTTCGTTCCAATTTTATACGGTCCCGTGGATACTTCTATTTTTAATCGAATACCTCAAGAAGTGGATATGTGGAGACAATTGAACAACTATCACACCAACTTTAATATCGACGAAGAAGCGCAAGAAGTTAAAGAAGAACAATCTTGTTTGTAATACAAGTCAGTTGCTGACGAGACTTCATCATGAACAAACGGGTTTCGTTTTCTAATGCGCCACATATAATGGAAGTTAAAAGAGGTATAATTGAATTTCAAGCTTTTCGAGGAAATGATGGAAATTTTATTATAAAAGAATTAGTAATTTTGGATATGAACACATCTGTAGTTTATCATTACTTATTCAAACCTCCATTACCATTCAATAGACTAACAACTAAAGCGAAAGTTACAAACAAATGGTTGTACAAACATTTTCACAACTTAAGATGGGATGAAGGTTTTATTAATTATAACATGATGCCGCACATTATGAATCATTACTGCAAAGAGTTCAAAACTATCTACACAAGAGGATTGGAAAAAGCTAATTGGATACAATCATTTACAAGTAACGAAGTGATAAATGCAATAATAGATAGAGATTTCCAATGCTACTTCAATGAACTTTGTATTTCATCAAAGAGTTTTAAACATCGAAGGTCACAATGCGCTTTGAAGAATGCCTACCGCTTGAATAATTTCCTTCAACAGAATGGTGGGGGTAATGTCGGTAATAAAAGTGAGAGCGCTACCATGACGCAGCATGAGTATTACTCGAACCTTCGAAGAGACAACATCTCCGACGGACATTATTATTAACAAGAAGATTAACAAGAAGATTAACAATAACATCAAGATGGCATCGCAGAACTTTCTTCAAAATTTGGTTGATCAATTCAACGCTCATTCAAAATCAACAATCTTACCGACGAAGAGATGTTCTGAACTAAAAGAAGAAAAACATTACATCATACATACAATCAAGAAGATGGACACTTCAGTTGGTGATGCTATTAATTGCACATTGAGCTAGGCGCCGTATACAGTTGGTGACGAACCGAAGTTTCAGATATTCCTACCGAAACGATTTGTACAACTTCTACAGAATGAAGATCTTCGTGTTATTCAACCCGGCGCACTCTATTTGGTTTCACACGGACCGAGTGGAAACAACTCAACTGAACTAACTATTCATGTAACACCTTCTACTAACTAGTTTGTACATAGCATTGTAAATATATGTGTTTGTAATGGTTTCTCAATAAAGATGATATAAAACAAAAAAAAATAAAAGAAGCAACATATTGTTATGTCTTTGTACATAGCAATATGTTGCTTTTTTTTAAAAATTCCACGGGATGACCTTGACCCAATTTTGTGTGATAATAAAAGTGAAAATCAACTTGTGAAATTCATCAGTCTACGACTACCTTTCGTACCGTACACATCTCGCTCTCTATAACTAAATACAAAACTTCAACATGTCCCTAAAGGTCAAGTGTGCATCTTACGATACCAACACCATTACGAGTTTTGAACAACTTGAAGATTTAACCAACGAAATGCGAGTTTCACTTACCGGTGGTTATCACTTAACTGTTGATGTTAGTGCTACTAATGTAAGGATGTTTACTAAAACAAAATACTGTGATGATGAAGTATTTCTTTCAACACAACCTACAACATCTTCATCACCGACTGGTCAACATAACATCAAGTTCCACAAGTATTACCAATGTTAAATAACTTTTAACAAATAAAACTAAGGAATCACGTGATCAATGTCAAGTTGATAAAAAGGGAATGATACTTGTATAACTAATCATTCGCTTCCCGACTCTCGCTGCGTCAACACCTAATTTTAAAGATGTTATACAGAATGATGATCGAACTTGATGGAAAAATCTATGGAAAAGATTACAACACCGTTGAACAAATGACTGAAGATTTAAATATATTAACTAAAGAAGGATATCAAGCTAAATTAATTTTAAAATTTCCTGAAGTACATCCACTATCGACTGAAGAACTTATCGCTATGGCTAAAGCGGAGAGAGAGAAAAAGGCTGAAGAAGACAAACAAAAACAGACAAAGTCTGAAGAAGATAAACAGAAATAAACTTCTTAAGTATAAATATTCCTTACATTAGTAAGGTATAATTTTTTAAAACTTCGTTTGGATGACCTTGAAATTACCCCCACCACTTTTTGTAGTACATAAAACTGACTATTCAACACTATACACTCTTATTCTTTCACTGGACTCAGCAGCGTCAACATGGAAGAACAAAAGTACAAGTACGAACCTCGTTACTGTTGTGAACAACAGTGTACAGATTTAGGACCAATGATGGTGGACGGGTTAGCTTGCACTAAATGTGAATTTTTTGGATCTTGTTACTGCAAGTGCAAAACAAAACAACTACCGCCACCGGAATTGCGAACTTTCAAATTTTACAAATCAAGATATTTTCATACATGCTGTCCTCAAAGATGTTTCAAATTTCATCCTCTCGATCTAGCTCATTGTCAACGCACCAAGTCTCATCAAGATGATTTTTGTACACATATGATAAAAAGATGTAAATACAGATCAGATTGGTATTCCGATCCTGTAGAACCATCGAATGTGTAATTTCAGTTTTACACTCTTTTTTAAAACTTCAATTGGATGACCTTGAGATTTCCCCCACCATTGGTTTTTAGACTTCCCCCCACCATTAGTTTAAGTTTTGTATCTTATTGAATCCACCTTTGAATTATTTCACTTCCAACACTCTAACTAACAACATGGGATCGCCTTTCGTCAAGTTTCAACATATAATAACTGACAGAGAAGAATTGGAGGAAATATTTCAAAATTTGCTTTCTGTCATGGATAGATATCCTATGAGATGGATCAGACTTGATGTTCACTATTTACGTCCTCGTGATTCTTCATCATCGAGTGAAGACGAAACAACGACTACTACTTCAGCTAGGATATTTCAATTTTCTTCATCATCGAGTGAAGACGAAACAACGCCTACTACTTCAGCTAAGATATTTGAATTGAAAGACGAAGAAGAGGAACTTAGCTATTTACTTGGTCACAAGCTCATGCTCACCGACAAATAAGCGCCGATCTTCATTCAATCACCGACTCTCGCACGATGAACAACTCTCCGTTGGCACGAATGAATTCTAGTTTCGAAGTAAATTCCAAAGAAGATTTGCAAGAAATATTTAATACTTTACACGAAATTGTTAGTAAATTCAACACTGTTAAAATGAATCTGGAAATAACTTACGCCTGTCCTATTTGTGATAAGGTTGACAGTTCTGATGAAGATAGTTTGCTTAATCTTACTCCACTTACACCTCTACAATCAGACACGACAACAACAAGTACGGAAGCAAATGGTGAGCAACCTCCTCCCCCCACCACTTCATTGTGATTCAACTTCCCCCACCACCTCTTTGTAATTCAACTTCCCCCCACCACTTCTTCGTTTAACTAACGTTCCTCGCTTTCACTTCTCATTCCGTCTCCAACATTTGAACTATCAACATCACTTGTTTCAAAATTTCAAACACCAAAAAACAACACTAAAGATGGATATGATGGATGAAGTTTCCTTCGTCACAAGGATGGAAGAGGAAAAGATGAAAGAAGAAAAATTGAAATTGGAAATTAAACGTTTGCAATTGGAACGGGAAAACCAACTCGAAATATTACGTTTCTTCAAACTTGTCAAGTATGTCATCTGGGGACTCTGCCTGTACCTTATCCTCGTCGTCGGCGTTTGCTTTTACAACTCCGTATTTCATCACAAAAATTCAACTTGTATTGCACATTGATTGTATTTGTTTTTGCACATTGATTGTATTTGTTTTTACGAATAAAGTTCAAAACTTAAATCTACCTATCCCGCTATCACCGGGTAGTTCAACTCTCAGAACTATTTCCTGTGCTAGCGGGATAGGCTTTTTTAAAACTTACTCGGGATGACCTTGACATACTTTCCGTAACCCACTTATCAAGTTGAATTTCAGTTTTGAACTAACTTTTAATTTATGCATACCTCCCCCTCATTTAATATACGACCGGAAGCTATGTGCCCCGGCACGTGGCTTCCGGGGCAGCTGACCTGAGCCAGAAGTAACCAAATCTAACTACTGATTTCCAAGCGTGGTATAGGCAGATATATGCGCTTATTCCCTGACCTCCCAGGAGTCCTGATTTGACCTTCTGGACTTTTTCTGGGGTTACATAAAGCAAGTAGTGCAGAAAAAATTCAAGACTTGAGACATCTGGGAGGGCAAATTGCAACATCAATCACCACTGTAACACAAGAGATGCAATAATGTAATCTTACTGCTTACCGTCAAACACGATCCAGAAAAGCAGTAAGATTACATTATTATATTTGCACACGATTCGCCACACTTGAGAATATAAGAGATGCTGTAATCACTCGGTAAGAAATCGAATACAGCTTATCAGATGTCTGCAGAGCAAGAAGTAGGGCTCATTTGAAATGTATTAGGCTGCTAAAAAACGTATCCTACGCACATTTTAGAGTTAAGCTTATCTGTATGCTCTAACCAATTATCGAGAATCAGGGGTTTCTCTTTCATGCACACACACAGTAATTTCTCTCTAAACACTCCCAAATGGTAACTGGAAAATCACAGATTGTGATAAAAGATTAGACTGTGTCCTAATTTAGGTTGGTAAAGTAAAATAAATGTATTAAATTGAAGTGCTTCCCAACGGTTTTATATTATAACTTCCATAAAAATTTAGTGTATGAATTCCAATAACTTGCCTTTTTATTAATAACTAATGTTATTTATTTTAGAGACATATATTTTTTAAGGAAAATTGAATGATTTAATATTTAAGTCAAAATGAGTTGATTTCGACGTACCCGTAGCAAGAATATATAAATAATTAAAAAATCAAAGAAAATTTAAAGAGCCTATATTGCTAGGCAACATTGACAAGCTAAAAATAAAAATTATTGAACGAATTTTGGCACAGATTAAGTTAAATCACTTGTCTTAATTAAGTTGACCGCAAACCTCATATTTGACCAAACTCATCCCTCGTGAAGATGAGTCAGGGGAGTCAGGAGCAAACGCCAGTCTAAGGCTTAAGGTAACTGTGGGATCTCGCTATTAGGATCGAAGTAAGCTGCTGTGTACTGCAAGGCCACAGGTATCATATTGAAAGTGGTAAGTCTTTTGAATACTTAGATTTCTTTATTAGATCGAAATACCTCGTTCTAAAACCAAACAACAACAAAACTTTATCATCGGCCTAACATTATTGAGTTGCAAGGACGAAGTAAGATATTATAGTTAAACTTAAGTGAAATAACATTTTCTAATAATTATTTTTTTATATTTATTTTGTGTCTATTACGCCAGTGGCACTTTTTTACGGTTTCATGGGGAACGGTCGAAGTCCAATTTAGGAGCGAAATAAGTTATTTTAAATATGGATATTTTAGTTTTGCTTACATGTGAATTTTGACCACGAGGGATCGATCGGAGTTGATCACATGCTAGGAAAATATCGAGTTTTCGTCCTGTAGCCCCTCATACTATCCATGTTTTCCTTATTAACTTTTTTACCTACTGCAATCCCATCAAAATAATCTACACGTAATAACTGTAGAAATAAACCTGTACCACTTTCGAACTATGGTTTAATAAACGGTATCAGTTAACTGACACGTACTTTCTCCCAACAAAATAAAAAAGGTGTTAAAAGCTTCAAACGTTGTCTTGATGACTCAGTCGGATAGCTACCATCTGAGCAGCGCTCGTTTGACCCTACGCGCGTTTGCGACTTTTTACAACGTACTGCGTTTACCGCTAAACGAAAAATTGAATTTTCTCCGCAACCACTTGACGTAGAGCAATAATTGAAAATACTGGATTATTCAGTTTTTTGAGCTTGATTTAATGGTGATAAGTAAAATTTATTTCAAGATAACAATTAATTTTAAAATCCAAAAAAAATGATTTTTGAAACGTTTTTTATTCCATAACTTTTGAACGCGCATTTTCTCGGAAATGCGGGTGGTGTCATTTTATTCAGCATTTTAATCTTAATAAACCACAAAATTTTAATCAAAATCGTTAGAGCCGTTTTTGAGAAATTTTGATTTTTCACGTTTTTTGAGGGTTTTTGGGGGTAGACTATCCTTAAAAATAAAAAATTCGAAAAAATGAAAAAAAAAAAAACGCCTGGAATTATCATGGATTTGGACCTACATACCAAATTTCACCAAAATCTGACCATTGGGGCACTCTCTGGCTCTGTTTACATCCTGACACACACACACACAGACACACAGACATCACTCTGAAAATCACTTTTTTGGACCCAGGGGGCACCAAAATGGATAAATCCACCGACAACTCAAATTCGAAAATTTTGACGAAAACAATACTTTCTCCATATACTATGGTATAGGGGGAGAAAGTAAAAATGCATAACGCAGTGTGCAGCACATTGGAAACGACAAGAGCACTTGGCTTGGAGAGTGAGCCAACTGAACGTGTTCGCCGGTGACAGGAGCCTCGTCAGTTAAAGGAGTGAATTAACTCATATTGAAATCAAGCCATTTTGAGCCCAGTTTTTCAGAGAGGACCACAAAGAAATAATATGGTGATTATTTATAATTTTTTTAAAATTTACTTGAGCAAATGCTCGGTCCCCGGGTAGTAATGAGTTAACGACAACAAATGGACTGTAAATGACAGTGCCATCGCCGGAGACGACGAGTCATCCCGGTGTCGCCAATTTTTCCGGGACGCGCGCCCACGACAGTAATCGATTCCCCGGCGGGCCCAGGGTGGTCATGCCGCAATGACGTCCGGACGGACAGCCGTCTCTAATCAAGATGGATGTGGCTGCGGCCCGCGGGATAACAAGATCCTTGCCTTGTGTGTTTTCAATTTCTCACCTCTCGCACAAGTTTCTGCTAGTCATTGCTAAATGTATGAGCTCGCATTGTATTATTTTAGCATTGCGTGACTTTTTCTTAGATCGTTAGAGAAATAAAATAGCTAATTTGTCAAACTGATGTTGTACTTTACCAATACACAAACCCTGGTATGCTACGAGTCTCCAGAGAAACAGTCTTTTAAGAAATATTCCTTCAAAGTCGAGAGATAAGTGTTCAAGGATCATTTGAGATTTAATTCACCACGCGAGCGGTATAAGCGTCCCCCGGTCCAGTTCATGCCAGCTGCAAGGACATCGAGTGAAATGCCAAGGGTAAGGACAAATAACCACCAATTTGTTATATCGCGTGCAGCGACATTAATTGAAGCATTTATAATACCTAATGCGGATAATTGTTTCACGGGTACAAACACAAAGCCTCAGGCGAGCCTGGCGAGGCCGTCTAGGCGAACGGGAGCGAACTGGGCAAACACTGCAGAGAGCGAATCACAATCAGCCAAGGTTGGCTGATTGTGATTCGCCATTTAAGTAATTACAGTAGAATATCACAATTTATTATACTAAACTGATTTTATTGTAACCAAAGCTATAATTTATTCTATTATAGCTTTACCATTGGATAACGAGGAGCATTTTAGTTTGGAAGTTGGAAAGTATCCTTCACAGTTTAACATAGCCTTTTTGGTTTGAACGGAAGACTCTTGGTCCTCTTGCTGGTGTACTTGTTTACTCTAAAATAATTTTTTTCGAATGTTAATAAATTTGCAAAATTAAGCTCTTGGTGAGCTTATCCTTATCAATTTACTTTAGAAACAACTTTACCATGGCGGGCTCTATCCAATGAAATAAACACGAGTAAAATGGGTTCCAAGCTGTAGGAATAGGCATTGTGGAAAAAACCATGTATCGTGTTAAATAGATAGATAGTCATAAACTATTATCAGAACTCGTAAACCTGAAGATTCCTCCATGACTGACTTTTTTGTCTGCAGGGAAACCAAACTAATAAACATTGCTTTGATACTAGACTTTAACGTCAATATATGATCCCCAATTATTTAAATACAGCTCCATTATGGATACTACAATTTACTGTCTGAGTTTTTATGTTTTTTAAAACTAGTATTAAAAGTAAAAATAGTAAACTTACTTTACTTTCACTTTTAGCGAATTTCCCATAGGGAATAAGCTATTACCGTAGGTCTCATGGTAAGACTTAAGCCCGGGACCATGTTACTTTTTTGTTTTTAGGTGCCCAGAGACCAAAAATAATAGTCATTAAAATTTATATATATATATGTATATGTATGTATATATATATATATATATATATATATATATATATATATATATATATATATATATATATACTCGCCTACGGATCGATGGGGGCTCCGCCCCCATGCCCCCTTAGGGGTTGCCCTAAATTTGTAGAATAATTAAAAGTCAAGTATGTAATAAGTTAGAATTTGGTTTTTACAGTACCTGTTCTTTCCAGTTCTTGTATGTAATCATGTAGGATTACTGCAGTTTCGACATTTCTGTCATCATCAGATCCACAATTTGTAACATATAGCTCAGAATATCTTCGTCAATTAATTAAAAACAAAACACAAACACATAACACTGAAATACTGAAAAAAAATGGGACATAGTCAGGGTTGCTTCTTGCATGCTGATTTTCATACAAGATGTGCTACATGATTACATACAAGAACTGGAAAGAACAGGTACTGTAAAAACCAAATTCTAAGTTCATATTCCAGTTCAGGGGCTAATTATAAAAAATGTTCGTAATAAGTTAGTTCCATGGAAGAGCTATACGTTGAAGACAGTAACAAAACGGTTTAATACACAAAATTCACAATCAATAGTAAAAAAAGCTTTGAAAAACTCCTATGAATCGGTTTTAGTACCCCTTCGTAATTAAAATTCGCTAACAAGATTTTAACTGCGAAATGATAATAATTTACGTAGTATATGCAAATATTCTAGGTAAATATTTCTAGGTTATGCTGGATGTAGGGTCCACCCCCTAATTGGTTACCCCAATTCCGTAATTACTATAAAAATTACTATAAAACTCTCATGCAATGAGGCTAGTTGAGGGCTCCATTCCAATACCACTCATTGTGTTCGCTGAATAACCTACGGCTCTTCGTTTAAATCCCCTTCTTAGTTCCCCTCATTTCAATATAAAAAATAAAAATAAAAAAATTGAGAGTTGTGAAATAATACTTAACTATGTATTATTCTAGGTATTTCGATCAGAATTGTATGTGTAAAAAAAAATTGGAGATACTATTATGATAACTTATGACTGGAGTGTATTTCAGAAAGAATGGAAGTGGGGAAAAATATCTGTTTTGATGGAAGTAGGTTGTACCACAAAACAGGAAGGCAAAAGAACGATATTTGTAGTTTAATAAATATATTGGCATTCATTAAAATTCCTTCATTTCAGTTTTTAATGGTGTAAAACGTTTAAATTTACCTAATTTCCTAAAAAATTACTGTCAAGGCAAATAAAAAAACTTCAAGCTTCTAAATACAATAATACAGTAGTTACTAACAAAAGTGTGTTAAATAATAGTTAAAATATTAAAATTACCATACACATCTAAGGACGTATGTTTTAGCCGTAGGACCAGGTCAGTAAATAACAATCAAAGTAAAACAGTCAGTTGCTTGATATAGCAATTCGTTCCGACTCACAGTCAAAAGAAGAATACGTGATATTGAAAATCATCATGATAATTTTTAAGTTTGATAATTTAATTGATATTGGTACTGTGCAAGATATGTCTATGTGCAAAGTGAAGGTTCTGAGTAAAATATTATAGTAGTTGTAAAATTACATCTACATGGGGTAAAATTCCCCGCAAAAATAAATAAACATTTAATTATGTTTAATGGTGTGGACTGGGGGGCAAAAATTCATAGAACCAAACTTGTAGTAACTTGAAAGATGTTCGCGAAGATTGCCTCAGATGTTATAATTTGGCCACTAGAGTAGAAAAAAATAATGTCATATTCATTTTGGGTAAAAATGTGTGGTCGCTAAATTTTGAAATCAGATAGTTTTCTGAGGCAGGAAATGAAAAAGCTTTTTTTTATTTTAAATGAAAATACTGTACTGCCACCTTTTTAAATTAAACATTAACTTAGTACGCACTAAAAGATAAATCAATTGTGTAATCTGCTATTTTAGTTAAAATCTTTGTTGAATTGTAAAATTTAAATTAGCATGCTATCAGGTAAAGTCAATGATGTACTTCCTAATGAGTTCGTTAGAAATTAAGTGCCATCCAAAATAAAGAACCAATTTTTGGGAGGACTATCGTGCAAATATGATACTGTCTTACCGGGGTGTCCCATACCAACCTTGCACCTCTTTTAAAATTGTACAAAAAAAAGAAAAAAATACAAATAGTGCCGTTGTAGGTAAACATATTTTCCTCTGTTGATTGACACTGATTTCAATACAGAGGGGACCAGACGTTATTTTGAA
The DNA here is from genome assembly GCA_030545055.2 of Neoaliturus tenellus. Taxonomy (NCBI): domain Eukaryota; kingdom Metazoa; phylum Arthropoda; class Insecta; order Hemiptera; family Cicadellidae; genus Neoaliturus; species Neoaliturus tenellus. The sequence continues at coordinate 51,281,811 of CM061537.1, read as the reverse complement.
GCAACTTTAAAATTTAATATTTAAAAACCCTAATCGTACTGATTTAGAATAATAAATAGCATGACATTATTTTTTTTTAACTGGGGGAAATTTAACATATATTATGTCTGAACATTTTACTTATAACAGAACTTACCAAACATGTAAATGTCTAAGAACCTCATTTAAAATAATATGCCATCATAAAACATCAATTATCACGTGATTAGTTTTACTAAACATTTAAATACATGTTCATTAATCTCCCTCATGTTGTAAATTTAATAAAAAAACACTTTGGACCAAACTGACAATTTTGTTGGAAACGTATTTAAAGAGTCTAAGACATTTTTGTGCCGAGACATTTTTGCTTAAAATCTAAATTTCAACCTCAAATATTCAATAAACTGCTAAAATTACGCGTACAAGATCAAATTGTAAAGTTGTCTTAAAAACCGTATAAAACTAAAAAAAATATTTAAAGTCAAAGTTTGTATTTGACATCAGTGACTTCCGGTCTGGAGAGGTAATTTCAGATACACCCTGTACATTGAAATTACTCTCGGTGAATAGAACGCTTTTCCTATAAAGGCACAATTGGTTAATGTTATAAAATTTCTTAAAAAGGGTGTTTCGGTAATCCGCGACTTCCAGTATGTTGATAATTTTCTCAGTAATAGAGGTCGGTAAGTTTAGTTCTCGCTTGGGAATCACTCTGTAGTAAGTAATATATAGGAGATCTACTTTACCCATATTTGACTAATTTCTGATACCCCGATGAGTGAGTGAGTTACACATTCGGGAGTATATAATTTAGAAGTGTTGATATATATATATATATATATATATATATATATATATATATATATATATATATGTGTGTGTGTGTGTGGTGTGTGTGTGTGTGTGTGTGTATGTATGTATGTGTCCCTAGACACGATAACTCTGGTAAAAATGGTCCGATCGACACAAAATTTGGTAGAGATGTGTAATCCTACGTTTATTCGGATGAGTTCGTAAACCAGATATATCGACCTATGGGAAGGGGTAGTTTTGGGGGGTTTTGTACCCCAAAAATGGAATTTTTGCAATTTTCATATGTAATTTTAAAAAAATTCAGATTTTTATTTTGACCATTGGATTTAGCTCAAAAACACACAATTTAGCATTTTGAAGCTTTGCTCTATCTCCATTGGTTACCGAGATATTAAAAAGTCTAAAGACAGTACGTTGTATTTTGAGGCTTCAATGTTAATCTTATATAGGATAAGGATGTGTTAATATTTCACTAATAAAACCAATTTATTTTGGATGAAACTTGGTATTCAGCTTCATTTGGTTGAGATTCATCCATTTATGGTAAAAAATCTTGGTTTTTGTGCTTATCATGGCAGCAAACCTGCATACTCTTTTCCCATGTTAATCATATGGAGAATAGGAAAACTCCTTTAGCAATGGACAGATATTGATAAAATTTAGTGTATGGCTTCATATGGTCAAAATATTTTTTTTTTATGCTTAAAAAGCTACTTTTAGTGTTCCCCATGGCAGCATACCTGCATACTCTTTCCCTACATTTATCATAAGGAGATAAACATTTATTTCCCTATTTATGAGCTTGTGATGATTTTTGGTTTACAGGTTTATCTGGTCATAATAAATACAGTACTACTAATTTGGGAAATTCGCTGAGTACGCAGGTCTGCTGCGACGGGGGTATTTATAAGTATACAAAATTGATGCTGTAAAACAAAGATTGGTGCTAAGCTTTTTTGTCCCTGTGAAGTCCCCTCTCACGGCATGATGCATTATTTTCTGCTATTTTACATCTTACCCAATGACTATTAACATTAGTGGACGCACACCATCCAATTCATGTTACACTGCCCAGATGTTTTCAGGATGGGTAGTAACCCCGAGCTATTAAGTTCACACCTCGAGAGAGTCCAGACATAATTGATCTCGGTTTGTAAGAGTTTGGACTAAATTGGACATTACGTCTTTTACCGACACACTCGCACGCGCACGCGCGGACCATTAGGCCGCCATCTTGATTTATGCTGCTCCTCGCGCCTTGTTTTCCAGTTTTACACTTTATTGGACAAAATAAGACAATTAGGAGTCCCGGAGGTGTGGACTACACCTTTACAATCCCGTGTTTTCTCAATTTGTTACACCAATTAAAGGTTTTCTGCACGTTCTCGTCCGGAGCATTTAAGGCGGGATTTTATAGCAGTTTTAATGGTGCAATACCTGTATTTATCTGATTAGATTACTTTCCCAACCGGATCATCGGTCAATTCAAAAATATTATCGTGATTATAATGTTTTATTTTTGAATTCAATATAAACGTTTCTGTCTTATACTATTCAATGTTTTTTTTTTTTTTTTTTTTTTTTTTTTTTTTTTACGGTATATAATAGATATGTAATAGAAGACCACATACTTAAAAACGTATCCATTTGCAATAAAATATTTATTTGCTTCGTAATTCGGGGGAACACAAAAATTTTGTCTACTATTGAAACAATTAATTGAGAAACATGACGCTTACTAGTGTAACATATTTTTCTGAGCCATACACTTTTTGTTTGAAATATTATGATATTGTGTTTTTAATTTATGTGTACAAAAATAATCTTTCATCACTCCTCATACAAAGTAGCTATTTTCGATAACAGTTGATACATCAAATAAATTAATTAACTATTGTAGGATTCGCGAAAATAGTCCAATGAGAGTCGATATATTGTTGCCAAATTTATTATGAAAAACATTGTCAAAAACCATAAATGACAACATTGCAGGACGAGATGGGGTGAGGGGGAGACATAGCTGTTAAATTTTCGATCGGACTATTTTCGTGCATCTTTATAGGCTACTATAGCTGTTTCCCCCAAGCTAAAGAGCAAGAGAAAAAACGATCAGTTGAATTTATCCTTTTTCTATATCACCGAAAATAGAATACTCTCACGGTGTAGGTGACAACTACAGCTGATTCTAAGGCAAAGCACCAGGTATGTCACATCTATTTACCAGTTGCTATCAGCTAGAGCACCACCAGCGTCACTGATTTGTTATGTGTTGTTGTTGTTGATGTCGCCTACCTTATTATATTCTAGATTTCTTGCGCTAAATTTACTTTCTCTCGCTGTCAATCAGTTCTCCATTTGCCCACTATGCACCATCTAATTTATTTTTATAATTCAAATCAGCTGTTAGGGAATAGGCATAAGCTAGTTTTGCTGTGTTTTACCAGTTTCCTTTTACTGGGGTTCGTTATTATTTATGTTTGTATTTTTGAGTTGCGAAGAAAGGCGTAAGCGTTCACTACTTACACCGAAACTTATTTTCTGGCATTTGCTAAAAAATATTCGTCCTCGGTTTCAGACACACATGAAAGTATGGCGCATGCCGGAAAAAGTTACTTTCGGTATTTGTACAATGAAATGCGAGTAATTTCTCCGTTATTGCCTTGATAGGTTAATGATAATAAAACTACAATTTTTATGTAAATAATATTATTTATCTATTTTAACTGAAATTCTCGCTCACAGTCATCAAAGTTAACGAGCAAATTAGTATCGAATACATGGTGGAAGAAAGATCTTTCTTCCACCATGTATCAGTAGTGGTGTTTTACCGTTTCTAATTCAGGGGTGACCTAGCCCTCTTGACCTAGCACGGGGGTGTCTAACTTGCCCTCTTGGCCTAGCACGGGGGTGTTTTAGCGAGCTTTCTTGACCTAGCACGGGGGGTGGCGAGGGGCGAGGGCCAGGGGCGAGAGGCGAGGGGCGAGGGGCGAGGGACCAGCTAGCTCTGTTGACCTAGCACGGGGGGTGGCGAGGGGCGAGGGCCAGGGGCGAGAGGCGAGGGGGTGAGCTAGCTCTGTTGACCTAGCACGGGGGTGGCGAGAGGCGAGTTGCAAGTGGCGAGCTTTCTCTCTTGACCTAGCATGGGGGTGGCGAGAGGCGAGTTGCAAAGTGGCGAGCTAGCTCTGTTGACTTAGCACGGGGGTGGCGAGGGGCGAGGGGCGAGAGGCGAGGGGCGAGGGGCGAGTGGCGAGTAGCTCTCTTGACCTAGCACGGGGGTGGCGAGAGGCGAGGGTGAATATTAGAACCGTTTTTCTGCGCATGGTGTGTTGAGTGTTGAGCTAACACTTAAGTTGAATTTGGGGTTGACAGAGTGGTGAGAGGTGAACTAGATCTCTTGCCTGAGCATGGGGTAAGGTCTATTTTAAGGACCAAGTGTTGCCAGGACTCAAGGTGAGGTTTGACAAAGAGATGTAAAACGCCGATTCTGCGCCGTCCCGGGAGCCAGCGTCGTGTAAGAGATGTAATATGCTGCTGATTGCGCAATAGTTTCTCTTTGATGACGTCATACATGTCCACACACCATTTGTAGTCATGCACCGGCCTGACACCACTGGCTGTACACTAAGAGAGGCTTGTTAGTTGATCGGCATAGCTGGAGTTGCGTCGCGGTGGTTTAATGCAATGCAAGTGTTTTGGTTGGTGACTGCATGTCTGGTAATGTGGGGAATTACTGGCTTGACGTGACAGTCTGTGTACTTTTAGACTTACAGCGCTGTGGTGATGACGTCATCCATGCTCATATGTCACGTGACTTCATTCGGTACTTGTCAGTATAATAAGAGAGAGTCAAAATCACTAGTGATTGGAAAAGTGTGAAAAATCCATCATCATTTTTTCTCATCGCTTTTTGCGCAATTACCCGGTTACAGTAGGAGAGAGCTAGCTCTATAAAATGGCAACTACTGTGACTGGCGTATTTTCGTCTGCTAACAGTGACTTGGTTTTTACCACGCCCGTCGAGTCCATGGTGTTGACCGCGACTCCGGATAACGTGGTATCTACCGCCCCTTCTGACGACGTGGTTTCGGCCGCTACTCAGAAAATCGTGGTTTCGACCGCGGCTCCCATTACCCCATCCACCATTCCCAAAAACGTGGTTTCGACTGCGTCTCCCTCTACCCAATCCGCTAATACACTTTTACCTTCTACCTTGTTTTCAGGTACTTCGATTCCTCATCCACATGCTGGTAAAATATACAACGGCGCTACTGGTAATGAGGTCAGTTCTTGGTTGGAAAAGGACGGTCTCTACCGAACGCATGTTGAATGTTACACCAGCGAAAGTGATGATGAGGATGAAAATAAAATGTATGGTGGCACTTTATTAAATAACTCTAGTTCTGATTCCCTTCAAACTACAAGTGAAAGCAATGACCAAAGTGTGGACCCGATAGTAAAAAAAGGTACAAAAAGAAATTCTGTAAAAGTAAATTGTCCAAACTGTGGTATATCCGTATCAAAGCCACACTTAGGTCGCCATCAATTGGGGAAAAAGTGTTCCAATGCTCAGATAAAAACTAAAAATCAGCCAATTGCCACTAATGAAATCCAAGCTGTAAATGCAAAATGCAAAAGGAAGATTTGTGACCGATGTGGAGAAAGTGTGTCGGTACCGAATTTCAAACGGCATCAAAAGTCTAAGAAATGTTTGAAGTTGTCTAATACTATTGGTCAGCGTTCAGTGGAAACTATAATCATGGAATCTAAACCTTCAGAGGAAACTACAAACATAAAATCCCAACCTTTGAATGACGAGTCAAAAAAAGTGGCATGTGATAAATGTGGTAAACTGGTGATTACTTCAAATCTAGCTCGTCATAAAAAATCACAGAAATGTATCTCACATGAGGTACATAGTTGGAATGCTAAACTAAAACATTTGGGAATAGGAACAGCACCTAAAAGTGAATGGTGTTTCATTTGTGAAGAACCTGTACAAATTTCACATGTTAAACGTCATGAAAAATCTAAACGTCATGTCAGGCTGTTAACAGCATTCTATGAACCCTCAACAAGTTGGAGGCCAATGAAAAATGTGCCAAGTCATACACTTGAAGAGTGGCAGAATAGAATGTGTAATGTTTGCAATAGTAAGGTATATTTTCCAAAACATTCAAAACACTATTTACGAGAAGAAACACCACAACCGAATAAATTGGATATAAATCGTTTGGTTGAGAAATATCCTAAAGTCCCTAAGAAAAATGTCAATGTAGCAAAACCAAAAATGGATGATGTGGCTTTGGAAGCTATGATTAGAAGACCAACTAGGCCGCGGAAAATTATTCCAACGCTTCCTAAGTCAAGGGAATCAAGTGATGAATCTAATGTAAAGGAAATTTCTATGATAGTGGAATCAGAACAAATAAATCCTACAATTGGCCAAAGTGCTTTTGAAGGTGTATCATTTGAACCACCTCAAAGGAAAATACATTTAGATCATGAGAGAATTAAATCAATACTTGGATCAAACCCCTTTGAAGAAAACTTATGTCAGAAAAAGTCATCAACAGAACATATTTACCATTCACCACTACTGTTTAATCCCCCGGTTGATATATCAAATAATCCAGTTTCCTACTCTCCACTACAGTTATCTGATAGTACGGTGATTGAGCCACCACCAACAAATGTAGCACATACAATAGAATCAAATGAAATGATGCCTGTTGATATTCAAGATAAAAAACACGTTGCTTGCCCCCATTGTGGTTTGGTGGTTACCAAGTCACATCTCGCACGTCATAGGAAAACTAAAAGGTGTTTAAATGCATATAATGTTGAACCTATACTGGGCGCTAAGGAGGAAAAGGAAGCAGAAGATGAAGATGAGGAAGAGAATGAAGATGAGACCAATGATAAAGATTCTACCCAAAATCAAAATTCTAATAATGACGACGATGATGACAAGTTAACTGGCGGTTTAAACTCAAATGAAATAAATCAAAGCTCTAACACAGAGGTTGGTAGTGTCCACAGTGAAAGACAACAAAGTAATATCAGTAATGAATCAGCATGTAATGAACGAATGGAAATTAAACAGAAAATATCTTCATTTAAAAACCGACTAAGGACTTATGCTATTGAAAACATCTTGAATGTCAAAGATCCTGAAATGTTTTTGTCTATTTGTAAACTTCTTGTCCGACAAAAAATAGAAGAAGCTGTTAGTGAAAGTAATCTCAAAGTAAATCTGGTTTTTCATGCCGAGTTTCAAAGAATAGCTCATGAGAAAGAAATCAATCAAATAATGAATTTCAAGACTACTAATCAAATAATATACCCAACGACGGATATCTCCGAATATTATGATAATGCAAAAGCAAAATTACTCGCAGAAATGGAAAGTTTTCAAGCAGCTGGTTCCAACTGGACTTTGAGAAAAATTGTTGACTTGGAACTACGTGTAAATAAGTACACACCACTTAGGGGATCTAGCTATATTGACCTGCCTAAAAAAATACAGACCAAAAGAGCAGTAATAAATGTACAAAATAATGACCAGAAATGTTTTCTATGGGCCATTCTTTCCGCGTTACACCCGGTAGAAGACAATGCATGGAGAGTAAATAAATATAAAGCTTACGAACATGATCTAGACGATGTTTTTGCAGGCATTGAATTCCCAGTGAAGTTGGATGACATTATAAAGTTTGAAAAATGTGCAAATATATCTATTAATGTTTATACCCTTATTGGTAAAGATTCCGTTGTGGCTCCACTCAGAATTACAAAGGAAGAAATGGAAAAACACATAGATTTACTTTATTTAAAGAATGAGAACACCAGCCATTATTGTTACATTAAAAATCTTTCCCGACTAGTAAGCTCACAGATATCCAAGTACGGGCATAAGACATGGTTGTGCAAACGCTGTCTTTTACATTTCCCGTCAGAAGAGAGGCTTCAGAAACACACAGAAGATTGTCGTGGTCATGATGCTGTGAAAATTAAAATGCCAGAGGCTGGAACAGTTGTTAAATTTACAGATTTTAATAAATCCATGAAGGTACCATTTGTATTCTATGCAGATTTTGAAAGTCTCCTAATGCCCGATCAATCTTACACTACTGAGAAAACCAACAGTTATCAAAAACATGAAGCTTGGAGTTTCTCATATTACATTGCTTATAAGGATGGAGATTACAAACCCCCTGTAACTTACTTCGGTGCTGATGCTGGTAAGAAGTTTATTGAAATGCTTGAAACTGAGGCAATGGAAATCCAATTACTGTACTCCAAGGAAGCAATTAAACCTATGGAGTTAACTGAAGAAGACAAAGAAAAAATTGCTGACACAAAATTATGTCATATATGTAGAAAGCAGTTGAATGACGACAGAGTGTATGACCATGATCACCTGACTGGAAAATTTAGGGGGTTGGCTCATAACAAATGTAATATGCTATTTAGGAAACCGAAGTTTATTCCAGTATTTATTCATAACCTTTCGGGATATGATACTCACTGTTTCATAAAAATGATAGGTTTGAATGACGAAGAAATTAGTGTAATTCCAAACAACGAAGAGCGGTACATATCCTACACTGTAAAACGACCTAATATGATTGAACTCAGATTTTTGGATTCTTTCAGGTTTATGAGCACAAGTCTTGATGCGCTTACTAAGAATCTTACAAAAGATCAGTTTAAACATACTGCTAAATACTTCAATGACTCTGAGTTAGATATGGTTGTAAGAAAAGGTGTCTATCCTTATGACTTCATGGATGGTGCAGAAAAGTATGAACTAACACACCTCCCCGAATATGACAAATTTTATAATAAACTAAATAAGAAAAATATTGCGCTCGAAGATTATGATCATGCTAAAAAGGTTTGGGAATTCTTTAAAATACGCGACATGAAAGAGTATACTTTACTCTACAACAAAACGGATGTCCTATTGTTAGCAGATGTTATGGAAAATTTTCGAAGTGTTTGCTTGTCAACATATAAATTAGATCCCGCATGGTTTTTCACAACTCCAGGTTTAGCTTGGAGTGCTATGCTGAAAACTACAGACATTCAACTTGAGCTACTCACCGACTATGATATGTTGTTAATGATCGAGAAAGGAATTCGTGGTGGCATTTCCCAATGTTCTAATCGCTACGCAAAAGCCAACAATCCCTATATGAAAGATTATGATATAAACAAACCACATGAATATCTCCTATATCTGGATGCCAACAACTTATATGGTTGGGCCTTAGGTCAAAACATGCCCTACAAAGATTTCAAATGGTGTAACACAGATATAGATGTAACCAAAATAAAGGATGATGCCAATACAGGCTATATCTTGGAAGTTGACTTAGAGTATCCAAAGGAAATCCATGACTTGCATTCAGACTTACCTCTTGCGCCGGAGCGATTAGTTCCACCTGGTGGGAAAGTGCCTAAGCTATTGACAACTCTGTATAACAAGGAAAAGTATGTAGTGCATTATAGAAATTTAAAACTCTACTTGAAACTGGGGATGAAACTTACAAAAATTCATAGGGTTATTTCATTCACTCAAAGTAATTGGCTAGCTCCATACATAGAACTCAACACAAAGATGCGTACAAAGGCAAAGAATGATTTTGAAAAAGATTTCTATAAGTTAATGAATAATGGAGTTTTTGGAAAGACAATGGAGAATATCCGGAATAGAGTTGATATTAGACTGGCAACAAAAGAAAAACAAGTAATAAAATGGGTTGCTCAACCAAGCTTCAAAGATCGAACAATATTTACAGAAAACTTATCAGCTATCCATATGAGAAAAATAAAATTGGTTTTTAATAAACCTATCTATGTGGGAATGTCTGTCCTCGATATCTCAAAGACATTAATGTATGATTTCCATTACAAGGTAATGAAAGCAAAGTACGGACCAAAAGCTCGTTTACAGTACACTGATACCGACTCCCTGAAGTACGCAATAACCACTCCAGATGTTTATCAAGACATGAAAAGTATGATCGACTATTTTGACACAAGTGACTACCCTGAAAATAACCCATATGGAATGCCAAGGGTAAATAAGAAAGTCTTGGGCAAAATGAAAGATGAACTTAATGGCAAAATAATGAGGGAACATGTTGCCCTTAGAGCTAAGATGTATGCCCACGAGGTTGAAGACAGCAAACCATGTAAAAAATCTAAAGGAGTAAAGAAATCGGTGATTGAAAATGAAATAACTTTTGATGACTATAAGAATTGTCTATTCAAAAAAGAGGAACTGCACAAAACAATTAATATGATTAGAAGCTTCAATCACCAACTCTATTCGGTCACAATGGACAAAAAAGTCCTATCGAACAATGACGATAAACGATACATTTTAAAAGATGGAATTACATCTCTTCCTTGGGGGCATTACTCCATTAATGAAAAACATACTTAGAATTTACTCTTTTGCAACTCTTTCTCATAAAAGGAGCCTAGAATTTCCTCATTATTAGCATCAGTAATTCTATACGTTACAGGTGCTGTGGGTTGTATATGAGAAACAGTAAATATTTCTCTATTCCAATTGCGAGCATATTTATTAGAAAACATATCTTTTTTGGAAACTATTCTTACACGATCACCGACACTTAATTTAGGGGGTTGACGTTTTACTGTACTTAATTCGTCTAGAAATAACCTACGGAGATGAGATTCACAGTCTAAATTAACATCAACCGGTCTCATGCGGATTGTTCTGTGTACACTCTCATTATACGCTTTTAACAAACTTTGTAGTATGTCTACCCATCGAAACGAATGTTTTATTTCAAACTGCACTTTCATTCTTTCATTAAGCGTGCGATTAAACCGTTCAACTATAGCACTCTTTTCCTCGTTTTCTGTATGATACATTTTTATGTTATATTTATTTAAAACACCTTTGAATTCTTTATTAATAAACTCTCTACCCTTATCAGTATGTAATAGATTGGGTGCTTTATGACCATCATATTTGGCTGCTCGTTGTAAAATAGTTTCAAATGCACCTGCCACTTCAGCACCATTTTTTCTTAATAGAGGTTGTGACCAGGCAAATTTGGAAAATGTATCAATTACGTTTAACATGTATTTGTATCCATCATTTTCACTTGCAAACCTATCCATTATAACCAAATCAGCAGCCCATAACTCATCAATAGCTAAAGTAACAATTTTACGCTTAGGAAATTTCTTTATCACCCGTCGATGTAATTCTTGTGCCTCTTCCAATCTACTTTCATTATTTGCTGGTTCCAAGATTTCCTTTGCTGTAGGAGTCTTTATAAATGTGCTCTTCATATATTTACATATGGTGCACCGTCCTTTTAAGCGCCACTTTTTATTTGCTGTCTGTGTGCGTTCCAAACTGGTTGAAGAGGTTTTCGTTCTGCATTTCAAACAGTAAAATATATCTGCCATGGTAAGCTTATTATAAGTACTTATCTACGTTGTAAGTTAGAGAAGTACAATATGAGTGATTCGCATAAACATAGTATACATCTGTCGGAAGGGCAAAAACGGAAACTCCGCATCGCCTATAAGAAACGACGGAATGCAGTAATTGGATTAGCAAATGATAACATTAGTCGGGGTGCTAAGGATTACATCCTGCTAAATGATGCTCAACATAGAGCAATTGAAAAAGCGAAAAAAAATAAAACCGGTCTCCGCCTAAACCTCAGCTACGACCAACTGTTGAAAAATAAACAGGGAGGTCTCCTTAAAGAGGTAATGGAATTGGTGGAGAATATACCGGGAGGAAAACAGATCATATCTCCTGCAGTGAGAAAGTACTTAGCCCCGATGTTAAAAGAAAAATTTATTCCATGGTTGAAAGACTTGATCGATAAGGAGTTGGATACCATAATTGAGAAAGATCCTCAAGGTGCTGGATTGAAGAAACGCATTAATAGTAAATTAGATACATTGCTTTTTAAAAAGAATTAATACAGCCTCTAACACTTGGTGATATACAACAGTGGGCTAAAAAATTAAAATTAAAAGGATTTCGGGGAGTTTTTATGCGGCAGCTATTACCTTCATCACCACCATGGAAACTAGAATGTGGTGTTTTGAATTTAGGTGATTTAAATTCAGATGGTACGCATTGGACCTGTTATGCAAAAACGCCAAATGGTAAGAAACTATATTTTGATTCGTTTGGAAGTGCACCACCTCCATTGGAACTTGTAAATTACTTGGGTGAAGACAATCTATTTTATAATGATATAAGAGTGCAGGAGTTTAATGACCCGCCAATTTGTGGCCACCTTTGTCTAGAAGTATTGAGACAGTGTTCAACCGATAAAGATTGGAACTCAATTATGAATACTCTTCAGGACGATATATATAAGTGGCGGTCGTGGTGGATAGAAAAATAATATCATGCCGTTGTTAAAACTAAAAGGTACGACCTCAAGGCTCATCCTTCATTTGGAGCATCCATTACATCTGGAAGAAAACCTCAAACATCGTTTGGCACTTGTGGCGTTCTATTCCGACAACAATTTTCCTAACATTAAAAACAACGCTAGCATATATTTCTGGGATGAAGACATCAGTTTTATTCCATACCCACTCACATTTACCTGTGGCTATTGGACAATTGAAAAGATGGAAACAAAAGCAAGAGATTATATTAAATCATTAAAACTTAACGTTGACCACACTAAATTTAAAATAAGTAAAAATGAAAACTATCTATCTATATACTGCCCTTTAAAGTTTTATATGGATCCGTCTGCTTGCAAAGTATTTGGTTTTGACATTCCTAAAATTGAAAAACAAAAGACAAATGAAAAAGATTCATATTATAATGCTAATGAGGAAGTAGTAGGTAAAAGTCCCCCTAAACTTAGAGCAATAGACGCTATTGAGATACATTGCAACATAGTACAAAACAGTCTTGTCAATCATGAAACCCACTTTCATAAACATGCTGAGACCGAACTCTTGTATATGTTCTTTCCACAAGTTCCGCGTGGTTATAAAATATCTGAAGAGCCCAAAGAAAGGTTATACGTTAACTTGAAACCTGGATTGCGCACTATACGTACTATAACGGTTAATATCCTTGATCAAGATAATAATCCTATTATTAACAATAATGTTGAGAATATATTGTATTTAGACTTGACAACAATGTAGGAAGTATATAAGTATCTATTCATCATAATAGTAATGGCTAGCAATCATATGCTATTTAAATTCAACCGGTTTGGAGAGGAAGTAGAAATTATTGATGGTGTGGCTACAGACATAAAAACAAATGAAAAGGTCATGTTATTAGAAAACAATTTTAAAGAAACTATAGACATCAAAATTGATACGTTGAAAAGTGACTTTAAAAACAAAGTAGAACAATTATTTGGTAAAGTGGAAAAAGAGCTGACAGGTAGAATCGATATGCATGTTGGGTTTGAGAAAAATTATATTGATATTAAGAAAAAGAGAATAGTAAACGTGGCAAAAGCAATTAATAATACTGATGCTGTTATTAAAGAAGAGCTTGACCGAGTTAATTCCAAGATAGATGGAATCTTAAAAGGTCTTGAAGTTACTAAAGACTGTATCAAAATAAAAAATGGTAGGAAGATTTGTGGAATAAGTCGCAGCAACAGCGCATATGATGCCATAAATGGGGTTGAATTAATGGAGTTAACAAAAAGGGTAAGTAAGTTGGAGAGTAAAAGTGGTAAGTCCAGAGCAACTACAGCTGATATTTAATCCAGCGTTACTTCAGACATATGTTTTATAAGTAACCAAAATGGAAATTAATGTCTACTGTAAAGATGACAAAACATTGTTAGATGGTATTTTCCCAAAACCACTTCGTTGTTTGATAGTTGGTCCATCTGGGTGTGGTAAAACTAATTTGCTATTGAACTTCATATATAACAATAATGGAGTTTCCTTTAAGCATCTGTATGTATTCAGTCGATCAATAGAACAGCCAGCATACATGGAACTACAAAAACATTATAAAAATGTAGAAAAGACCCTCGGAAAGGGAAATAAAATAGCTCACTTTTTCTCAAACTGTGAAAATCTAATATCACTTGATGAATGTGAGCCAAGTTCCTTGGTTGTATTTGACGACTGTCTCCTAGATGACCAATCAAAAATAAAAGAGTACTACATAAGGGGTCGCCATAAAAATATATCATGTGTATACTTAAGTCAGAATTATGGTCGTGTTGACATGCAGGTAATCCGCAATAACATTAATTTACTTTGTGTATTTCAACAAAACAAACACTACACCAGACGCATACATGAAGATTTTGTTGGTTCAGACATGACGTTATGTGAGTTTGAGAAGCACTGTCGTCAATGCTGGAAAAAACCATATGGATTTTTATCAATCGATACAACCAGAAAACCCCATATGGGAAAATACAAATGTATGTTTAATAAAACGCTATTAACGCAATAGTTTTAAAATGTCGTTTTTCCTACCAGAAACGATATTTATACCTAAATGTCGTTTTTATATCGAAATCTCGTTTTTACATTTAAATGATGTTTCTACTGCAAGAAACGACATTTACACAATTATATCGTTTATTAGTCAAAATAACGTTTTTACATTTTTTTGTCGTTACCAATATAGTTTAAGTAAGCATACATTATTATAAGACATGGATGCGAAAGCTGCAAAGCGGCTTGAGACCATTGAAAAGAACTTAGTTACAAAGTTTCGGAAAGCTGAGCAAGAGGAGCGCAGGGAACGTGAAAAAATACATAATGAAATAGTTGTATCACCACCAGCTAAAAAACAATCACTAATAACGCAACAGACAACACCAGCTAAAGAACACCCACTATCTGTAGCTAAAGCTAAACAATTAGAAAATATAAAAATCAAACTACAACATCAATTTGCTGATGTACATGCTAAAGAGATTGAGGAACAGCGGGGTCGTGAAAAGAAATATGAATCAATCACCAAAGCTATCAAGGAGAAAAAAGATGACACTTTTGAAAACGAACAGAAAGCTAAAGAATGGTTTAAAAAGGTAAAATACAATCAACTAATGAAACGCTTTAGACCATCTGTATCAAGTACACCGGAACGTAAACAACTTGGTTATAATGAAGGTGTAGACATTGAAGATATTGTAAGCGATGATAAAGACATTAAAATAGATGAAGGGATTCAGCAAAACCAATCAATCAAAGAACTGGTGGATACCAAAGTAATAAATCTTGGTATTATTGGTGCAAAATACTTACCCCGTGCAAACGACGCTCAATTTGGTATATATTATGATGAGTCTGGCGAACATTTGAAAATTGGGTCAATGCCTATTACATTCGATTACGATGATATTGTGTTAGCAGATAAACATTTTCATGGCACCGAAGGACTTTGGAAATTGTTAACATACAAAGGGTATATTAAACCGGAAGAATATACAACAAATGATTGGCATACATATAAGGACATGTTACTGATTTCAAATTCATTATATCAGAAAAATGATCCTTTAACCCGACGTCCAAAATCTAGCCAAGGTCGAAAGTGGAGGCTGATGATTAAACCTATTTGGGATGAAATTTCAAAATCACCACAAACAACAACAGCATTCGCTTCCAACCCTGTAGACGATGTAATAGCCACAACATCAGGATCCGGTCTAAGAAAATATGACAGCAAGACACCCATTGAGTACCGATACATAAAAGATCTAAACGAACTAATTGGAAGACTCCATTTCATTCATGCCGAAGAAGTAGCTGGAAACAATAGTTTTCATAATGAAAAATTATCAGTTGTAAAATTTATATATGATCGTATGCAAGAACTCATACAACAACCTAATGGATTAAAATATCTCATACGATGTCTATCAGCATTGCCAGAACATGTGATAGAAGGATCAGGGTTGCTAAACACCATGATAAATAAATTACCCTTTGAACTTCATGCACCTAGAAACTGGAAACTTGAAACCTACAATTTCTGTGGGCCAGGTACAAAACTTTCAGAGCGATTACAACGCGGTGACAAAGGTATAAACCCATTAGATGAAGCTTGTAAGAAACATGACATATGGTATCGGGATCATAGACGAGCTGAAGATAGATGGGTAGCCGATAAGGAATTGCAGCAGACCGCATGGAATAGAGTTGCATCTTCTGATGCCGATCTAAATGAACGTGCCGTCGCTTTAGGAACCTCTGGGGCAATGTGGTTAAAACGCAAACTTGGTCTTGGTCTAGGAACTTCTGTGAACCCGTGCATGTACACCAAACGTGTATGTATATAAGGCTATATAGAAAATATTACATAAAAAATAAAATTAAAAAAAACAATTATTTTTTTAGTCCGACGGTTTATTACTAAGTAATACCACTGAGTAGTACTATCAAAAAAAATGGATGCATTATACAATCAATTTTCTACGGGTATAGTAAAGAGTGAATACCGCTCTGTGATGCCGGTGTCCGAACTCAACTTTAACACTCCAAATAACTATACTGTGTTTAAACTCGATCATGGTGATATGTTTTATGATTCAGCTATTCAATTTCACATAAGTGGGGAAGTGGTAAAAAAATCTGATGGCGCTGCTTATGGAGCTGGTACGAAAATAAAACTTGTTGACAATTTCATACCATTCTTATTTACGCGTATTGAATTAAAGAAACACAACACTACAATAGATACTGTTGATTATCCTGGAATAACCAGTACAGTAAAAGGAATTCTCAATTATACCGAGCCGGACAAAGGCGCTTTACACAATTGTGGATTTACATCTACCTTCTCAGGTGGAGGTGCTTTTGAAGCTATCGGTACTCTTTCTCATCTGGGATTTGGGTTTTTCGACCATCTACGGCATCCTATGTACAAAGGTGGATTTGAAATAGTGTTCACAAGAGCCGAAGACAATGACGCTCTGTACCGTTGGAAAGTAGCCCCAACAGAATCCTTACCGGCTGAAGGAAAAGTTTCAATAAAGTCTTTCGTACTGAGAGTTCCACTAGTAGAATATACAGCAACCAGTAAAATACAACTGATCGACGGGTTAACACGTTTAAGCGAACATGACAAGCTAATTTACAACTATAACCAATGGCAATGCATTGAAAAGAAAGGAATTTTCGGTACAACTTACAATTTCGATATTACAAACGTTTATCGAAACATTTACAACCCAAAATTTATCATTGTATGTCTACAGACTAATCGATGGAACGATCAAACAAAAATTCCATCTCAGTTTGACACATCCAATATTAAAAACGTGGGTGTCAAAATCAATGGAGATCGCTATCCTCAAGAAATGCAAAACATGCATATTAGTGAAGGTAAATGGAGGGTGTTGTACGACCAGTTTATCAGATACCGTTTAGTCAACTATGGAGACACCAGCATGATCGTAACCCCAAATGAGTTCAAAGACACCTACCCACTAATGGTTATCGACACCCATCTTCATCCTATAAATACAGACCGGTCACGGAGCGACATTCAAATAGAGTTGGACTTTACCAACGCAATCGCAACACCTCAAGCCGATTCCGGTACCACAGCATATGTAATTGTGGTTTCTGAGACGGCATTTAGTTATGACATTTCAAGAAATATTATCAAACTGTTGTAGTCTATGCCGGTGGTTGCATTCTAAATAAAATGTTACATAAAAAATAAAAAACAATAAAACAAAAAAAATCAAAGTAAATATATATTTTTTTACCCATGCTCGACCAAGAAAGCTAGCTCGATCCGGCCACCCCCGTGCTAGGTCAAGAAAGCTAGCTGTCACAGATCAAACCTCGCCACCCCTGTACTAGGTCAAGAGAGCTACTCGCCACTCGCCCTTCACCACTCGCCCCTCGCCTCTCACCCCTCGCCTCTCGCCACCCCCGTGCTAGGTCAACAGAGCTAGCTCGCCACTTGCAACTCGCCTCTCGCCACCCCCATGCTAGGTCAAGAGAGAAAGCTCGCCACTTGCAACTCGCCTCTCGCCACCCCCGTGCTAGGTCAACAGAGTTAGCTCACCCCTCGCCTCTCGCCCCCTGGCCCTCGCCCCTCGCCACCCCCGTGCTAGGTCAACAGAGCTAGCTGGTCCCTCGCCCCTCGCCCCTCGCCTCTCGCCCCTGGCCCTCGCCCCTCGCCACCCCCGTGCTAGGTCAAGAAAGCTCGCTAAAACACCCCCGTGCTAGGCCAAGAGGGCAAGTTGGACACCCCCGTGCTAGGTCAAGAGGGCTAGGTCACCCCTGAATTAGAAACGGTAAAACACCACTACTTTCGTCTTATGGAGGTAAAATGCAAATATAATGTGACTTTTCTATTGAATTTGGGGTTGTATGAGTAATTTTTTCACTTTGACTTAAATTTGTAAAAGCACATAGTTTTAGCTACAAATGGTTCTAGGCTACGAGACACTTTTTTCAAAGTGATTGAAAATAATCGAGTTAGGCCTACAGAAGATTTGAGGTAAAGAGTGATAGTCGACTGTACAAATGCGTGAGCCGGTAACATTGGCGTTGTAGTGGTAGTTGTACCGGCGATGATTAGCCTATTAGCGTGTGCCGCATGTCCGCGTCTAGACGGCAGCGAGCCAGCGTCTGGCGGGAATGCCAAGGCTGCGGCACTACCGGAAGGCCCCCGGGCGAGTTGCCGCCAGATCCGCGCGCTAAGTGCTAAATACTGTCCATCCGCGCCTCAATAAACACGTCCCACAACTGGATTTACGGCCCGCGCTTTTATGATCTGGAAGCGCCGGTTTGTACGCGCGTTTTTCCACTTTAATTGTTCCGGTTTTGAAGCCTTTTTCGGTTAAAAGTGGCGATTACACGGTGTGCGAGTGAAGGATGTTTTCGTCACGATTTGATTTATGAGAATAAGTGTGGTGGCGATGGATCGTTGAAGGTACTTAATTCACGTTTCAACTCAAAATGTAAGTAGGCGTGATAAAGCTCTGCGAGAAAATTAAACATATCGCGTTTGTAAATGCGGTTACTACGTATTCTAAACCCCACTAGATAGTTGCCATGGCCTTGAACGTGAAAAGTAATTTAAAAAAAGATACACACATATGAACGCTCTAGAAGAAGTGCCTGAGCTAAAAACCTTTCGCTTCGGTATAGGTGGAGTTAGTTTATCAGTGAATCACAATATCTACTGCAGGCAACCTAATCTCATGTACCCCTTCAATCTGTTGGTTAATTGAAATTTGTAGATTTTTTCCATGATTATTTTTCGACGCCAGTCACATAGCCCCGGGCATATGCTACATTGTACGCTTCATATTGATACCGATGCCGATTGATGCCTCTTCCCGATGTTTTGCACTCATTCTCTCGGTCCAATCTTGTTTATGTGATGTGTGATTGTGATGGTGTGATGTCAGATCTGTGATATGTGATGGCCGGCGGCGGCCCCAGACAGACCGTGACGGCTGACGCAATCCGCGACAGTCGCGACATCTGTCCCCTGACCCTGGTAATGATAACCCCGGCCTTGACACTGGCTCCGGCTCCGGACGATATACTGGTGATGAACATACAGGGGGGGGGGGGGTCAGTCTGGAAATCTGTCAGAAATAGGCCTACATGTAATGAGTAGTTGTACAGAGTCCTAAAATTGACAAAATATATTTAAAGTCACCAAGTGTTTATAAATTCTTTCATAGTGGACCCTGGATTGTCCGAACGTCAATATACTCGAAAAAGCTCGTATCAACTAGTTTACCTTACCTCAATGTAATGTGTTATGGGGTCAATTTGAATTCAAGACGCTTATAAGAGAGACTTTCATTTTTTTTTTACTAAGCCTTACCTTATTAGTGTTTATTGTATTTCTTATCTTAACGTTTCTTGATTTTGGAACTTGATTTGTTATTCACGATAGTGTCATTTGCCACTGAATTTGAATTTTTTGTGAATTTCCATTCACTAAAATCATTTTAGGAACTTTAAACATTGTCGAAAGTTTTTTTACGCAAGCGAATAGTTGCCGGGTGTTTTTCAAACATGGAAACAAGCCACTAGAGTCAACTAGCTTGGCTACATAATTGCACGCAATTAAAACAAAGCTCTCCGACTTGGGTGGGAACAACGCGGGGCGGCGAGGGCTAAGTGAAATTGCGTTATTCCGCGGCACAATGGCCTTCATTACGCGAAATTGGGCCGGGTCTTGGTCTGCAAAACGCGCCCCGCATGGGAGAAGATCGGCGGCGTGGTTTTGTCTGAAAGCCACGGCAAAGGACGCGTGTTTGAAGCGTCCCTTCTTGACATTAATGATTGATATTAAAACCGTTCAAGAAGAAAGCTGATTTGGTTCGTTGGTTTATTTTGTATCTAAGCTGCATTAGTAATAAATAAATAAATCGAATCTACTTTCTTTTTGTAAGCTGCAAGTTTATCGCTTATAGGTAATTAATTTGGACAAGCAGGTTGCATCTTTTCAATATCTGTATTTGTCAGCATTACTTTCCAAAATTTATTATTAAATAAAAAATATTGCAGGAAAATTGTTGAACATGAAAAGGGCCCAAAGAGGGAATGCTGATGCGCAATACAAGTAGTGTACAACGAATGTAGACCGTAATCGAATGATAGCCGTGCGATGAGTTGTTATTCGTGCGGACAATTGGTTCCGATCATCGCTCCTGCCCTCTTCCATGAACCCCTCGCCCCTGCGTACCCCAGGTACCGTCCACTCCCAGCCCGGCCCTCGGCGCCGCCGTGTCGTCACTCCTTCTTCAAACATTTGTTGGTTTTTATTTACCATTATTATACTTTACTTTTGAAAGTTTTATTTCCACAGATAAAACAAGACTATCAATATGTAAAAATATTGTGAACGTTATTTTTTATGAGAAAAAACATTGTGTTAAAAATTTTCTCCTTTAAAAGGAGGACGAAAATCCTGTTTATCATGTTGTAATCCCGGTTAGGGTATCCTGAAAACGAGATAAAAATCTCCGGAATGCGAACACCCCTGCTCTGGAGACATGACACCGCGTCGTCTGCCGCCGCTCCCACCATGACGCCGTACAACTCTGTTGTGCCACCTTATCTATCCACGGACTCCGCATGCCACAATAGAGTCGGTAACGCGGTTGTCGTGTTCCGGTCAGTTCATATCCGGTCATTTCTACGACTCCTCCCTCCTATAGTAAAACGCATTCCTCAAGTCGGAGTGACTCTATGGAATTCTAGTCAATAGAGAGTTTTTGCACATACGGTAAATGAATACGGTAAACGCTAAACGCTATTTTAATAATGGCGGATTTAGGTATACTTTTGCTGCTTGAAGGTACAAATGCTCGTTGAAAAGTGATCAATAGTAACCATTATTCAACATTTATACAGTTAAACTCTCCCGTGTAATGTAATATGCTTAAATTTGCCAACTTAATAATAGCGTTTAGCGTTTACCGTAAGATTTACCGTATGTTGCAAAAACTCTATTAGGACGCTCAAGCGTAACCAGTGTACTCACCGAGGAGTTGAAAAGGTTGCTTCATGAGGGTGGAAAAAATAAAGGATTTTAGACCTTGATTTTTTTATTGGAAAAAATCTCTCCATAGTGTAGTTTTAGTTGTGATTCAATACATTTCAATAAAGTACAATAATTCCAGGTATAGTGCATACAAATTTGTCAGTTTAGCTGCACAATCTGTTTTGCATCCAACATCTGTAGATTTTTTGTACGAAGACTTTAGCCGGCTTGTGAAGTGTAGGGATAGTTTAATTGGTATTAAAAATTAAATCTTTAAAAATATATTGAGTTGTTCTGAACTCTGGATTTTCTCATATCATTTTCATTAAAAAAAAAAAAAAAAAAAAAAAAAAAAAAAAAAAAAAAAAAAAACACGAACAACCTCTTAACAAACATCATCATAAGTGAGAAATACCTTATGCAAATAAATAAATACATTACAATAAAATTGTCGCATTTTAGTTCTGTGTTCTTGTACACCAATCACAACAGTTCTATGTTCTTTAAAACTTTAAACATTTAACTAACTAACTTGTGATGCATTTAATGAGATAAATGGATTTTAGGTAGTCTAATAGTGTCTAGTTGCAAATTTGCAATGTAAAACCGTTTCTAATTATTACCCAAAAATACCCCACCCCCTCAAACCAGATAAATTATCAGCACAACACCTCAACCCCTGGCGATGTCAATATGTCAACCTCCCCCCCTCCTCCCTACCCACGCAGACGGTTTTATGGAAATTCCCCAATAAAGTTTTCCACCGCCTGGGCCGCTCTGTACGTGGACCGGGTAGGCCTATTGATTTTCGCGGCCCTCTGGCACCCTTTTAAAAGCGTTATAAACAAATTTTGCCATTTTTGTGTCAGAAGTTGTACTTGTTTGTTCGTTTGTTTGTATTTTGTTCTAAAGGTCAATGATGTAAATATTTATGACGATTATCAAAAGCAAAGTGTATAAGAAAACGAATCATACTACAGAAAAAAACATCACCACGATGTGGTAGTTCGCACTTATAAAAGGTGTTTTCACTCTATTTAGTCCTATTCCCCCCATGGTTTTGTTTAAGCTCGTGTCCCCTATTATGGAACTCGTTTAAAATGACACTCTTTAGGCCTACTAAAGAAACAAAATAGGCTACTTAAATGTATTAAATTAAATTCATTTTACAGTTTTATATGAGGATTTTTTAATTGCATTAAACACTATAAAACATAAATCGTCCATTTGATTAATTTTAGAAGGAGATAATTAAGAGGTAACTCCTGATTTATGTAACTAAGGAAGCAGTTTGCTCTTACAATATTCATTTTATTTTGCCACTAAATTAATCAAAGGATCATTTAGACTTTTTCTGTCCTTTTAGAACATCATAGCGACCCCCATGTTCCGCTAGCATTTTGAGAACCCCAGCTTTAAAATATAAGTGTCATACAAATATTTTTTTATATTTCTTTCATGAGAAGTTATAACGTTACATAAATAAATCCAAAATTACATCCTTGGTACAGTACGATCAAAACAGGTAACTCAGTAAATCAGAGCAGCAGCGGTGCGAGTACAATACCTATTGAAGGCGGTAGGGCAAAAGGCCAGACGCCGGTGTACTGCGGGCAGCGTGGCTTCTGTTGAAGGGGCAGGCGTCTCTCCATTAAGGAAACTTTGCCTAAGCCAGCCCTTGTCATTTCACCCTTCCACCTTCCACCTCTAATCTCACCCTTGGCCCTTCAAACATTCTTCCCCTCTTTTTCTCGTTTAAGCTCAATTTAGATAGTACACCTTGATAAACGTTCTTTGTAAAAATTGAAGTAATAATTAGTGTTGTAACTAAAGTGTACGCCGCAGAGGTTTAATGTGATGATTTTCATGTTGTCGTTATAATTTTTACCCTACAAGTTTTCAGGGAGGAATTGCTAATTTTATTACATATTTTTAATTCTGCATCATGATAAAATATTATATTTTTTATTGTTCTAATTGTTTGTTAAATTTTATGTTTAAAGACGGCCATAAACAGGATATTATTTTATTTTTATTAGATTTTTGTCTCAGAAACGTTCGTATTGTTATTAGGCCTATATTGAGCTATATTGACGTGAGACCATGATTGCGGATGTTACCATTCTCAGATATGGCTGAGCTGAAAAAATGTATGGCAAAACTAAGCCAGAACCGAGTAAAAGTTACGGCTGATTTTTTATAGCTTGATCATCCACGTTAATTAATTAGGCTATTTACATCTAAAAGTCAAAATTGCCTTTTCGGACTCTCCGACTAAAACCGCTCTTGACCAGCTCGTTCAATGCGCAACTATAACCCTTGCCGCCCAGTATTAATAGACACTTAACAGTTGTATAACCGAATGCAAAAAGTTAACGGTGCCCCAGTGTAGTGCGCAGTTTTGTAACCCTATATCGGGTGCGCAGTAGCCGCCGAGCCACGCCCTCTATACTACAACTCACAACCACATTCTACCACTGTCATGTAAAACATGGCACGTAACGCGGGGGTCGTCTCCAGTTTCCACCTCACTTCTCGATATCTCAATCCTGTCTATGTTGAGCAGCGGGTGCCTTTCATTCGTTTGGTTTGTGACTCGTCCAATTCGAATGTGGCTCTCAATATTTGTATTATTGGTTATTTTCCGTCCCCAGTTTTCCTCTCAACTCGGTTAAGAAGTTACAAATTTCCTTCCGCTCGACATGCGAGATATCGGACCGGAAGCGGAGTTTCCCTGCGGCCGTGGAAACGCGTTATCTAAATCACTCCCTCGGTATCTAAATCGCCTCTGTGGTAATAGGTCTTCAGTGTTCTAACGATTTGTTTTACGGGCCGCTTCATAATGTAAAAGGATTTTAATTTCTACAATCTTTATAATTTTTCTGGATCTTGGTAATGTTCTATATATTTTTGCATTTGCATTGCCACAGTATTTACAGTCATAAATACTGAAAAATTAATTGTCTTTTTAAGTGTCTGGATAGGACCATGAAAAGTTTTAATCAATGTTCACTAAGCGATGAGTGCCGTTGTAAATTATATAGTCGTTGATCTGTAGGAATCATTACATTGCATACATTGCATTACAGGTCTATAATTTACTGGATTACAATGCTGTTCATTCATTAGCAGATCAAATCTCGACCAAGATACAAACTCATAAATTTGCCGTTACTGAGAAATTAGAGCTATCATCAGCTTCTACAAAGGCAGAATCTGTAGAAACATGCATCCACGAAACAAAATGTTTGCCGAGTTGATGCATTGCAATTGTCGCCAATTCAGCGCGTTGTAGCGTTGTGGCGAGTGGCGTACAGACGGGACGGCGCGGTTGCATGATGAATCATCGGCCAGCCGCCGCTGGCTCCTGATTCACCGACTTCCGCCTCTCCCTGGCTCGTTTCCGCTCAGTCATCCCCTGTCTCATTGGCTCGTCGTTTACCTCATTTGCTGTCTCGCTCCTTGTAACACATTCCTGATTGTTGTTTTGGGCGTATTGTCGCCTTTATTTAAGCACCCTTGATTCATATCACTGTGATCAAAACAACTGTGTCTCCAAAATAGACCATTTAAACAGATGTTGTACTACTGTAACTGAAATCTGCTACTGTGTAACTTTTATCAGGATTTAACTTAGGATTCATAAACGAACTCTATGACTATGACGTTTCATTTACCCAGCCTGTTTTGAACTACAAGGCATGTAAGTTCAGATACAACTATTATTCTAAAGACAATAATTGTTCTTTATTTGTTCAAAATTTTTATGTTTAATGTTTATTAGTGCCAAAATGTTTATTTATTCAATTGTTTCTAACGATATTTGACTAGTATAGAATTATTCTATACTAGACAAATATCGCTAACTCCTACCTCGAAAATTTTAAATCATTGGCATCTCGAATTATTACCTCGACAAATAGTAGGTATGCCTCGATAACTCGAAGTTTTCTCTAACCTGTAGCGAACAAGGTGCACAGGCCCAGAGAGTCTGAGAAAATGCGGTATGGAACTGGTTCGAAGTCAAACTCCTAAAACTCGAAATAACTCTTATAGTGTAGTAAAATTAAGCCAAAATATGGCTGGAAAATGAACAAATTTTTGGACAGCCAATTTTTGCTGAAATGTGTTCTATGTCATCCCCCTGACCTCCCTCAGAAAAGTCCCCTGAAATCCCCAGTGGGCAACATGCCTAAAAATGATGGGATGGCCCTCGTGGAGTCAGTAATAAGTCTTTCACCGACCAATAGGTTTATGTATATCAAATTAAAGCTCTAAAGTAGTAGAATTCAATGCCGCAAACCCCATCTCAAAAGGTTGCTTGAGTCTAAAATGGCAGCATGTCAAACTTTGAATAAAAATCAAATTTTAATCAAAACGCTTAAAAATGTAATAATATTAGAAATACTTGACCTTTTGAGGTCCGGTTTGCGGCAAACGTTTGCTTGTACAATTACCTTGGCAAATACGGATAGTTTGACATATGCCCATCATATTACCCTTGAACCACCCTCTTTATGGACGTCCCAAAGAGGGAGTTTTGAAAATTTTTTCTTAGTCCATAGCCATGCTATACATAATTTTAAAGGCCTTTATAAGGAGAGTACATAGCCGAAAACCAGACCTCAAAAGGTCAAATATGTCGGAAGTTATTGCATTTCAAAGTTTTGATAGAATTATTTTATTCTAAATTTTGAACGTCTGCCATTTTTTTTCTCGACCGTTATATTTAGGTCGGGTTTACGGCATTGTGCTCTACATTTTAAGACCTTTAATTTGATATATATAAACCTTCTGGAACTTATTCAAATTTAGTATGCTTAATATCAAAATATATTTTAACTCCTTATAGGCCAACCCCTCATTTTTGAGCATGATCCCCACTTGGGATTGCAGGGGACTTTTCGGAGGAAGGTCAGGGGATGCCATAGAACACATTTCAAAAGAAATTAGCTTTCCAAAAATTATTTCATTTTTCCCGACTAATTTTACTACACTATTAAGAAAAAAGCAAGTTCCGTTGATTTTGAGTCAGCGAGTCGATTGTATATTCATCACTATCTGCTTACCTATAGCTTCCCTTCAAAATCATAATTTTTTAATTTCTGGATTTTAACCGGATCATTTAGTGATAACGATTCTAAACCCCCTTGCACCGACATTAACCTTGATTCGTTGCATTACCATCCTGGTACAGTAAATGTACAATGTATCAGCTTGCGCAGTAGCGCTATATGATGGTCGTAACTGAGTATCTGGGCGGCGACCATTAGCGCTGATTACAGCCGACATTAGGAGCTCTCAATTTACATCACCACAACCGCCCGACAAGTTGGAATTACCCCACTGCTTCTGCTATCTCCTCAGTCCCCGCCGTTCCAACACAGCTACAGTAGTTGTCTCTGCTTCATTCGCAGCGTTAAGCTGTTCTGTTGGAGTTTTCAGCAGAAACTGCATTAATCGGTGTAGACACTCGTAATCCTCTTAATCGAGGGGGATTCCCTTTGAGTCAGGTGAGTCCCCTGCAGCATCCCCCTCCCACCCCCTTTTACAATTTTTCTGCCGTTGTAGGTCCACGAATTTTATTATATTTTTAGTCGGTGAATATTTAATTTCTAATTTGCAATTTACTATACAGCACCAATCAACGCTAAAGCAGCGTTTACACCGGAGTTGTCAACAAATGTTGGCAACATATGTTTGCAACAAATGTTTCCAACTTTTTTGAGCTACTTTATTTTGCTGTCAATATTTTCTCCCAGCCACCAACGTAAAAATGCTACATCAAAGTGCAATGCAGGATTTACTGACTCTAGGCGGGAACGTGTTTCCACCAAAAGTTGGTTGGAAAAAAGTGTTGCAAACGAATTTTAAGTCGCTTTCTTTTGGGACAAATATTGTCAACACGTGTTTGCAACTCCGGTGAAATTTCGTATTTTAATTTTTTGTTGCAAATTGCCAACTAAGCCGCGTTTACAACACTGGAGTTGCAGAGATTTAGTCTGCAATTTTATGGCTGCAACATTTTGTGCTGGCCGTCTGTTTTTTACCGAGAGTGGGGGAAAAAACTTAGTTGCAGATACACCAAATTTGTATGAAACTTGTATTATTGCAGGCAAAATTAGAGATGTTTTCACTTACGAAACCAAAATTTACCACTATTTTGTTGTTAACACGTGTTTGCAACTACATGGTAAACGCGGGTTAGAACGCAATGAAGTAAGTAAGTTTGTTTGGAGACGTGTAGTTTGGAGACTAACGCGACTTTCCTCCAGGGAGAACCAATAAAATCAGCACGATTTATGATGTACATGAATAAGTAGTTTTAATTATTTTTTTTCCTAAATCAATCGTTAAATTCATTATTTGTTTCTATAAACCATCCAATAATTTAATATATGCTATTACGTTCATTGCGGGGGTATATAGAAGTATTGTGTGGATATTCAAAAATAATCTTCCACCCCTGACCCCTGGACAGCCAAATTGAAAAAGCATCGGCTAATCTGATACAGAAAGACGCAAACGCTTCACAAGAACAGATAAGCCGCCGTCTGAGGAATCGGCGTTAATTGTGCGCCGGTGTGCGTGTCTGTGTGCGTGTGTGTGGGTGTAGCAGCAACAGGGCGGCCGGCCGGCGGAGGGTGGATGGTGGTCTCCATGGCAACCGACTGGGGGACGCATCGATCTATCCTCAACTGAAAACATCCGCCCGGGCCGTACTAGCGAGGCTGCGAACATCGGCGCGAGCCCGTCGGTCCCGGGATCGTGGGCTAATATCGGAGGTTCCATCGAAATTTGGGAATGCCCGCTTCGAAAGTTGGATGCAGCATATGTGAATTTCCCTGCAAACGAAACCTTTTCTGTAATTTAATTTCTATTCAAATCGAATTATTTCAATATAGGCTTATCCAGAAAATCCCAGAATTCATCATTGAGATAATGTTAATAGTTGTGCATACAAATGTAAGTCGTGGGTAAGTTTTTGTCTTTGAAATTAGATAAATGGTTAAAGAACGAATTAACGCCCATAATGTACTTAGTGAGATAAATAGGAATTTTCCCTATTACTTCTCATTGGTTCAATGAATTATTTTGTTTGGTATTGTATTTATAACAAATCACTGTATAAACGCGTTTCTCTGATGTGATGCGAATGAGCATCTCTAAAAATTGTGCTTTTACCGAGACATCTAGATAATTTTGATAATGAATGGTGAATTATTGATTTTTAGGCCCCTACCCCTGAATGTGGAATCGCAATCCTCTCATGCAGAAACTAACCCTAATTTGTACAAGAGTTTAATTTTTAATAACTTGAACCGATGATAATGAAAAGCGGTTTCTTTGCCTAAAACACAAAACAGTCTAGATGTGCTCAATTGTTGCGCCTTTGTTTCCGAGTGAAGAGCTTTCAAACAACTCTTCTTGACTAAGTGCTTTTTGTTGTACAACTTCGTTAAAGATGGCTTTTATTTCAACTACTTATGGCCGTCGCTCCACTGTGCATTTCATTTGCATCTGAAACCTTTGGGCATTCTAAATGAAAAGTAATTACAGCATTTCTTTACTGTTTTTAAACCACTCTGTAACTTTTATTAGCTGACTTTTTTAGTGCACTGTGTAGTTACATTATATTGTTTTGCAGACTTAACATGGAAAAAGCTTTTATAACAAAGACAGATTTCTACTAGCTATATAGGCCTAAATTAATGCAGTGTGTTTGTCATTAATGATTACCTTAACATTTTTGGGACTTGCCGCTGATGAAGTCATTTAAATGCAAATTTTGCTTAAAGAACTTAGAGAGCACTTTGCTGAAAAAAGTATTTAGAGTCAGAAGTGATGCAGATTGATTTTTAATTTTGTTTACACTTTCGTATGGTTTCAACTTGGGTTTTAGTAATTTAAGATGACGTATGAAGTTCTGCTGTATTTCCCATGAAAAATTATAAAAACATAATTCGTGGTCTGTATGGTTTCTTAATTCTCCTGTCCATTGGTTCAAAATATTATATATCGTAATTAAATTTACCATGTTTTGGCAAGATCAGTTCTTGCTGTGCTTTAATAAAAACCTTGTATTTTTCGTCTTAAAAGCAAACCATTTCGTTTGTGGTTTCCTTTTGTCAAAAAACAATACTTTTTATAAAAAAACCCACAAATCATAAAGCGTGGTGAACAGATGAAATAAACCAGTAATATTGTATAACGTTTGACATTCTTCTTATGGGGAATATATATCAAATTGAAGTTGATTTTTACTGATAAGAGGTTTATTCGGATATTTTCCAAACTATCATGGAAGTGAATTTCTTTCCAATTTTTAAGTCGGCACGATGGTGTATTTTTTTGGAGGTTTACTTTCCAAACTGCTGTCCGTAGCAAGGCCCACAGTCCGCTGCGGGCATTTCATCTCGGCGGACAAGCGCCCTTATGAATCCCCCAAGTGGAATTGGAATTCCAACGCCGACCTTTTCCCTCAATTACTGTATTTCAAACCGCTAATGCGCACAACAATAGTTCTATTGCTTTGCCTTCCTGAAAAAAACGTGTTCCAGAGGGTTTTGAAATCGAACACTCAAAATTACTAAACATTACTACAATTATTTAATGTTTCATGTTACTTAATGCAACTGTTTAGCTTTTTCGTAAACAATTATACTTGTTTTGACATTTGACAATTAAAAATAAGCGATTGCAGCGGAAATTAGTAGAAGTAGAATGATCATCAGCTCTATTGTGTACTCTGAACTTCAATTGCGAAATTTAAGTACCAGCTAATTATGAAGAAACAAGAAATACCGTTGTCGCAGCAGACCTGCGTACTCAGTGAATTTCCAAAGGAATTTGAGATTTTCTAATTCCCCCATAGATACCTTTTGGATAAGTATGTGGGTTTATTGCCATGGGATGTTGTTAAAAAGTGTGAGTTGTTAGAAAATGTAATGGTTTGTTTAGGTAAAAATCAATGTATCAATATTCGGTAGTTTTTAATATTCCCCATAAACCCCATAGGGTTGAGTATGAAGATTCGCCGTCACATGGGTGTTGTAAGAAAATATTAGTCAAACTCAACCTTGTGAATGTATAAGCTACATACACAATTTTACTAAGTTATGTCAATAAATAAGTGAGATAAAGGGTTTTATTGATTTCCCATTAGATTAACATGGGAAACCTATTTTTACCTTTTCTACGGAATCTGTTAAGCTACGTTAAAAAATATTTTTTAAGCTCTTAGGCCTATAAATGGTTTTTGCTAAAATTCGTGAATTTTAAAATTGAGGTCTAAAAATGCCAAAAACAAATTTTAGACCCTTAGAAACCCCATAAAATCTTGTTCTCATAACCCGACAATGCTGTTCGCGAACGCATGAAAATTCTGCCTTTCGACCGCTCATAAATTTTGAACTGGGTATAATTTTCATCAGCTGTCAGACATAGAACCGTAAATAAAGCAGTACCATTGAAACTAATCGTTACCAAGAAGGTAATAACTATAAAGTTTACACTGGTTAATGAACTGCATTCAAAGAGCGTAAACAGTAAATGTGAATTTTTCAATTCCCAAACCAAATTGCTCGATTTCGAGCAACGGGCAACCTAGTTTTGTCTCAGTACGTTTATGTAACCATTTGAAACTTCTACGGGTTTTCCGAACATAAAACCCATTATTTACCGTTGATAAATCTCTTTAGAAAAAATATGGATCAGGATCCGCATACGTAACGGATTCTGGGTATGTTTTGCCGATGGTTTTGCCCGACAGCCTTGGCCAACCGTATTTTCAGTGCGGTCTGATTTGTAAACCTCAGAGGCCACAAATGACCTGAACCTATCAGGTGTCTGTTATCGTTCTGATTGTTTTTTATCGATAATTTGTTTACGATTCCCGTGTGCTATTTTTACTCTACACCGTTAAAGGTCCACGCACACACATGGTGGACAAAGGCAGGTGGACACGAGGACATAAGCTACTACACGGGGGCGATGGGGGCAGATAAGACATGTGCTGGGGGGAGATAAAACCGAGTTTTATGCGTGCCGCCCCCGGCACAAGCACTCGCACGCACAAACACGCGGCGGAACGTGCGTGGCGGAGAAGCGATGCGTATGTACAGTGTGTCAAAGTTTGAGGCATTTAAGTCGAATATACTGCTGTAATGTCATAATCGTTTGAATTGTTGGTCGACTTCACAGAAAAAAGAGGTAAAACATTCCGCAGGAAGTTCTAAATGTATTGCCCATAGGCGTTCTAGATACACGAAGAAGTCAGAAATAAAGATGAGGCGATGGACAAACTTTTTGATTTGTTCAACTTTATGGTGTTTGTTAATTTCCAAAGTTAGGACAAATCTGCTTAGGACGATTTTGGTTAATATGTATTTTGATTTTATTCTCACTACTATTTTAGAGTCTTTGTGTCGCAATCACATAAATTTTAATCGTATGATTCAACGGATATTCTGGATATCTTCTGTTTAAGAAGAGCATAATCTATAAAGTTGGCGTTGTCAGTAGTGGCTCTTTGGCGACTTCAGGCCATGACGTCATCACGATGACGTCACCGACGATGACGTCACCAATGACGTCACTGATGACGTCACCGATGATGTCACTTGACGTCACATTACGTCAGATAAATGACGTGTTGATGACGTCACCGTCGATTACGTCACCATGATGACGTCACTGACGTAATTTAGGTCAAGGTTACGCCGAAACCTAAAATTTTTTGACACTTTTGCGGTTTCTCACACTACGCTTCGTAGTTCAGTCAGAGGCCCAGTGACCTTGACGACTTGGAGCGAATTTGCGATGAGAAACAGCAAAAGTGCCAAGTCAAACTCGAGTTTGCGATATGACCTTGCCTAAACCGTCATGCACTACTCCTCAGAGGTCATTGAACCAGCACAGCACCAACAAATGCATATTACTGTGACCTTGAAAACTTAACAACACAGTGCCAACACCGATGCGCACCCTACGACAGTCACCGAGCGACTGACCATCCGGCTCCGCGTACTCTAGGTATATGGGGGGGGGGGGGGGGGGGGGGAAATTTCAAGGTCATTCAAATGGAGTTTTAAAAAAGTCAAAGAGTAGAAAGACTACTCTTGTGATTCTTGGGCGGCTTCATCAATTTCCAACGGATCTGTAAACCAATCCGATCTGTAGCGGCAGGAGTCCAGAAAATGCGTGCACCATCCATCAGGTTGTCCGTAGCACTTTCTACAACTGGTGAGATTAGATATGTGGAACTTAACACACCGTTGAGGACAACAAGTGTAAAAGTACTTCGACTTGTAGACCTTAAAAGTCTTTAGTTCTGGTGGTGACAGCTGTTGTGTCTTGCATTTACATCTGCAACATCCGAAGGATTCACATTTCCGGCAAGCCAACCCGTCCACCTGCCATCTTGGTAAGAGGAAACACTTCTCCTCGCAGCAATAGCGTGTTCCCGGCTCCTCCAAACACTTCTTCTCACAATAGACGACGCCCGGCTCCTCCAAACACTTCTTCTCACAACAGGAGACGAGTTTACCTGCCATAATTGATGTTGCTTTGGTGAAGGCGCACGATGAAGTGATGGTGTGGTCAGTGAGAATGGAGCCACATATAAACCAAGGTGAGTGGAGGTGGAAATTTCAAGGTCATCCAAACGGAGTTTTAAAAAAGTTAAAGAGTAGAAACACTACTCTTGTGCTTCTTGAGCGAATTCATCAATTTGCAAAGCTTCGGTGTGCCAATTAGACCTGTAGCGACATGCATCAATGTAATGTTTGCAAAAGCCGGCGAAATGAGAGTTGCACTTTCTGCAGCCGGTGAGGTTGTAGAGTTGGAATTCCACACATCGTTCTGGGCAACAAGTGTACATATGCCCCCTGATTTGGTAAACATGAAAGGTCTTCAATTTTGCTTTTGGTTTTTTCCATGACTTGCACTTACACATGCATCTAACAAAAGCGTCACATTTTCGACAAGCTAGTCCATCTACTACATCACAGTCCAGGGGCCATGAAAAACACTTTTGTTCACAACAGTATTTGCGTTCATTCTCCATGTTTTTGATGTTGCTGCAGAGAAGTCCCACGATGAAATAAAACTGCAGCTGGTGAGAAAGGGTCTTATATAAATAGTAGCCAAGTGGAGGTGGAAATTTCAAGGTCACCCAAATTGGGTTTTAAAAAAGAAGGAACCTTAAAACCCGTTGTCCTCTTCTTCTCCTCCCGACTCGTCCGTAGGATATATGGGTGACATCGGTGAATATTGCGGTGACTGTTGGTCTTCACCTCCGCTGCTATCCGATCCTTCGCTGTCTTGCCGCATCCTGACTTCCGACCAATCATAATCCAAATCGATCTTGAGCTTTATCCCCGGGTTTTCCAGGAGTATAGATCTCATTCGATCGTAGATGGCTTTCAAATAATGCACACTGTCAATTGTCAACTTCCAACTAGCTGTGGGCGCATCTTCGGTGGTAGACGTGACTTCGCAAGCAGGTGCGTCCGCCATGGTTGTCAAACGAGCAATGATGTGTGATGTGGAGATTCATGAAGGTATCGATGAATGGAGGGGGTTGGTCCAGTGGAGGGGATCGGACATGTCCAAACATGTTCAAGGCCATTCATTTGAAGTTTTAAAAAAGAAGAATTAAGATGTCATGTTGAGACTTGGTGACTGGACCTGCCTCCCTGATTCTTTACACTCAACACCGTTAAGACTAATAATAAGGTACGATATGAAGATGATGAATAAAATCAACATAATCATTAACAGGTATCCATTCACTAGCATTATTTTTCCATGTTGGAGTTGCTTTTTTCTCATCTTTCTTTCTTCTATTCTCCTCTCCAATACATCTACGATATCAAAGATGTGTTGACATCGTCACCTTCCCTCACAACTTCTCCTTCATAGATAGGTGGAACATCCATACTTGCTATCTCAGTTGTTACACGCTTGGCTGCTGAAGACGGAATGGTGAAGTGTAGCCCTCTGTTACCCAAGTAGTCCGATGGTGAGGGCGGGTAAGTAGTGGAGGGGGAATTTTCAAGGTCATTCAAATTGTGTTTTAAAAAAATATCTTGCTACAGAACTTTCAAGATTGTTAGTCAGTAGCAAGATAGATTTTATTTATTTTAATACATTATACAAAAATACACATATTCAATCAAAGTGAGGATACAAAATACAAGTGCTAGTCAACTAAAATAGTCCAAGTTGGGGCTTGCTCGAGTCCTGATTGAAGAATTTGGAGTTGAAGAAGCCATTGGAGAAGACGGACGTTCCTCCTCTTGATTTGTAGGATGAACACATTTCACGTTGCAAGCATACATTTGTATGGTTAGACGATAACCTCGTCCTATCATCAACTGTAGTTCCTTGTACAATTCTGTGAGGTCTTGTTGAGTCCTTATGATGGTCTCTTCATAACTGGCACACCTAACTGTTAGAGACATCTCGATGCTGCTCGTGTGACGGTTGGAGGTGAAATGAAGTTGTGAGTTAGCGCATGGGTGTACTATGAGAAAGTGGTGGGGGTTAAATTGATTTTATCATTATAAAAATGCAAACTTTTTACAACGATATAGAGGTGCATAACAGACATCACATTTATCTGTAGGAATCTGAAACTGGTACATTGGAACTAAAAGATCACTATGGTGAATTCCACCATCTAGCAAGAACCGTCTTAAGTTTTCATGTACAGCCGCTTTACCGCAGTTGATGCAAAACGTTGTACCATCAACAAACTTGAACCTAGAAGACACAGAGTATCCTAAATTTTCTTTTTCATAATTAGTTAAATCTTGTTTTATCACCTGCGGTATGTTTTCTTTCAAGCAGTGTTGAAATAAAGTTGGATATGTAATAATTCGTCGCAAGCAAAGCTCGTAGAGGGTGCTCATCGTTTGTTAGCTGACGGCAGACTGACTGTTTTGGATCCGACCATTTATAAATCCCAGTGTGGTGGGAGTAACTGTCACATACAAAGGTCAAGGTCACCAGCCGAGTTTAAAAAAAAACAACATATCAATACGTGATGTAATTCACATATTGATATGTTGAATTTTTTTGTTTTTTTTTTTTTTGTTTTTTCTTTTTGTTTTTATCATTTATTTGTTTTAAAAAATACATTCAGATATTTACAATAGTGAAACTTAAATCTAACACTGCTGCTTCTCGGCAATGTGGATGGTCAACTCGGTGGAATTGCTACCCGTACAGCCGTGGGACACCAGGTATAGACAGCCGGGTTGAATAGAGCGAAGATCCTCGTTTTGTAGAAGATGGACGAATCTCTTGGGCAGGTAAACCTGGAACTTCGGTTCATCCCCCGGAGTAAATGGCGCCTCGCTGAGACTGCAGCAGATAGCCTCCCCAACAGTTGTTTCCATTTTCTTCATAGAGTGAATGATGTAATGCTTCTCGTCTTTAAGTTCCGAACACTTCTTTAAAGGTAGAATAGTAGACTTGGAGTGAGCGTTAAACTGCTCCACCAAAGTTTGCAGGAATTGTTGCGATGCCATGATTGTGTTATTGATCGTCTTCTTCGTCTTGCTCGGAGATGTTGTCGTCTCGGAATCTCGAGTAATACTCATGCCAAGTCTCGGTCTGTTCCTCGCTTATATAGTCTCTGTTACCCCCACCACTGCCCCCTATTTCTCCACTTTGAAGATATGATGCAATTTTGTAAGCGTTCTTTAACGCGCAGTGTCTGTCTTTTTCATGTTCCAGACTTTTTGTACAAATACAAACATTTTCCGCCGTATACTTGTAGTTTTTGTCTATCTCTACATCATTTACTGGAACATAAGTAAATTCTTCAATCCATCTCTTCTTTTCCAATCCTTTTGTATAAATATTGGTAAATTTGTTAGAAAACTGTCGCATGATGTAATACAAGTCCGTGTAACTAGTAAAACCATCGTACCAATCGATGTGATGGAAATATTTCCAAATCCACCTGTTGGTTGTTGCAGCCTTGGTGGTTAAAGAGGAATGAGAACAAGGTGGTTTGAAAAGAAATGAATACGGAACATTTGTATTCATATCGAAAAACACAAGTTCTTTTATGATAAATCTATCATCGTTACCACGAAACGCTTGAAACTCTATAATACCAGGTTTAAACTTTACCTGTTCTTCCGTGTCCATTGCGAAGGTGACACCTCTGCTCATGATGAAGTCTGGAGTAAACTGATTTCCACACCACGGTAGGTACGACTTTTATACCAGGCCGTACAGTTGTTGGCGCGTTGGTGTATATTTAACGTGGGCACCGTCCCCGGTAGGCCTAACCCCACAAAGTGTTTGATATTGTTTTAAAAACTAACCATTGCAGTGTAGTTGATTGTCCTCTAAGTTTCCATATTTACATTTTCCTTGTTTTCATTTTCATCACTAACACTTGATTCTTCTCCTCCTTCTTCCTCTTCTTCCTGTTTTACTGATTTCTTATGTAGTTGAGCGTAGTTTTCCAATTGTCTCCACATTTGTACTTCATGAGGAACCCTATTAAATATAGAAGTATCCACAGGTCCATACAAAATAGGTGCGTCCGGTTGTTTTTCCAAAGTGTCTTCCAGGTAATCTTTAATAATTGAACTGGAAAACACTAACTGTCTCAAGTATCTTGTTATAGGTTCAGTAGCACAAGTTAAAATGAAAAACTCCTCTCGATTAAGTTGAATTTTGTTATCATGTCTTGTTGTGTCTCTAAACCGCAGCTGATGATCACCACGTTGTTTAATAATATCGATTTCCACATTTGAATCCAAAAGTCCTACTCTTGTCTTTCTTCCAAACATGTT
The DNA here is from genome assembly GCA_030545055.2 of Neoaliturus tenellus. Lineage (NCBI taxonomy): Eukaryota > Metazoa > Arthropoda > Insecta > Hemiptera > Cicadellidae > Neoaliturus > Neoaliturus tenellus. The sequence goes on along the minus strand of CM061537.1, from coordinate 51,244,695 downwards.
ACTACTTAAATAGCATTCTAGCAGATGCAAGTGTTTCATAAATGATTCCCAAGCACTGTCCGTAAACAAAATCATTTTGGGTCCATGAGTTAAAATTACAGTAGGGGAATAATCTGTCGATTTCATAACACCGATTAAAACACTTTTGTCCAAACTGGAAGAGATTGGGTAAAATATTCGCAAAAATACCTCACTCAATATGTTTGGAGAAATATTATCTTCAATATCCCTTTTTCTCTTTTGTATAGTCTTTCTTCTTTTACCTTTTTCTTCAACATTATTACTGGCGTGAAGTTGTCCGCAAACGTTTTGTTCACCTCCTTCCTGGTGACCTTGAAGATCTAAAAACTCAGATATCTCCTTCTCAATATCTACCACATTTTCAGGTGTACCACTAGGAGAAGCCATATTGAATACGATGCTACCCATACAACAGTAGGCAACAAACTGATGAGGAGCGGTCTGTACGCTCTGCTTTTATACTCGCGGAATGAAACAAAACCGGTCTTTACAGTACATTCTTAACAATTCCAGTTAGAGGTGTGTATGTTACAATTTTATCATGTAGAATTAAACAGTATGCAGTTGTATTAGCCGGTATAGCTGAGTTAAATTCCATTTCTATTTTTATATCCACACTTGATGATTTTACTGATTCATTTTGTTTAGAACAATCAATTACAACTATGGGGTAGGCATCGAAATATTTTGAAGGTGATAATAAAGGTGTATTTGCTTTACCGTAATATGAACTTTGGAATCTTGCGTACATATCGTACAATATACTGTATTTCTTCTTAGTGAATGACACATTTAAATTGTCGTATGGAAAGAATTGTGAATTTAAATAAACTTTAATATTTTTCAAGTCACAATGATCAAATTGTCCTGCATGTTTAGTGATGTCGTCTCTTCTACCTGTTTGTAAACCAAATATAATATACCTGGCTCGTTCTACATAATTTGATGTTTTAACAGTCCAAGTGTGTCGATCCGTAGTAGGTAAACTGGGATGCTCATGGAATTCCCAACTTCTAAATGGAATAACAATATCACGATCGGCTTTTAATTTTCTTAAAAGTAGCATTCTATGCTCGTCAGCTAATTTAACATGTGGAACTCTCCATACAATTTTGTCTAATTTTAATTTCCATTCTAAAGTCGCATCAGTCGTATTATCTGCAGCTTTAATAATGTCTTTATCGTTAGAAGACCTCAACAAAACTAATTCTTGTTTAACGTTTAATATTATTTTCCTATAATCTTCAGCAAAACCAAGCAACAAACGTAATGGAATATGAAAATCAAAATATCCATCTGAATTTGGAGTGATCGTGTCAATTGTAGGTAATACCCATCCGGCAGGTTTAAGTAAATTAGTTTCATTGGGTGTTATAGATGTTAGTCCTTTTAAAGTCGTTGTAATACCTACTTTTTTAGTAGAATCAACTGTTACACCTGATATTTCATATCTAATTTCATCAAACAGGAAAGCCATAGGATTATTTATAAATGGAACTGTTGTACCAGCAGTAGTACCGTCCTTTTTAGTAACTTTTCCTTCAATATACAAGTAACTTTCACATGGTAGTGTGTAAATGTCTTGATGTTGTATGGGAATACGAATTTCATCGTTATTGTTTAATTTCGATGAAGTGTAAGGGTTGTGGGTGTGATATTCTTTTTCCCATAGGGTTTCGTCGAATGTTGGACCCTGCGCTATATCCAGTATATCCATAATCGGTTAATTTTAATCCAACTCTCTCTAAGAAACGAATGTTCTCGCGTGTTAACTCCTCCACAGCTGAAGAGCTACTAATGCGGTTTCCCGTAGGTTGTTCGCTTTTAAATGTTAAACCCATGGTTTTTGTATTAAAGTGTCGATTTTAAATGTAATCTAATCGTAATAGGCTCTTCTCTGAAGTCTACCAAGTTACCGTCTTGATCCAATACGCTCAACACGATGTCTGAAATGAAAGTGGTGTTCAACGGTAGATATACCAGGTTTTGTGGCTTTTCAACAATTTTAAATCCAGGTGGTACACTTGGGTAAAATGTATGTATGATATGGGTGTTAGCCCCATCCCTGTAAGCTCCTTGTATAATGTTACAAGTTATGTCTATACTATTGACTTTTAATATTGTTACTGTTTTCTTACCGGAATGTGTTAAATCTGGTTCTAAAACAGGCTCATCGTTGGAAAATCCTAATAAATCACCAATTGAGTTTGGTTGAGTAAAATCTATATAATATTTGGAAGTAATTTCTGCTTTCATTGTATTGTTATTACCTTTTAATGTTATATTGTCTTTTCCCATTTTAGTTTGCAAAAATTCATTTATATGATCAATTTCATAAGAACCTGTGGGTAACCTGCACTCTTGTAAGTCTGTAAATTTCCCACTGGCATCTTTTCCCTTATAATAATGCAATACGTTATTTTTACCTTCCGTAACATTGGGAATAGAGTTGTAAGTTGTAAAATCCAATAGTGCCGCCTCCCAAAACCTTCCTTTTTGCAAGCGTAACGCTGGAAAAAGGATACTCCGTAAAGTGGACGATTTTCCTGTTAATGATACCGTATAGGAAGACATCTCAATAGTGACTGATACTTTTAGCTAGAAATTCCAAACATAAATGGCCACATATTGAAGTATTATCAGGTTGTTCTCTTTTATAGTTATAATATATGTTTTTAGCAGATTCAAAGTAATTTTGAAGTTCTTTTGGTGGTGGCAAATTACCGAAACTATCAAAATAATATACATTGTTATTTAGTTTCTTATAACAAACCCAATGGGTGCCAGGCCCTTCAGTATTATCCAAATTTACAATTCCAGTCTCATTTTGCCACATTTTCTTTGGTAAACTGTCTTTCATAAACACACCGCGGAAAAATGGTATTTTTAAACAGGAAATATATTTAAATAATTCAATATTGGTTAATGCTTTATGTGGTATGACCAATTGATTTCTTTCATTTAATATGCACGATAAGGTCTTAGGTAAAGACCTGCCCCGTTTTTTACCATTGACCACACGGTGGGCTTCTTCCTGCCTTTTCTGCTAGATCGTCGTCTTCTTATATTTCCTCCATGTTTTCTTGTGGTTGACTTCCTTTTTACCCTTCTTCTCCTCCTTTTTCCACCTCCTACTGCTGTTTTAGCCTTCATACCTGCTGTTACTGCTAAAGCTGCTGCTTTTTCTGCTATGCTAGCGTCACTTGATTTTACTCGTTGCCAAGCTATGTCCGCAAGCTTTTTGTCAGCTATTGATCTATTTTTTGAATCGGCAAACGTGGAATATGCGATATCGTGTTCTTTACAAGCCTGATCTAACTTGTTTATGCCAGGATCGCCTCTTTCCAGTCGTTTTTTCAATTTAGTTCCTGGTCCGCAATACTGATAACCTCCTGGTATATGAAATTCGTATGGTAATGCGTCTATTGCTCTATTTACTATGGATCCTACTGGAATTTGTTTTAAAGCTTTACTTAACAGAGAAACCGCTGTGGACGTGATCCCACCTCCTTTTCTTGCAGTGTCTCGATATGGACTGATGTATTTGAACGTCATTATTGTCCTTTTATAATGGCAATGTGCAACTCATGTGTTAACTCTATGACAGGTTGCACATAAATGAAGTCATTTATTAAGTTATTTACTTAAATATCAATATCACCCCAATCTGATGATCTAAACTGTTTCGTTTTAGGGTTAATAAAGTATTTATTATAAATTTCTCGTTTAATATACTCACCTCTCATGGATTCATCATAAGTATTATGACCTGATTTTCCTTGAAGAATATCTGGTGTAAAATGATTGTGTAAATCAAATATCGCATTACCTAAAACTTTTACAAGAAAATTAACAGTGACAGCATTATCTACATGTTCAGGGTCTTTAAGGTTTGTTATACGTTTATTATTACAATTATACACTTTACTATCCTTTAATGATGTTGTAATGGTCTGTCCTACAGTTGCAGCATCATTTGCTTCTCTTCCTTGTCCCAAGTCTCTTATCACTCTATTATTACATGTAAACCATCTAAAATATTTATCTGGATCTAGATGTACGGTTTGTGATAAAGCAGCTGCATCATGTTTTTCATAACCCCATCCCATATTTGATAACTTTTTATCCATGCAATCCCAAGCATCATTTTTGTATGTTAATAAATTAAATTTTTCATTACCTTGAATAAATTCATCCCCTTGCTTCGATACTACTTGATCTTGTTTTACAAAAGAGGTTGTTTCTTGTTTTAAGGTTTCCATCATTTGACCCACTGTTGCACCATCTGATGGCGCCGAACCATCTTTAACATTTGCTAAACAATTATTAAAACAATCTATAACCCCTACATCACGTATGATGCAATGATCTTTAATATATTTTAGATTTACAGCATCGTTTTCAGTTTTTGGATAGCCTATATCATTAATAACAAATTTATAAAAAGAAAATCCATCTTTTGTCTTTTCAGGTATCAAAGAATGTAAATAGCGTCTATTTACGCTGTCTTTTGCATCTTTAGGGTCATCTACGTTGGATATACGTTTATTGTTAGCACTATACGTTTTCCCATTGAATTTTAACGTATTTTTTAATTCAGATGACAAATAACCTTTGTTTATTGCATCACCGTTTTGATTTGGTTTACCAACGTTGATGATTCTATGATCTTCTGCGTCATATGTGTTATTTTGTAGTCTTAATGTTGGCGATATCTTTTCCTTTAATATTTTTAGATTTATTGCATCGTTTTCATCCGTAGGATCTTTTATGTTTTTTAACCTTTTATTACTCATATCATAATCTCCATCAGGTGTTTGTGGTAAACCAGCACTTCTTTTTAAACTATTGGCATAATATAACCCATCCGAGGAGTAACGTCCGAACTTGTCGACACTCATGGTGCAACTGAATAGTATTCTAGGGAGTAACGCATTTTTATGAGATTACCCCACGGTTTCGGAGTTCATCCACTAAAGCCACCCATTCGTTTTCCAATCCAGTATGACCCGCTTCTTTAGCTTCATGTATTAGTTTCATTCTATCCACCAATTTATTGATATTATTGTAATAAATCACATTTGTGTTATATAGTTCCTTCATTAAACCTGTACCCGTAACGGACTTACTTCTTTTTCTTCGTTCCTGAGCACTTACATCCAAAGTGGATGCCATAAATCTTCGTTTTACAGGTTTTCTTTGTGTTAACGGCATTGTTTGTCTTCTAGTTGGTATTAACTTGGATACAAATTCTTTATATTTTAAAGACTTAGATCTAAAAGGAGGCTGGTCAGGTAAATACTTTCTTCTATATGCATTTGTCTGTTCCAAAATATTTCTATATGCTTCCATGTCTTTTTCTTTCACTACCGATACTGAAGGCTTATTTTCAAATAATAATTCAAATAATCCTTTTGTGCCCTTATACCTTTGATCACCAATGACAATATTATCATGTTCGTCAACGTTTAACGGGCTATTACCTATCATTAAACCGTCTTTTGTTAATCTCGCTCCATAACTATGGTAATTCTTATTAGGAATTGTTCCGAGTAACATTTTTACCATGTATTTCCTTCCTAAAGGTCCTTTGTTATGAATGTTTTCACCCAACAAGCTTATGTTTGACGGACCTTCCCTTGTCTCTTCTTCTTTTTCCTCTTCACTAGCAGTTGATACAACTTCATGTCCTCTTTTGGCTTTTACTTCATATAATTCTTTTATTCCACTATAGTCCGGTGATTCTAGCTCTCTTTCGGGTTCTCCACCGGTAAAACCACTATACGTAGAGGATTCCAGGTCTTCATCACTAAAATCTTCTGATTTTACATTTTCTCTTTCAAACTTCGTAATAGGTGCAATCGCATCTCCTTCCAATACAGGTTTAGCAAATTTTTTGTTTAATTGTTTCAAGGGTTCAGTAATAGGTTTAAAAGTAGATTCAAGGAATTTCTCCCTCTCGCTAATACCTAGTTTCAATGCTCTGTTTTTAGCCCGAATAGAATCACTAAGTGATTTTATTTCTTTTACTAATTTTTCTTGGTTAACCATGTTTGTAGCAAGACGTGTTGTACAACAATGAATGTGTTATACCACGTTTAATGTATTAATATAAATTTATCAAATCCTATCCTGTATCGACCATTGTTTAGCGGTTGTTCCTTCATAATTGTTAGGAACCCATACTTTTCAGCCCAAGCCTTTCCACACAACTCTTTAAATCGTTCAAATGTCATATCCGCATTTACATGATCAAAATATATATGTTTTAGGTTGGTTTCGTCCTGTTTAAATACAATTAACATGTTTGCATTGTCTCTAATGAGTTGTTTAGGTATTTTGCTGTAAGTTTGGCCAATATAAATGCTATCTATGTTGTTATGTCGACCCATAGCGAAGTAATTCCTTATTGTGTTTTGGTTTTCACAAGATACATCGTCGAATATAAACACGGAGAATGGTTTAGCTTCTTGTGGCTGCATGACACCTCTCGCTTGCATTAAACTTTAAATATTTAACTTCAGGCACATTAGTCAGTATCTTTTCCAATAATTGATACTTTGGTTGTTGTAGTGATTTTGAAAATACATATAGATTGTTAAATCGTAATCCTTTAGGGTTTGTAATCAAATTGAATACTACATTAGTTTTTCCACAGTTGGAAGGTCCGGTAACCAGACAACGAACGGTGTTTGGTAACAAATTGCCATGTTTCCCACTATTGAATTCTGAATTATCCACTGTGAGTTCATCTATATTATTAATAGTAAAACTCTCTCTTTTGTGGTACTATCTCCATCCTTTGTAATGGTTCAACCTAAAATGATTCTCTATCGTTATATCAAATCCTTTTTAGGTATCCAAGAATCTTCCGTCTTATTAAATCCTAACCATCGTACTTTGACCTTATCTTTTTTCCGTTGCAACACCTTTTCAACTAAATATACATCGCCTACTGTTGATTTTAACATTTCATGTCCATAAAACCCTCCTTCAAGCAATTGTCCTTTATTATCTTTTAAAATATATGTCTCAGGTACTGTAGGTTGTACTTTGAATACAGTAAAAACCTCATTGGTCCAATTTGGCAGATATCTTTTACTGAATACACCTTTATATTTACTTATTCGCACTTTATCACCCACATTAAATTTTTTAGGCTTTAGTTTTTCAACTTTTGGTTTAGTATTCATTTTTATACGTTTAATACCAGTTTTTCATTTTTGCTAGTCACCTGGTTTGGTTTCATCCCAATAGTTCTATGAAACTTGTTATTATAATCGTTTATAAGTTTCGGTAAAATATCAATCCATATGTGCGATCCTCTGTTGGAAAACATTTTATACATTGCACTTTTTAAGGTTCTGTTGAATCTTTCAATTATTGAGGCTTTTACCTCTGAATTGGTTGAATAATGGTTTATATTGTGTTTTTTCATTAAATTTGCAAATTCCTTATTAAAATATTCTTTTCCATCATCTGTTTGTAAATGTTTAATAGTATGTTTGTCTCTTTGTATAGCTATTTCCATTGCTTTTGTAACACTTTTGCCGCTTTTATCTTTTAACGGTAAAGCATCAGCCATTTTTGAAAAACAGTTAATAACAGTCAATATGTATTTATATCCTCTATTTTGTTTGCTATAAGGAATCATTTCGATTAAATCCGCTTGATACAAATCATTAATTCCTTTTATCACTGTATTTCTTCGTGGAAACTTTCTTCTTGCAGGTTTATGAAGTTCGTTGACAATCTCTTGCTTTAAATCCTTCATATTGTATGTTTTAATGCTTCCTCTATCACATGTAGAGTAACAATAAAATTTTTCCATACCAACCACACTATATGATATAGGTCAAGGTCATCCAAACATGTGTAAAAAAATTGGGAACACAGCGTAGGACTTGCCATGTTCCCAATTTTTTTACGGAAGGAAACAAGGATAAGGTAGAATCTGCAGTAGGACGAAGAATAGGTTAGTTATCGATAGGTTTGAGAGAGTAGTGCCCGAATGGTAGGGTGTGGATTCCATCTTCTAAAATATATCTCTTATCATCTTTTGCAGAAAGTGCTTTTTTAACTTCGGTCACACTGTACACTTTATGCTTATAACTTCTTATGGCGTTGAAAGTTGCAGTCAATACATTATTTTCGTAAAGGCAATTTCTGTAGTGATCAAATTGTACATTCTTTTTTAGATACGTTGTTTTAACACCTTTTGCCTTCTTCACTGTCGGTTGATCATTTTCTTTGTACATCTTAAAAGAGTACAATTTTGACATTAATGCAATGATTTCCTGCAATAATACACCGTTGGCTTCATCTTTGAATTTTCCAATCACTTTCTTGTTCTTGTCATTATAATTCTGATGGTTTATGGGATAGTCTGAAAAGTCAAAGTCGTCTTTGTATGGGAAAATTCTTAAATCTTGATACATATCCAAAGTCTTAATCCAATAAATGAACGCATCGGTATCCATGTATGTAATTCCAATGTTGTCTCTTCCATAGTGTTTAACCATTTTATTATAATGAAAATCATACATATGCGTTTTACTAATATCCAATATTGACATTCCAATATACATTGGTCGATCCATGATTATTTTTGTTTTTTTCATTGTGACCGCCACAAGGTTTTCATTAATTATCATAGTGGTTCCAAAATTTGGTTTCTGCACAAGTTTTTCTAAAACTTTTGGATCACTTACTAATTTTACAATTTTGTGTTTTCTTTTATTTTCTAGGGTTTTACCAAAGATTGCGTTATTCATTAATTTATAGAAGTCTTTTTCAAACGTTGAAGTCGCAGAAGCTCTTCTTTTGGTGTTAGAATCAATGTAAGGCTTCAGCCAACACGACTGGGTAAATGCAATAGCTCTATGAATTTTTGTGATTTTTAATCCCAATTCTACAGCTTGTTGGACTACGCTGTAGTGAGCGACGTACCTCTTCTTGTCGTTCAGCGTCATCATTAGTTTTGGCCATCTGCCAGTTGGTGAAACTTCTGTCCTGGCTAGTAGTGGTAGATCGTAATGGTAATCGTGAAGGTGTTCTGGATATTCGAAATCGCAGTCCAAAATATACCCGATCTGTCCATCTTTTGGAATCAACGATATATCACCGATGGTGTCCGGATTAACCCACTTGAAGTCTTTGTAGGGAAGCGGGTTTGACATCGCCCAACCATAAAGGTTGTTCGCGTCAAAGTACCCGAGGTAGATCGATGGTTGTCCTTCGTTAAATCCAGGGATGTCCTTGTTGTTAGCCCTAACATGTCGGGTTACACTCTGAGTTAGTCCACCGCGTATGCCAGATTCAATCATCAGGACCATGTCTATGTCGGTGAGCAGTTCCAATTTGCATTTGGTTGACTTAAGCATGGCTTGCCATGCTAAGCCGGGAGATGTGTAAGAATGGAGAGGGTCCAATCCATAGGCGGAAAAGCAAGTGTTCCTAAATTCTTCCATCACGTCACATAGAAGCGTTACATCTAATTTTACATAAAAATCTGAGTATTCTCCTAATGTTCTCATCCCCAATTCATTCCAAACATTACAAGCATGGTTGTAGTCTTCGACTGAAATATTGGTATCTGTTAATTTACTTTTAAAGGCTTCAATTGGCGGCAGGTTTTCTTCTTCAAATCTTTCCAGTTTATCAATATAGTCATATGGAAATACTCCTTTTCTCAATACTAAATCTAATTTATCATTTGGTACAATTTTGCATGTTTCTTTCAAGTCTTTCCTTCTAAGGTTTTCTGTTAATTTGCTGAGACTGGAAGGCATAAACCTGTATGAATCTACAAATCGAAGTTTAATTTTTCCAACCTTCTTTGAAAAACTAATGTAATTTTCTAAAGTATTGGCCAAAACATCAATTTTTCCATCATCCCGTCCTAACTCTGGTATTATAAAGTGAGAATCATAACCACTAAGGTTGTGTAGTACCACTGGAATAAAATTTGGCAATTTGTAGTTTAAGTTGCAATTATTACATGAAGCTCCTCTATAGTATCCAGTTAGATGATCATGATCACGGACTTTAATATTTTCTAGAGAAAATTTATTTTCACACAAATAACATTGTGTGGCATTTTCATATTGAATCTCTTCTTCTTCATCCAGTGGTATCATCGGAACTATAAAACTGTACATTTGTTGAACCCTTTCAACTATATAATATAAGTTATCTACAAATTTCTTAGCTACATCTTCACCTCTGTACAATATAGGGGTTGATGTGAGTCCATAGCGTTGGAGATAGTCTTCTGACAATGTACATTTAACTAACAAACAAAAGCTGTTAGGTTTGTGAAGTTGATACTTCATTCTTCTGGTAACCTCTCCATCGGGTTGTTCTAGAGGCACTAATGTGGATTCAAAGTCTGCATACACTACGATAGGAATCCTATATTGATACATTGTCTTATTAAATTGTACAAAGGCTCGACTTGTCGGTGGTAGAGTTATTTGCACTTCATAGTTGTTGTTACACAAGCGTTGATGTTCCTCTAACCACTGTGCTCCTCCTCTTCTCACATCTTTACTTACAAAACCGAAACACCTTTTACACACAGTTATTTTGTGTTGGTGTTTGGTCAATTGTTTTCTTATCAAAGCTTCAAAATTTTTTATATAAACATAATGGGAAATTTCTCCTTTGGTGATCAATAGCAAATCAGTATGGTTTCTCTGTTCATTTTTCACAACTCGAAGCGGGTACACATTATTACTTGCATCCAGTCCAAACACATTAACCGAGACACCGGGGTTTTGTTTTTCAAACTTAGAAATGTCTTTGATGTTTACAGGATATGTCATTCCTCGAAAATTATATCTATTATATACATCTTGATAGTGTCGACTTACTCTACAAGGATGGTTTTCTGATGCGATATACTTTGCCAACATGGCATATTTAAAACACTCCAAATCTTCATTCTGTACATTTATACATGCCAAAGTGTTTCTAATTTTGTTTGGCAATGGTATGTAGCTATTGCCCCTTATACCATAACCATGTTTTTGAACCCTGACATCTAGTCCTTCTATCGAAGACAGACTCCAACCAGATCCTCTACCTTCATGTTCACGCAATTTACTTAACAATTCTTCTAAACAGTCTTCTACAATACTATTTATATCTGATTCATATGTCAGGGTTCGGTTTTTTGTTATGAAACCTCTTAGAGTGGTTTCCCCATCAGTATTACTAAACATAGCGTCTAGCACCAATCCAAACTTAACAAAGTTTAATCTTCTTAGTTCATTTTTTAAAGTTTCACTCACTAGGTTTTTAGCACTATCTATAAAATTCTGTAACTCCATTTTAATATTGTCTATTTTAAAATGTGTCACCACAGGTCCAGGTAAAGCTGTTGTGCATAGTAGTCTCAAGTCTTCCACTTCTTCTTCTTCACTCATTTCTTCCATATCTTCTTCTTGAAAGAATGTTCCATGTTCTGATGGTCCCACTGCTGATGGTCCAGCTCCAGCAAATTGGATAACACTGGGTCGTCTTCTCTGCATTAGCTGCAAGTAGTTTATCCAGTTGTCCATCTGATGCTGGTGGTTCTCCAAAAACGTGTCAATTTCATCCAACTCTTCTTCGCTTACTGGAACCTTTTCCAATCCTTCTTCTTGGTGTAATTCTCGGTGTGCATCGAAAATAACTTCATCTTCGTAAAACTCGCCACAAATATCACAAAGAGCCATTTTTCTCAGATTATATTAAAACGTACGTCCACTCGGTGAATGTCCACGAAATAATGAGCAGTACCCTTAACCATGCTCCTTATATACCCGTCAAAGAGTGGGGGAAACCCCCATTCAACAGTCTGTCCATGCATCATTACGTATATTTTACAATTAATACATGTTTTGCCAAATACTACACAAGTCGCATGTGAGTCAAGATCACAATTGTTATGATAAAAAACAGAGAAGACTGGATAAGAGTTGGTGGTAAGATTGACTTTTAAGCAACCACTTTGAATAAATACATCAACAGGTCTAATAGGTTAAAGATATTTCGTTTATATCCACTATATTGTACAAGTTTACACTTTTAAACACGTTTGTTTTAGCAAGTGCTACTGGTATACAGACTGAACTCTGATATTCATAAAATGTATGAAATTATGGTTGAGCTCACGGGAGAAGTACATTGTGCAACCTGCGGTGAAGGTTATGTAGTTTCCATTGTAACCATTGCGGGTGACTCAACAGTACTTCTCCGTAAGATAACCATAACCTCGTACTTTACGTGAAGGGTGGAGTGCAGTCTGTATGACAGCAGCACATCACCAGACCAAAAGTATAAACCAAAGTCTCCCTAAAACTTTATGAACCTGTTAACATATTATTTCTAAAATAGTTGCTACAAAAGTCAACATTACCATCAGCTCCGATCCGGTGTACCATCTTTTCACAACTGAAACTGAGCTACGACACTTGTATACCTGTAATACCCTTTCATTCGCATCTTTTCAATAGGTCAAGGCCATTTAGAATCATTATTTTGAGCGGGGGATAGAGCAGTAAGTGCCATCCATTGCCACAAAGTGCTCTATCCCCCGTTCACATTTGTTATATAAAATAGATGGTTATTACAACGGTGAAACTTGGTCATCATCTGAGTCTTCCTCTTCGCTACTCCCCTCAAATAGACAACGATTGCAAAACACAAGTCTTCTGCAAAGTGACATTTTATCAGGAATGCGACGAGGAGTAGTTGCTTCTTCTTCTTCTTCAGGTTCTGATGATGAGGTTTCCAAAGTTTCGTAGGCGTGCAAGTCCACTTCACTGCTCTCACTGCTTATAAAACCATCTTCATACATTACATCTTCATCTGTATCTATTTCTTCTGTATCCATCTCTTCAACCTCAGGTAAAGGTAGATAGTCCTCTTCATTAATAATATCTTGCGGAATTTGTTCCAATATAGATAAAATTCTGTTGTGTGAAAACACGGTGTTGTCGAGCGGAGCCATCGTATTGAAATGGTGAATCCCTCCAATCTGTCTACCCCTTTTATAGCGCATATAAGTATGTCGAGGCCGCAATAAGACACCTTAGAACGGGTAGATTGAGCACTATGTAACATGTTAGTCCATTGCCAAAGTTAAAAATTTCAAATGCTAGGTTACTTTTTAATCCTCTTCAACATTAATAGTTTTAGTACTTTTATTCACATCCAGTTTTCAAATCCTCTTCTAAAATTTTGATTTTACCATTTAAATAAGAGATGTATTCATTTGTTGCTTTTACAATTTCACTATTATTAGATTTTCCATTTGGAATTAGGTCTTGTAATAATGAAATTACAAGTTTAAGTTTCTTCTTCTCCACTTCCTTTTTGTTTAACCGTTGCTGTTTGTACAGAGATATACCAAGCGTCGTAGAATCTTGTGTTAGAGGAGATGTGTAATTTTTATACTTTAACAGCATGGGTGCATAAACACTGTACAGATAAAGAGGAGAGGTTCAACTTGTCAGGTCGACTGTAAAAAGCGGAATGAAGAAATATTGCAGGCCGCTATGTCTCCCCGCCCCCCGCCCACCGCCCACCGCCCCCCGCCCACCGCCTCCCGTCCACCACCACCACATATCGGATATATAAGGGGAAGGATAAGTAAGCTGATCATTCCACTTACTGCTTAGCTTTAAAGATGGATCCTTGGGAGAGGAAACTAACACGTCCTACTAAACCTATAACTTCTAATGTAAAAAGCTCCATTCTTCATGAAGCGCTAATGGGTATTATCGAAGAAGAAACATTAAAAGAAGAACA